>JAODUP010000231.1:265000-509328 GCA_025642065.1 Paralvinella palmiformis
ATTGAGGGAGTATCTCGTTCAGTCCAACAACTGAAAAAGTTTTCACTCCCAAATATATTTAATCTGTTTCAAATTTGAGATTTAGTTAAACTGACCTCCAGAGAAATATTATAGAACAAAAGATCAATACTTTTATATAGATATACAAGTTAATAACGACCTTTTACGGGATTATTATGATTATATATATATATATATATATATATATATAATCTCTCTCTCGGGGCGGTGGCGTATTGAACCACATATCACTACCATATCACTACCACCCGTCTTCGAATCTCGCCGTAGGCATATCTGAAGGTTGTTTCATCTTTGACTTCGCTTCATTACCTTTGGAGGTCGCTCGGCTGATTTAGCCTACTATGTGCATAAAAGTGGCCGTAAAACATCAATCATCATCATCTCTCTCTCTCTCTCTCTCTCTCTCTATATATATATATATATATATATATATATATATATATATAACTCTGAAACATTTTGAAGTCAAATAGTTATGGCTATTTAGTTTGATGGAGCCATGACATTAGATTAAACTAATACTCTCTTTGAATACTGGAATCTGTTTAACATTTTGGTGAAAACGTATAGTAATATTGGAGGATGAACCTCGTCAACTTCTGACCTCAATCAATAAGTTGATGAATGTTTATTTTATAATATTGCCATCAACATAAACTCTCTCTAACTATGTTAACTGTGGAAAATGAAAAAGCTAATCTTTATTTTAGGCAATTCATTGCTCAACTAGAAAGATTGAAACCGAAAAAAAATGAAAGCCGTACCTGGATTAAGGGGAAGACTATATTTGGCACACAAGGTGGTGAGAGAGACACGGATGGGGTAGCAAGATGGGTGGAATATTTAGTCAACAGAACTTATCTAACTTTAATCTTCTTATTTGAATGATAGTACTATAATTTGGTTTATATTTAAGTATCTTGTACTGGATTATGGGAACCTTAGAAGAGGAAGATGATTCCGATTGTTTCGAAGAAAGTGGAATCGTCAAAGTAACCCTCAATGAGAACCGGGAACACTGACTGGTGTCTCTCTGTGAACTCTGTGAACCAATGGATTCCGAGAAGGAATATCTTTGTTGCCATTCTGTGCAAAATGTGAACTGTATTTTAGCTGATTCAAATGTGAAATGTATATCACAACATCCCGAATGGCTGAGATGTTAACACTCAAGGGCAACTATAATCCACGTTAGTCAAGAGATTGGTCATATTACGTCAGAGCCTTTGAGTTTCTCCTTCCCCTTCGAATCTGGCTTCCGGTGTAGCAGTAATTTGGATTATTTCCCTATATCTATGGTATGAGGTATATTTCGTGATTATTATTGTGGAATTTTTGGTTACTGTTCTAAGCAATACATATTTTTTTCTGAGGGTGAACTATCTCTTTAATTAAATATTCTTCCAGCTAATGTTTCTTATATATAACAGTAATAAAGGCTAATCTAGTAGACTCTAACATTTGTCTGCTAATTTTCTACTGAAAATAACCCGAATATTTCTTTTATATTATAAATTATTATTTTATTATTATTATTCATGGTAAAGATCATAATGATGATGATACTGATAGTAGTGATGATGACTATAATGTTAATAATAATAATAATAATAATCATCATCATCATCATCATCGTGCTCATTGGTGTTAATTCTAGTATCAGATTTGAATGTTCATACGTTAAATAAATAGATAACTGTATATGTAATTGTCCTGAATTAAACAACACACACTCACACACACACACACTCACATACTCACACACACACACACACAAAGAAAGAGAGAGAGAGACGTGCCTATTCTTATCTATATATTTTTGTTTGTATTCAAATAGCCAAAAGCGACACATCTCCGGGTTATGTTTAGTAATATACTTAGATCATACATAAACATTTCTTATATCAGAGACCAGAGACAGGAGGAACTCATTAAACATTAATGTATAATTTGTCTTCAATCAATTAACATTGTCTATTGTGTGGATGATGTTTCATAGCTCCTTCAAATCGTTCCATTTATTACCGTACTCCATATGTAGTGTAGAGCTACATGTACGTACTTTTGAGGGGACGATAATAAATGAGACCGATCATATACCAGGACGAATTAACTTGTTTGTAAATCGATTGTAAAAGATTGTTTTCAATGGGTTCACCTTACAGTACATGTGTTATATAATACAATCAGGATATACTCGGTATTCCGACAGACGTGTATCATCAACATTATCCGACCCTGATGCTGATATATCATTATCCGACGCTGACACTGACGGCTAATGTCTAATTCAAACGGCACACTACAAACGTTATGTTTCTATCCCTTCGAGCTGTAGGTGTATCGTTACCATTGCGTCTGCAGAAAGCTTCAAAACTGAGGAGCCACAGACGTCTCTGAGTGTTATAATGTTTAGAATGGTTTATAAGCGAAAATAATAGTACATCTATCGTGTGTACTGTTATATACTGTACTTCTTTAAAATTTGTTTAAATGTCGGGATGTCGGATACATTGATATATGGGACCGATATCATAGACAAATCTGTCGGAACGTCGGGATGTCGGATACATTGAGATATGGGAGCGATGTCACAGACAAATCTGTCGGAACGTCGGGATGTCGGATACATTGAGATATGGGAGCGATGTCACAGACAAATATGTCGTAACATAGGGATGTCGGATAAATAACCTTGTCTTCTATTGGGACAGTGTATAGCTAATCCCTCAAACAAAACGTGAAGTTTAAACTGCGTGTTTATGAATTCCACAAATAACATGGCATAACAAAAATGTGGTCAGCATAAAATACAGTACTCTTATACATCTCGTAACGACTGATATATATATATATATATATATATATATATATATATATTATAATACGACATTATATATACACTATCTGTTCCCTATAGCTTCATGTTTGTCGTATCCAACTCATAGTTCCCCCCTCCGTGTGTGTGTGTGTGTAAGTGTGTATGTGTAAGTGTGTAAAGGCTTACACATATACCTTTTTTTATTCCTCCTCTCTTCCTGTGTATATTTACCTCTACATGTAAGATATCCCTCTTCACTTATCCATTTCTCTCTATATATCTAGATATTCTCTATGTATAATATTCCTCTCCTTCTACTGATATATGCCTCTCTAACACTTGCTGTATACAGTATATGTTAATTTGGGTGGCACGCAATGCTATAAGTAGGTAGCTAGCTGGTTATTGTCTAGCTCAGTCAGTTATTGGTCACGGTTCAGTTATCTGAAGATCCAGCCAACCGGAGAACTACTTGATGTACTGTCACATAGCTGTGGCTCAGCCAACATAACGCCATTAGCTAGAGTTGTTTGTGTGTAACTGTTTTAAAAATTGGTATTTCTGTTCATTTGTTTGTTTGCTGGGATACTGACAGTAAGTTGTGCCATGAGAGGTGGGAAGTGTGGTTTGTCGAGCAATAGGACTATTTAACATCGACGTTATTATAACCAGCGGCGTCAAGATCGGCGTCATTAACCTGCTCCGTGGTTAGAATTTGGTAATTATACAGAACCCCATCCAGAAGAAAGTTGATCCCGGAGGCGCAGCAATAGAAGCCACTGTCAGCATGGCCAACTTGAATAAAAGACGAACACCAACCACAACGTCTACAGTGAGCTCCGGTGGCCTAGCTGTTAAGTACCCGGCACTTGGTGCCAACGGTCGCAGGTTCGAACCCCGTAAGAGGTCGAAACTTTTCCAGGGATTAATTTCTCGGCTCACTACATCGTGGGTGGATGACCACGTTAAATGGCGCTGCCGTCTCCACTGAATTATTTAAAATAAAGGGGGACGTTAAAAACACACTGAGGACGTAAAACACTCTGGCAGTGACCATCCTCAGGGTATTTCGGCTCCATCTTTCCGTACTGCTCCCCTGTGAGTGGTGGGGGAGGAGGTTTCTCAACCACTCCAACATAGAGGCTGGCTGATTAAGCGACAGCCTGGGGATTCTCCCCGAACAACAAAACCATCAACATCTACACCGATGCTAGCTCCCAAGAAAACGGAACTACAACCTGGGCATGCTTCATTAAAGAAGCAGACGGAGAAATCAGAGGGAGAATTCCAAACTACACCACGATCACATTAGCTGAGCTGCATGCAATCAGAGTGGCACTAATACGGATATGGAAACAGCCTACCCATCATCACCACAGCTAATTTCCACACCTATCCCGAAATCATCACAGAAAACTACATAACGGCATCAACCCTCATATATTCAACCATCCCATTGACAGATTCATCTCTAATCAACTCGATTTGATCTATACAGACCACACATCAGGCAGCGTGGAATCCAAGTAATACTCCACTGGGTTCTAAGCCACGTTAACCTTGAGGGCAACGACCGAGCCGACCAACTAGCGAACGAAGCCACGTGGCTAGAAGTCATTTTGAACTCGTTGAACATACATACACCTGGCACATTCAACTATCGTATCGACAGATTCATCTCCAATCAACTCGAGTAGATCTATACAGACCACACATCATCATCCAAGGATTGTTATCAGACCACCACTGCATGTAGTTGGATATAGCTTTCTCCAAAACAGATTGGCCGACACCAAACTCAGACGACTACGGTTCTGGTCATACACACAAAACTTCACCGGCCCGTCATCCCTAGTATTGTCAAAAGGCCTACAATCCAGTACATTACCTGCTCAACAGCCCAGCCCAGCCCACCCGGTGTACCGAACAAGACTAAAACATCATCTCATCCCTGAAGAAACTTCAAGATCATCACCTAACAGCATTGATCATAAGAAAATCAACATTCCGACCAGACTTCTGAAAGACCCCTATAAACACCGCCATCAAGAATAAAGACAGAACAGAAGTCAACATCAGGTGGCTGTGTCCAATAGGTGATAGCCGTGCCGGGGAGGGGGGGGGTCGACTCTCTGCCCCAAATTTCAATAAAACAAGACAAGGTCACGTTCATTATTGTCAGAGTCAGCTGCCACACAGCAGTATCGTCGATACCACTATCACCTCCCCACTATCATCATCATCATCAACAACAATAACAACAACAACAACATTAGCATCATCATAATTATTAGCTCCGAACTGTTGTTATTGTTCTATGTATGCTATCTTGATCCAGACGTATTTTTAACTAATCGTGAAGAACAAAGTTCGTACTCTATTACCTTGTTCGAATCTCGGCGTGGGCATATGTGAAGGTTGTTTCATCTTTGACTTCACTTCATTACCTTTGGAGGTCGCTCGGCCCATTTAGCCCTACAATGTACACAAAAGTGGCTGTAAAACATCAATCATCATCATCATTATCATCACCCAGACTCTGTTAGGACTCCAATATCCGTTTGACTGCGCAGCACGATTCCCGATGAATTTAGGCTGTTTTAATTTCGCTAGTCATCGGATATATTTGGGATAATTTTACGATCGATTGGTTTTTAGACAGTCGAAGCCCCGCAAGACAAGAACTCCTACGATTGGTCCGTTTAGCTTTTAATTTTTTCCTTGACCTTGAAACAGAAATGGCCACCGCGCACGATTAAACGGCGTTGGTGTGAGATTGTCACGGGAAACACTGAAAGACATTTGGGACCACATGCCAATATAAACACTCTTAAAACACATTCAAGCTAATTGGGGTGTTATATGAACAGACGTACAGATATAAAGTTATCTTTTCTTCAAAATGTTGAAATTTGGTGATTGACTGGTGATAGAAGACTCTTGAAAGCAACTGCCAGTTTATTGTAGAATTCGAGCAGCTGCATATCAGCGAATGGCCAAGCGAAGCCGAAGTAATGACAGATGCCAAAAATATACTAATGATCCAATGACAATCAGGATCACTTATCTATAACATCGTGTACTGACAAGACAGCAATTGTCCGAATACTGCGTGCCGTCTAACGAAGGGCCTACAATAGACAGTGCTGGCCGAGTAATTGTTTTAATATGTTATATTAATAAGTTTTATCATTCAGAATCTTAATATATCTATTATCTTTTATAACGAAACTCAGGTGTTCAACTCTATAGACGTATCTGTGACACTGTTCCTCCCAATAGAGTTTGATCTGTCGGCACTGGCTCAGCGTGTGTGTGTGTTTTAAATACATTTTTACTATGTGTTTCGTAAGCCACAGTGTGGCTGGCCAGGTTTCCCTGAATGGCACTCAAATACTTAAAAACCCAACTCAACTATGAGGAGTGATACAATTTTATTATGTCTCGATATTGGCTGGCACTTTTTCGAGAATTTCATATCATGGGATCAGGTGTGCTTCGTCTGGAAATAAACTCAAGAGTTATCTTTGATAATCAACTAATTATGGCAAGCGTTATATCTGCTTTACCATATATTATATGTCCTCTACTATATATTATATATCACCAACTATATATTATATGTCCTTTACTATATATTATATGTCCTCTACTATATATTATATATTATCAACTATATATTATATGTCCTCTACTATATATTATATATTATCAACTATATATTATATGTCCTCTACTATATATTATATATCATCAACTATATATTATATGTCCTCTACTATATATTATATATTATCAACTATATATTATATGTCCTCTACTATATATTATATATCATCAACTATATATTATATGTCCTTTACTATATATTATATGTCCTCTACTATATATTATATATCATCAACTATATATTATATGTCCTCTACTATATATTATATATCATCAACTATATATTATATGTCCTTTACTATATATTATATGTCCTCTACTATATATTATATATCATCAACTATATATTATATGTCCTTTACTATATATTATATGTTCTCTACTATATATTATATATCATCAACTGTATATTTCAACTGGTATTAATTTATATATATGACTGAATTAATTTTTTAGTTCATATTAAGTCTTGAAGATGTTAATGGTTACCTCACGATGAAATGATCCTACACTAGATGTAAACATTATATCCAGACTCATGACACATTAATAAGACTGAATATTACTAAACCCCAACAGGTGGTGTTTATTTCTAAAATTCAGATAATTAATGATTGTTTGCGTAATAATTAAGAGCTATTTATCAATTTTGATTGTAAACTTTGACTGTTGTGTTTGTTCTTGTTTGGTGACAGCTGTATCAATACAAAGGACTGAACTTATATATGTAGGATTGGGTACGTTGGCGTTTGTATATGTGTATGCTCACTGACAATCGGGCCCAAAGCAACACACACAGAGGGAGAGAGAGAGAGAGTGAGTGAGTGATATATATATATATATAAAACATTCATATTATGGTCATTTCTCCAACAAAGCCCAAAATATGGCTGTCTACATTTTTATCGCTTGGATGTCAATGATTCTCTCTACTACAGGAGAACTCGGTGTGTTAGCCAATAATTTAAGAAAGTATTGCCTATCTGTTCGTCTCGATTTCGAAACAACTAATCCAGGTCATAATATACAAATAACTGAGGCCGTGCTCTTCTTTTAAAGACGAATCTTGTCATCCTGTGGTCTCGGAGAAGTTTTTCTGTTATGAAAGTAACGTTGAGATGGATGTCATCTGGACGTGTGATGAGGTGTTAGACTGTACCGACCCAAACGATGAGGATCCTGAAGTGTGTAACAACATTACATGTCCACAAGGTATTTTTTGTTTGTTTGTTTATTTCGCATAATTATATTTCCTAGATCAAGCTGGATTCGGGTAAAGACCACGTATCGGCAATACACAAACTAGACATACATTGGAAGCTGCCTTAAAAGAATATACATAGTAGTCATCGAGAATGCGTATACAAATGTAGATTCATATATATATATATATATATATATATATATATATATATATATATTAGATTATATTCGTTGTCCTGGATCAAGATGTATTCGGGATATAAAGTTATGTGACATGAAGGAAGATTGTCCACGGATTAATCATTCTCCGTACGCCTTTGATGAGGATCCCAATCTTTGTCCAGGTAAATATTTTGTACATCCAAACTGCTTGATAGCTGTACACTGACATATATATGCGGCTGTACACGTGAAAAGAAATACAACAGTACCGACATCCGACAGACACGTGTTAGATTGATACAGTGAAAATAACATTTTATTATTTGTATTAAGTGTTTAGTCAAACATATAGAGCAGGTTGTGTATTAAGAAACGGTACAGAGGTAGAATAAAACAAATAGATAACAAGATTAAAAACATTAAAAACAAGGCCGTATTAATCCGTGGCAGGGTTCCTAGGCTTTTAAATCGACAGCCTGACTCTGATACAATAAATAAGCATTAATATATATATATATATTATACTTATGAGGGTATATATGGGGATAAATAGATACATACATATATCGCTATAGCGCAAAGTCCTATTAAATATTGAAAGCCTAAGCAAAAAACTGACGGGCACCTAGTTCCTGCGGGGCCCCTAGGCTATAGCCTAGTCAGCCTTATGGATAATACGGCCCTGCTTATAAACACTACTGCAAGTGAGCTCCGGTGGCCTAGCGGTTAAGCACCCGGCACTTGGTGCGAACGGTCACAGGTTCGAACCCCGTAAGAGGTCGAAACTTTTCCAGGGATTAATTTCTCGGCTCACTACATCGTGGGTGGCTGACCACGTTAAATGGCGCTGCCGTCTCCACTGAATTATTTAAAATAAAGGGGGACGTTAAAACACCCTGAGGACGTAAAACACTCTGGCAGTGACCACCCTCAGGTTATTTCGGCTCCATCTTTCCATACTGCTCCCCTGTGAGTGGTGGGGGAGGAGATTTTCTCAACCACTCCAACATAGAGGCTGGGCTGATTAAGCGACAGCCTGGGGATTCTCCCCGAACAACAAAACCTAACACTACTGCTCGTAACCTGCCTATATATATATATATATATATATATATATATAACATGGGCATTATCTGAAGTGTTTAGATTTACAGGATGAGATGTATCATATACAAATTTGTTCGATTCAGGTAATAAATCTCTACCTTGGTATAATATTTATCATACAGATCCTTGCTCATCAATGCCTTGTCTTAATGGCGGAACCTGTAACAGAATCACTGATTTTGATTATCAGTGTATCTGTCCTGATGGATTCGATGGTGATAACTGTTCAGCGATAAACAGTAAGTATTCATAGCTGAACGAAGCAATGCTTTTATAATGAATCTGGGATCAGTGACCGAGGAATGAACAATCCCAGGGAAATATCTCACAACGCATAAACATCACTAGGATTCGAACCCTAAACTTGAGGTTTGCAGCACAGTTCTCTATCTATTAAAATAACGGACCACCCGCGAGAGTAGAGCATATATATATATATATATATATAGTGAGCGAAAGATATATATATATATATATATATATATATAGAGAGAGAGAGAGAAGAGAGAGTGTGTGTGTGTGTGTGTGTGTAGAGAGAGAGAGAACGCGGGGCTGCATGTACATATATTTCAGAATTACATGTAGTCACTGAGACATTGTTAAATTGATGCAATATTTCAGTAATACCTGATAATAATTTAACAGAAACAAGTGACAGCTAGCTGTTTCAATTACTGAGTAGTTTCCTCAATAGCCGCACAATGCACCAGTTTTAAATAGTTGCGTGTCTAATAGCCTTTCACACGGTATCGGGCTAATTTATTTCTGCTTGAAATTTTATTGCTGAGTAAGGTTAAAAGGTAGACGGCAGTGCTTATGTCGGCAGAATGAATGAGTGATGTTTTGAAAAACTTCAGCCGCTGCGTGGCGACTTCCTAGGGAGTTGAGTGAGTGAGTGAGCGGTTTATCTTCAACAGTGGTCACACCTGGAATATATAGCCGATGAGGGACCGTAAGGAAACATCCCGCAAACACGAGTACGTGTCGAATTGGAACCCACAAGCTGGAGGTTTGGCGCCCAGCGTTCTAACAATGACACTATCGGAGCGCACACTCTAAGAAAATGAAATGATCAGATGAAACATCCCCCACCACACACACGGAGAAAGATTTGAACTCAAACCCTACTAACTACACCATTAACCCCCCCCCCCCAATACCATATTTTAATTGTATTTTAATCATATTTTAATTGGAGGAGGGGTGCGGTTGTCTACTGAAGGGGGGGGGGGCGGGGGTCTATAAATGAATCGGTCATAATGTGTGTCTGGTACATACTATTCAAGCATGTACTTACACATTTATATGATTTATGTTTTAGCAACGGACGGTAAAGGACTAGATGGTATGTATCATTTAGAAAATGTTATTCTTTTAATCAGGTTAACTTACAGCTCACTTTAACAATTACATCATTTTAACACCTCGATCGTGGCCATTGTTACCTTAAAGCTTCGTAAAACGTATAGCTCTATGGGGAAGTGTTATCACTTTGACAAAATGGCTTCACATCAGTCAGATATATATATATATTTTTTTTTGGTTGTTGTTGTGGTGGTAATTCGTGTTTCATGTATTATTACAGCTGTTACTGTTGGCGTTGTTAGCGCAGTCGGCGGTGTTACAGCTGCTAATACGGGCTGTATGGTATACGCCTGGTATAAAGAGTGAGTTCGGTGAATATTGTGCGTATCTAATTTGTGTGTGTGTGCGAGGGCGCACCTCAAGACGTCTTACGAATCGTTTCATCGCATTTGTTTCTTTCTCAGCGTTAAGAAGAAGGCCGACGCGCTCAAAGCGAAGGCGGCAAAACTGAAGAAGAAGGCGAAAAGCGTTAAAAACGTGGCCGCCAAGAAAGGAACCGGAAACAACGAAGAGACCAAACGACTTCTTGACAAAACGGACATCGAGTCACAAAAGTCGCCAGGATTGAACAGGCCAATAACGATCAGTAACCGACAACCTCCGGTATAACGATACGCCGAATCGAGGAGTTCGCCTAACTATAGCGCTTACGTTCCCTGACCTGATGAATCACCTAAACGCGGGAATCCGAAGCTGTTTATTATCTCAGTACCGTTACGTCAATTCGGTTTGTAGTTCCATGCTCGTCTTTACCAGACTGATCTTCCAAATATTCCAAAGCTTGTCCACAGACCACAAAGAGCGTTTGACGTTGTTTCGTCACTTTGTGTATTTGGTTACCGTCAAATAAAACGGCACTTCGCAGAGTTCACACGGGCGACTTCACTGTACCGACAACGCAAGAGGTTGGGCGATATTGCAGTAAAGTTGTCATTTGTTTTGACACGTATTCACACAGACGACAACACAGAATTTCACGCCATTCTTCTAACTGGCGTAGACTTGTTCTTGATTGATAGGCCATTTTTTTTTATTTATATGCAAACACAACTTTTATATGCACAATATATATATATATATATATATATATATATATATTATCCGAACACGTGTGGATCACTGGATGCATTCGCCTAGTAGTTGTAGTAGTGTGTGTGTGTGTGTGTGTGTGAACTACACCCTGAACGTGACAATAGTTCATGTAAACACATTAAATGTAAACACATTAAGTAAGACGAAGACCCGATAATATTATAAATAATTAATAATAATAACAAACTTCTATAGCGCCAATATCTTCGAAAAGAATCGAGCTCAGTGCCTGTGGCGCACCTAGTACACAGTGCCCGTGGCGCACCTAGTACACAGTGCCTGTGGCGCACCTAGTACACAGTGCCTGTGGCGCACCTAGTACACAGTGCCCGTGGCGCACCTAGTACACAGTGCCTGTGGCGCACCTAGTACACAGTGCCTGTGGCGCACCTAGTACACAGTGCCTGTGGCGCACCTAGTACACAGTGCCCGTGGCGCACCTAGTACACAGTGCCTGTGGCGCACCTAGTACACAGTGCCTGTGGCGCACCTAGTAAAGGTACGATGCAAAGTTCACCAACAAACGATTGGATGCAGTGAAAACTTAGGAGGGATAAGCAAGTCCGACAAGGGCAGTTTTCAAACGGTGACGGAAAGAAACTCTGCTAAAAACACACAACAAACAGACACTTGGCCATCAAGACCAGCAAGCGGTGGAGTGAAGGTTGGTCACATTTTTATGATTAAAACCAAACAAATGAAAGAGGTCGATCTTAATATCAATCTGCTCAACCATTCTTATAACAACATTTCTTCAGTTGTACAATACACAGTCTTGTCGTATATTGAAGACGGATGTAAAAAAATTTAAGATGAATTTTTTTTAATTTATCACCAAAATGTTTAATTTTGCATTTAAAAATATTTATTGGGGATGACGACAGCAGAATTTATTCTTCTCGTCCTCCAATAAATAAAATCCTGGTAATTATGAATTACCTTAACGCACCTGGACAGAATACACCATAGTTGTTAAACAATTTAAAGAATATTACGCGACTAGGTGTCGTTTCTAACCATTAAAGACGAAAACAATAAAACTAAATTATTAATTAATTATTAAGTCTAGCAATTTATTCATAAGAAGCAGCACCTATCCCCCAGTTGTGATTAAATAACAAGAGTTTCAGTGTTTCTATCAAACAAAAATGCTTAGTTATCAAAAAACAATCCATTTCCAATTATACAAAAACAAATCACTACAACTTCCAAACGAATAAAAATGCAACTGTTGTTGTTTTTAGGCCACTTTTGTTGTTTTTAGGACGCTTTTGTGCACATGCTAGGATAAATGAACTGAGTAACCTGCAAAGATAATGAATCAAAGCTGAAGATGAAACATCTTTCTGACATAGCCCAGCCATGGTTTGAACCCAGGTACCGTACTGTAGATTTGTGGCCAACGGCGTTACCAGTTACGCTATAATGAGTTAGCAAATATAGCAAGTACAAATGTGTTAAGGAGGTTGTGAATATCGATTTCATTGTACGAAGGTGACTTTAAAAGGTACGACTTCAATTTTTGTTTACCTGCTGTAGCCAATTAAAAATCAATAATTCTTATAGAAACAACATTAACTTTGGAGAATAAAACAAGTGGCCATCTAAACAAAGTTTACATCTTTTGAAATAAAGTTTTCTACCCCAAACTATTGTAGTCATTGTACTGGTTTTAATTCACGAGACAGAGATATGGACACAAACCTCAAAACATTTGAATCGAGACTGCCGTAAATAGTTATTTTACTCCAGAAGATGAATCTCGTATGGCATGATAATCTGGTTACAAGAAAAGTTTGCTCTTCTCTTTCTATGGGATAGATTATTTACACACGATTTGTTAACAGCAATAATCCAGACATCCTCAGTAGAAATAGCAATGATACCGGCACTACTTCGGTCTTCTCAAAATGGCAGTCTTTCTTTCCAAAATGAAACATCTCAAGTAATGATTCTCCACAACTTGACAACAATAAAACATATATAAGCTTCAATGGGGTCACACATAAAGCCGACCCTAGTGCAAGATCAAACCATCTGTTCAGCATCTATTGTAAAAAATGTGTTTGTGGTATGTGAGCTAAAACATATTTAAATTCTGTTTTCAATGTAAAACATCTTAGAGCAGCTCAGGTTGAATAAGGCAATATATATATATATATATATATATATATATAAATTACCATTATTATTATTATTGCAATTGGTTGCATAAGACCACATGTTTTTTTTGGTGGTAAGCTCTTGTTCCATTACAACAAAGTACTCTTGGTGATTTATTCACAGAAGAGGTCACTTAAAAGAAGTGTTCCTTCAGCCAGGTTTCACCTAAAAATATTTCCATACACATGATCAGCTATTGGTGTTTCACAGTGAATGTATCCTCCTAATTTAATTACTTAGAAATATTTATGATACACTCATGACAAAAAAAAAATGGACAAGCACCAGACATGTGATGGGGTCAATTCCAATTCTATTTTTTACCTATTCCAATCACTGATTGGAATAGGTACTTGGAGTGCCTACTCCAAATACCTACTCCGAGTAGTTTATATTCCAAGTTGTCGTGGAAGAAATATTTCTGAATTAAAAAAAAAAAAAACAATAAACTAATTTGTGGATTTTTTTGTAGCAAACTTCTATTTCCAATCCCAAAATTATCATTTCCAATTCCATTTGTGTTTGAAATAAACTATTCCAATTCCGGAATTGAATTGACCCCATGTCTGACAAACACCAAGGTTCATTTTTCTGTATAAATACACACAGCCACATGTGCACATATATATATATATATATATATATATATATATATAGTGTATTGGGTTACACAACTTTAATGACCAAATTACACAGATAATAAGACGACGCTAACTGTAAGAAGTAATAGTCATGAAAATTAAGTTCATTGTCCAAACATAACATTCCCAGATGGATAAGTGTTTCTGTACTGCTAATCTAAAGACTTTCAACTCTCAAAGACACCATTAAGTCAATCTATAACTCTTGTCTGAAACAATATTTGCCAAATAGTCCACAGTAATAATGTTTAGACCACCAAATACTGACTACATGGCTGAGTGTACCAGTGCTGATACGAGAACGCAACAGGGTCTTTGTGAAATCTGAACCAAGAATCCCTTCCTTGCTAGAAATACAAAATAAGAGATTGCCTTTAATAATTAGACAGGATCAAATACTACTAGCAGCTGGTTATGATATTAAATCCTCAAAATTGGGATAAGGTAAAATACCTTCAAATGACAATTTCCACCATACAATAATTGTCTCCAGTTGTCCTCCCATTGTTTACAGTGTCACATTCACATCTCTGCTTCACTACATCAGAATAATCTTAATGTCTCAGTTATACTGTTCTTTATTAAGCCACATTCTGATATGCAGTCAAACCCACATGACAGTAGTACCAGTGACTTTAATGATGGGTGGTCTTAGAAGGTAGTTGTTATTGTTTTCATCATAACTGCCTCGATGGAACCTTGCAGCCACGGGTTAACAGTCTGTTAAGTGAGGTAGTTAGTTTAAACAACTGTTAGTTAAGACCAGGGTAGATCTGTTCTGCCATAACCATGCACTGGTGATTGATGTTTCAAAGACGAAACAATCTTCAGATATGCCCATGCAGAGATTCGAACATGGGTGGTAGTGATCTCTGGTCCAACACACTACCGCTAGACCATGGAGGCGCCCCCATAACCATGCACTGTTTCATCCTCTGGAGTAAAACATCCATCAGTATTAATTGCACAATACTTCAATTACCTATCAAGCAAATGATCGTTGAACACCTTTCTCAGCCGACATAAAATAAACGTCCTTTTCACAAATCGACAACAGATTATTACCATCAACACCAAGAACTGTTATCCCAGTACACACGTAAAATAAAACCCCAACTTTGTTCACATGCTTCGTGTCTTCATTTATTGTAATGCACGTACCATTCATTACAAGCCATCATAGCACCAATGGGATATTTATTCTCACATTTGACAAAAATTTCTGGTCAAACGAGGAGATATACAATAAGTACTTTTCTAGAATGGGAAGCCTCTCACTGAAAAAGCTATGTACACAAAAAATGAACAATCAAGAACTATTATTTGGATTGTTGTAGAAATACCATGCACAATGCTGTTATAATGAAATAAATATGAACATTGGTAGCAGCAGCGAGAGTAATAATAATAATAATAATACAGCTCACAGGGTTGTGTTTTCAGACATATTCAGTTTTCTAATAGGTCTGTAACATACATAAACAAATTAGTTCGTTCTTATTTCACGTAATTGACATAAACATCAAGTTAAGTCATGAATACTGATAAACCTCAAAGGTTAAGGATACGAGCCTGCTGAGGTTCTGGTTAGACACAGGGCCAGCAACACATGGCTTAAAGTTGATTACCTCATCCACACAATGACGTAAATGGGTAGTTCAGGGTGAACTGGAGAACTGGATTTCTGGTACATTAAAAAAAGAAGAAGTTTAAAATCAGTTCTCCATTCCAACCTTCGGTCCGAAATGTTGTACCACGTACAAGATAATATTCCTACTGTATGGTTTGGACGATATCAGTCTCGACTGATGTCAGTATTTTGTATGGAGTTTTTCGTATCAGCTTCGTGTTGAAGTCGCAAGTTTCCAGATGCTTGGTGATTCTGAATACTTCACAGTCTAGACCCCAGCTGTCAACGGTAGTTGTGCTATTTGTAAACAGCCATACCTGGAAAGAAGCAATGTGTATAGCGGATTAACCATGGTGGCCAATCTTCCTATTCAACAGTGTTCACAGTGATATGAATAATCAAAACATCGTTAAGTGACTATTTAGATTTTGAGTATCCCACGAAAGACATGACATGAGAGATCAAGTATTATAAATTTCTCCACACTCTACATGTTATTTACAACTGGAGAAAGCTGATATTACCTGAATTAGTTGACTGCCTGGAGTAACATATATATCCCCCCCCCTCCCTGTACACAATACTAGTTGCATATATCAACCCCACAAACAGTTAATTCAGAGCCACTCCTTTATTATATGTAACACACACACACACACACAAGCCATGTAACATTTAAACATCTAACAACTTTGTGTAGCATTGCCAAATAGTAGCAATGAATTTGTCAATTATTACTACCATGGCAGTGATAACAATGTTCCATTTTGCTAAAAAATTTACATAATAACAAACTGATTCTTAACCATTGATGACTGTAATGCAGTGTTTTTGAAAATGGATTACTGATCCAGGCAGGCAACATTCTATTTAGGCTTCAGAGACAAATTTATGTCTAATGATATTTTTATGCAGTGAGAATTAAGAAATAGCATCCTCCTACATTCACACAAGGAACACAGTAAGTATGTTAAGTGCTAACTGGGATGTAGTAAGTTAATAATCTATAGTAGTAATGCAAATACAAATAGCTGTGTTATTGTTAAAAGTCAACAATGTGCCATGAAAACTCAGGCTGTGAAATAAGCAACCACCCTGGACAGACTGGTAACTATGACATGAAGCTACATGTACCTGGATACCTGTCATTCTACTTAAAACATGTCATTCATTGTTGGTATTTTAACCGCAACTGACTATGTTTAAACACTATTTAGTGCTACAAAATTGGTACATAGTGTAAGTGTGCTTGTAAACAATGAAATGGTGTCAATAATTTGTAAATTTGACTAGCAGCAAATATATAGGAATGTGACAGTTTAATCCTACAAAAAGCTGTACAGTTATGGCACAATAACCTGTACTTCTCCGGGGAGCACTGTGACAACAGCCAGTCAGGATCAAGAACCCCATCGACGATGACAGTTCAATCCCATAAATGCTACATAGCTAGGGAATAACAACTGCACTCCTCCGGGATTACCGTGACCAGGATTAGTCAGGATCAAGAACAAAACAGATGATGATAGTTTCGATGCTCAGATGAGATCGTATTTGATGATGACAAAGGACAGAAGCTTTCACTTCAAGGACCGAGTGAATGTTTTGTCTGCCCTCAATCATGATCACAGCTAAGATATTACAGCCAATGAGTTATTTCTCAATGAAATGGGATGACAGAGATTAGAGGTAAAACAATACACAAATCTTTTTGAAATGTGGGGTAGAGACCCTTGGCTGTCGCCTATTGGACAAAACCAAGGATCCCACAAATACGGATATCATTGATATTTAAACCCTGTCCTGGAGTTCCTCATTCAATGTGAGCCTTAAATGGCATAAAGACATTGATTAAAGAAGTCAAAATTGAAATCGGTTGTTTGAAAACATCCGAGCTGTCAAAAATGTTCCCGGGATTGGTTCGGTGGGGGTGGTTCAAAGTATGCCAGAAAAGATTTTGAGCTTATTTCACATTCTGAAACTGCTTCATAAAAACAAATATTATTGTATTTAGCTATATAAACAACAACCGCAGCTGCAGCCTTCACTACAGAAATACATTAACTTCTCCATCAAAGAGATAATTTAATGATTGATACACTGATGAAATTGATTGAGCTAAGATATATTGCAATCACATTAATACTGATACATCCCTGAGGACAGAATGAATGGTTAAGACCAGTACTAAGCATTCTATACTCTAAACGATGAACAACTTGTGGGTTTGGGGTTTTACAACCAACCTGTATCATCCTCGTTGATGTTGTAAGAGCCAGATAATAGAAGGGAACACGAAGTGACCTTTTTCTGTTCAAGTAGTTACAACATATTGACGTAGTCAGTGTGGCTTCTGATGATTCTGACTCTAAATTAACTATTGCTATTAATAATAAACTTTCATTGATAGAAAAGTTGTGGAGTTTTTGGGTGTTTTTCTTCATTCTCATAGAAACTTAACCTTCTGTATCAATTTTTTGATGACCATCAAGTATTATTTGTCCAGATTATGACTCATTAGCATAAACGTTGTGTCGTCATACCAGATGACAAAAGCACTGGCTCAGATTTCTTTCATAAACTTTGCCAATATATCATCTTTATCTTACAAAAGGGGAAACAATTAACCTAAAGGTATATGACATAGTAAACACCAGGCAACGATATGGGATAAAAATATACTTCTAATCTAGTCTGAGAGGTCTGCATGGCCTAACTGATAGTGTAGCTGATCACAAATCTATAGCACATGGGTTCAAACCCAGGCTGGACTATGTCTGAAGGGGTCTCATATTTCACACACACACACACACACACACACACACACACACACAGCCTACCATGTGCACAAAAGTGACAGTAAAACAGCGATATTTCAAACTCCTACTCCAGTCTACTAAATGTACTCGAATAAAAGAATTCATTTCTAAAGTAAAGGTACAAGTAAAGTAAAGGTAATATCATGAGAACGCATAATTACAGACCTGACAAGAGATTTACTCACATTACTCACTCATACATCTATGTCGTAAATGATGCTGATGCCGATAAACAATGCACTCTTCAGATCAACGAGCAACTGATCTGAGTATTTATTATAAGAGTATCGATATCAAATTACTTCCAAATTTCAAATTATTCATATATATATATATACTTATGGTTGACCAAACTGAACCAAATATAACACGTGCCTACATGACTAATCCCACCAAAAATATGGATTAAAAATTCACACCCGAACTACTTGGACAACTTCGATGCAAATCATCTTAATATATATATATATATATATATATATATATATATATATATATATATATCAGCATTTTACAGATTTTCTCTATAACAAGTTACTGTGGAAATGTTTTCCCTGGGATCAACAAATGACACTTAAACATTAATACTGGAAACTATATACTGACTGAAAAAAGAGTTCAATCTTTGGATTGAAACATATCAATTGTTATGAGTCTAGCTATAACATTTTATTTAAGGGAAGCCCAAAACAGTAATTTCTACATTTCTAAACCTGAAATAAAACCATTCAAAAAATTCAAATCGACTGCTCAATTCGTATTTCTGTTTGGAGTAATGGGGCTATGTTGACCAGATTTATGGCTAAAAATTTTTAATAAACTTGTGTGACTAGAATCAATAGAAACAGTTTTGAAGATCCATTTGTAGTTGATTTACGAAGAAGAAAAAAATCCAACAGTATCACGTATTACTTATGATTTGAGTCTACGGCATAGTTTTAGTCAATATTGATTCGTTTGATGGTTTTAGTCTGTACACCTCATGAGGTGTACAGTCTAAAACCATCAAACATTCATGAACGGAAATAAATCTTGTTCTAACTAGAAACAAACTGAATTAATCAATATTTGATGTTATTCATCTTCTGTGGCTCACACACTCTGACTCAAACTTGGAGACTTCGAGTTTAGTACAAACTTATCTGTTAAATGACAGCGACCTCGGTCTTCATCAGATCAGCGACAAAGATATAGATAGTCATAATGAATTAGTTATTAGATCAAAAAACAATAACGACACATTTAAAGACATGCAAATTTGGAGAGACAACGTCGGTCAGTAC
This sequence comes from Paralvinella palmiformis, assembly GCA_025642065.1. Lineage (NCBI taxonomy): Eukaryota > Metazoa > Annelida > Polychaeta > Terebellida > Alvinellidae > Paralvinella > Paralvinella palmiformis. The sequence goes on from JAODUP010000231.1 coordinate 284,980, forward strand.
AAACAAATAACAGCTTAACACACACACACACACACACACATATGCACACACAAACACACACACACACAACTGGAACACACTAAAATAAATCAGAACTGTAACCACAGGCAGACATGTGGTTACAGATCATACAACACAAATGAGGCATTCTTGTAACTCTGACTAACAAACAATCATAACGGCTTGTGCAGCTAATGATTGACAAATAAACAAACAAACAAATTAACAAACAAACAATACTGGGCTCATAAAAACAAACACTGTTTTAGTATAGGGACCAATGAAGTTCATGTGTGAGACATGCATCTCAGGGGACGGAAGGGGGGTGGGTGGTTGTGTAAACCTCTAGAATCTGAACTGTTTACCCTGTAAACAACAAAAAACTGTTTACTGCAATGGCCTCTGGAGCAGTCGAAGCTGTTGAGCAATGAGATTCTGCCGGTAATCTCGCTGGTGAAATCTGTAATATCTATTGACAAGGTGGAAGTTATTTTTGAACGCCGTGAAGCTCTCATCCAGTCCTGGCAGCCGGACGCGTTCGGTGGATTGAGGCACGCACCGATAAAAGGCGCAATGCTTCAGATGGGTTGATATCATCCCAAACGAAGTCAGCATCCAGTTATCTATTGGACTGGAGGCGACGCTGAAACGCCACTTCTGTAATCAGAATAACTCGATTATTGTCAGGTGTATAAATGTTGTGGCTATTGTTCAAACTGTTCGTAATGATGTCACCACTCACCTGGATTAATTTTCAACCACTCATCATTATTATAAATAAGTACGAATGGTCAAAAAATGAATATGAAATGATTTCGTCATGATCCAATGGAAACCTTTTCAGAGATCAACTATATGCACCTTGTGCGTTATTAAATAATTTTCTGTACTTTTAATGATGACTCCTGCTGTAGATGCCTCCATTAAAAAATTATCACATACCCAGAGTCTTCAATTGGCATTAATTTTGCCAAACAGAAAAATAGTCCTCTCCCAGAGAGGAGAACTGGGACAAAACAAATTGTCCATTAGAGACAACTGGCAGGAGGAGGAGACAATTGAAAAAAGAATGATACAAGAAGCTCATTAGCCAAAGTATAAATCTTTGAAATTTTTTAAAAGACACAAAGATGAGAGAACTGCTGCAAATGATCACATTTTCAAGGATCTGTCTGTGACTGTTTGAGATGCTCTATTTTCAATTCACTGAAGACGACTGATGCTATAATCAGAGAGGGACTATACAAGAAGTAACAAAAACCAGAATCATGACGACAACTGTTTCTTGTATAAACAACGTTTTTAGCCAGAATATGCTCCTTAGTAAATAATTCAGCTTATATTTTACTGACATATTACAGATAAATCAGATTCAACAATGTGTAATGCTGGTTTTTTTAGTAATTAAACATAATATGATAAAGCCGAATAACCAAGATCAGTGTTCAATTTTAGGAAATTCTAAATCATACGTAGCAGAATGTCAGCAATGCAGTGTTCCAAATACTCGAAAGAAGAAACTTTTTGATATTTTCTGCTAAAACCTTTGGTACATTGTGAAAACGAAATGGCCAAGAACCTAACATCGTGTGATACTAGATAACAAACACAGGACATCAAACAAAATGTCATGAGCAGATGCACTTTGGCTAAAGTTGTTCTCAGGACTGAAAACATTCAATCTGTTTGGGGAATAGCTCATTATGATGGTCAACAGTATCAGACAAATATATTTAAATAAGAAATTAGTTTAAATGCCAAGTTACCAATAAATTATTGTTGTAATTTTAGGCTCCAGTTCACATATAAAGAAAGGACTTGTACCCACATTACAAGGTAAACATTATGTCATAACCATCTTGACATACAAACATTCCACCTTGCCCTGTCCCACCCAAGTGGGCCACTGTACCCGATATAGGTAGACAGGTATATGCAGATTTCACACACACACATGCATGCACACACACACACACATACACTGTGATGCTATACTTAATAGAACTGTGCTTTAAAGAAGCTTCTAACCTAATGAAACATGTCACATGACCGTTGACACTTACGTAATGTGCTGTGAACCAGTGTTTTCGTCCATTGACCTGTTCGCATTCCCACTCGCCAACAACGATACCCTTGTCAGGTAGAATATTATAGCACACATCTCGCAACAGCCTACAAGTCAATGCTAAGTTGTTCAAACTGAACCCGTCCAAAAATCTAGCGATGTGTTCGAGAACCTCGGCTGGCAGTTCAACAAGCAGCGGCACATGTTTATCCGTTGAACTGGAATTATCTGTCCTAGAACCAGTCTCTGTTGGAGATGGCTGGATCCCGAAGCTCTCAACAACAGTGCTGTACACCACCTGACTGTGTTCGTTGTTGGGAAACATTCGTCTGACAGAGAATGGGCAGCCATAACATGCCAGTGGACACCTCTGTACCAACCAACCATTCAAACCAGCATAGATTTCAGAATGGATGTTTTTCACGTGTGCACCGTACTGGTCACGGCGGAACACCTGGGCACACATGAATGTGAAGATGGAGTCTTGTTTAGGTTGGTAGCGAGTCAGAGAATCGATTGTGAGATCCAGGCAGAGAACGGGTGTCGAACTGGCAGTGGACAGAGAATGTTTGCATTCATTGCCATCTCCAGGTATCTGTTCTGTGGAGGTCAGATCGCTGCAAGTTGAATGAGAATTCGCTTGGATATCGTTGTTCAGTACTTCATAGGCTGATGTTGTTAATCTTCTGGACAACGCTGCAGAGTCCTGTTCGTTGTTGTCACTGTGCATCTGAAATGTATGCTGTACATCAGCATTCGGTGTGTTCATCCTATTGTTTCCCTTTATGCCAATATCACATCCATCACAGACGATGTTACCAAAAGGCTGACTAATGACGGGCATCACATTCTGACCTGTATCACATTTGCCGCTTGCACCAGATGATAAATTACTAGCACCACATCCACCAATAGCTGAGTCAGCATCAAACGCTTTGCCTCCAATACTGAACAACTGGTTGCATATACTATTCTGTAGGCCAGGTGGTGCTGACGACCTGAAGTGTTCACTCAAGCTGGCAATGTCACTGTTTCTTATCACCTGATTGGAGCAGTATGGCGCTACCAGCGACATCACTGGCAGCTGTTTGTTGTTATTTTGTTCCAGTGCCTTGTTAAGAAACCGCTGGTCTCGTAGCATCAGAGCTACGTCGAGCTCCTTCGCCTCGACCTCGCCACTGGTCAGTATGTGTGATGACAGGCTCTCCCGTTTGTCTACCAAGGGCCTCCTATTCCATTCGTTTGTACAACATATCACGCTTGCTGGACAAGTTGACAAGTGCGCACCTCTACGATATCTTGGCATGATGTGTGGGCAGCCATTTTCCTGGTTAATGCATGGCACCCTGACCAGGGGGCAGAGCAGCAGGTGTTCCGACTGCTTACATGCATGGAACACAGCTCCGCAGAACTGATCACAGGATGCTATTGGGCAGCCTTCATGACAGCCACGTCTGATACAGTGATCGCAATGAGTGTGATCATCCATCGATCGTTCCATTTTTCTGGAATACATAAAAATATTAGTACTACCAGTAGGTGACAAGGGATATTGTAAACCATTAGCAAAGTCATATGATTCAGGCATGAGAGTGGCCTTTGGAAGAAAAAAAACCCCTGAAAAGCAGGCCATCGCAATGCAAAGTGAGCCACAAGCTGTGTGTGTATGTGTGTGTGTGTGTGGGGGGGGGATTTGTACCTTTTTAGGACTCAGATACTACTTAGGGATAAAATATGCGATCTAGAAAAATGTTTCTTCAAACCCCCCATTTCCAAATTGGTTAATTTCAGGTCTGGAAAAACCGGAAAGCTCTCACCGCTGATGATTATAAGGTTCTTACCAATGATGAGAACAGGTTCAGGCTGTGCTGAATAAGCGACAGCCTGGGGATTCTCCCCCAAAAACAACATCAGAACAGGTTAATACCGATGTCTTTTGTAAACACTGATCATTTAAGTGTATATTATTTTGCATATTATGGGGAAATTATGGAGATTTGAGGAATACGGATATGATTTCTTGTTTATTGGGTAGGAATGCTTGCAGACATCATTACGGTTTAAACAATCTGACACTGTGTATATTTTCAGTAGTCAAATACTGATTCTCAACAGTCCAATACTGCAGTAGGGTTTCCACTAACTTAGTGCATTATTTTATAGACTCAAAGAGCTTTAAAAAGATTATTTAAATCTAAATTTTGTATTGGTCTAATTGCCTATGATATTGATCACCATTTATGAAACGGACCTAAATGTTTTGTTTCGAAACTGGTTCTTTAGTTACAAAATGAAACGAGCTGATCCTCAACTCTATACAAGTAAACAAGATCTTTCTTTTGTACGTTTATTCCCCCTTTTTTTCACTTACCATCCCAGTTATGCAACGAAGCTTGATAGAATATTGATAGTAAGTAATACAGATAATTATACCATCTGAGAACTCTCCAAAGACATGATTGCTCCTGACTGGCATGTATCTGATTCTACCATTGAATGAGAACCATGGAAGACGGAATGAGTCCCTGGCTAACGATCAAATACATTCATAAATTGACTTGATTAGGTCAGTGTTCACAGTTGTGGGTAAAGGCTGAGGTATGTTCCCTGCCAAGGGTTGACGCCAACTTGATATGGCTTTAGCTGTTTCAACTGAAGCTGTCCTGGTCAGCTGCCTCAAGGTGGACAAGGCTACTGTTCCGGGCTGAACCCACACTGGAATATGGAGAGAGTTGCCTGTGTGTTTCGGAAAACATATCGTAAAGATGTCTTCATTACTTTGACAAGGATGCCATTGGGTCCTTCTATACCAAGTTCAGGATCTGTAGATCCATTACTTCTCATTGTAAAGGATAAAAGGCTAGCAATTGGGTGATAAAGGATGGCAGGAACTGAAAGGAAATTGGTGCCTAGCCACAAATATGTGCAATAATGATGTTGTAAATGGATGAATGTGCATTAGATTATTTCTGAACATTTCAGAGGACTATGATAACTTTGGTTCTAATTTATTTTACACTTTGTATACATAAATCATTAATAACTATTTATAAGTCAACATTTTATTATTGCTTGTATCTTACTGGTTTAATTTTACATTGTGTAAATATTTCAGTATTAAGATATTTTGAGTTATTGCATATATTTTATTTTCATGGTTTTTACCCTTCAGATAAGGATGAAAACTACATGTGTTGTTGTTTTCAAACGACTGGTTGACCGTATGAACCCTGAATTTCTGGAGTAGCTATTTCTGTTTCCATATATGTGGTTGAAAAATGTCTTGTAACATGTAAATTATTTGTTTAAACCCTTACAATATATACATATTCTGAACCAGAGAAGACATCTTTACAATGGCTGTAAATTAATTAATGTTGTGACTATTTTTGGCTAATTAGCATATAATTAGTATATGAAAATAATCTTAAAAAGAAAAATGAAATACAAATTTGTTTTTTATCTTGTCACTCCTGTAAATATCTGAACACAAAACTAAACAAGTTTGATACTGCAGGGTAGATCTATCTGTCCTCTATAAGCAACAAGAAGATTTGGAATAATATTTGGATTTACCTGTGAAATATTACAGTTAACACACAAGTATGATGATTTTGCTTGATCAAATGAAAAAGTATGAATCGCACCAAATATTCCCACAACTGTTTACAAAATGCATATTAATAAATGCGTTATATGTACTTATAACCTACTGACAAATATGTATAAGAAAATATATTTATTTACACATAACAGCTTATATAATATATATATATATATATGAACTGTTTTTAAATGTCAATGTTTATTGACCCTGCATAGTTTTGACCCAGCACTTGTTGTCATCTCCAAAACTCTACATTGCTGTGCCACACATAAAAACAGTTTGATATGTTCTGTCCACCAGCTGCCATCTCTCCAATACACAGTGGAACGTCACACTGAAGGCAGTAATTGTTACTGCACTTGATGTGTGGAACTCTGCCTCCAGCAATGGCTGTTTTCTTGCGCCCTTCTATTGCCTTCTTGGCACACACCCTACAATTTCTGTTATTCTGTTTGCCTGGTTTATGAACAGTGCTGCCTGACATTCATCAGGCGGTCAGCTTCAGTCATGCAGGATCAACCGACACGGCGCTGTGTGGCTGATGCCCTGAATGGCGCAACCAGCAGCTCAGCTACCTCTAGTCTGAGCTGAAGGGCACCCCGTCTCTTCCTGCCAACTTGCTGGTGTGGCGAATGCATTGTGAATGCATAGTTCAATCCCATAGAATAAAATTCTTCTATAGGCGTGGAACCACTCCTCCCATGTAGCAGTTGTAGTCACAGAGGAGTGGTGGTGTGGCAACATCAATAGCACCAGCAGCTGAGCGGTGGCGTACAGTGCGGTCGGCAGCAGGTGTTTCCTCAGAGTAATTGGCCGTGTGGATGGTACTAAGGAAGTAGACACCCTTGCTGTCAAACCAGCTTTGGGCAAGCAGGCACTCACAGCTAAGATAGTCGGCGGTGCCTCGCTCATGTCTTCCACAACCAAAGTAGAGTTCCTTGGGGAAGCCTAACCTTCCTTTCCGCACGGTGTCACATGCATAAATGTGCCTGTCTTTCAGCCATCTGAACAATGCCGGAGATGTATAAAAGTTGTCGACATAGAGATGATGGTTCAAGTTTTCTATGCTGACAACCAGCTGGCGAACGACCCGTGTGCTGAGCGGGACATCTTTTTTGCCGTTGGCGTCTCGTCCTGTGTAAACAAAGCTGTTTGCTGCACCTGCCAGCACTTAATGCCGAAACGCGCTCGCTTGCTGGGTATGAATTGGCGGAAAGACAGCCTCCCCTTGAAGGGGATCAAACTCTCATCGATTGAAATTTGGCATCCCTTAGTATATTTATCTACAAAGTTCATGTTGATATGCTCGACGAAACTGCGAACTTTGTATAGTTTGTCATTGTCTGGGTTGCCGAGGGCTTCATCGTTCACGTGCAGATAACGCATTATCTGGCCAAAGCGATCTCTGGACATGACGCTGCTGAAGCCAGGTGTGTCGGTCAGTAGATGTTTTTTTCCCAATACATGGCCAACCTAGGCATTCGAACAATGCATATCACAATTGTTAGTCCCAAAAATGCTTGCATTTCGGGACGATCGACTGGCTGCCACACTCCTTTGTGATTCCTGGCCAGTCTCTTGCTTTCAGTGTTCCTGTTGGTCACCTCAACAAGCAACTCCCACATTGCATCATCCAAAAACAGGTGAAGGCAGTTTTTTGGTGTCGTTGTCTCAGGTAAACCAGGCTGAGCTCGACCTGTCACTTTATGAGCCTGCATGACACATCCTCTCACCTGCCCTGAAGTGCCAGGCTGTGGTTCATCACTGATATCTACAACAAAATGTGGTTGATAATGTTATATTTATATTTACTGTGACTGTATACACTGATATTTGCCAGATATTCATGTTTATTTAATTATTTCAGTAAATGTATTTACTTTTCACAGCATGAAACACAAACTAAATTATAATAATTAGAACATAAACAAACCTAAAATAAAGATTACATTATATATATATATATATATATGTGTGTGTGTGTGTGTGTATGTAATGAATATATAAATATAAAGTTGACTTTTCAATTCATCACAAATCTATTATATCATCCACTCAGTGAATCATTATCAACAACAGGATCAATGTTTACTAAGATTGTCTCTGATTTGGGCGTATGGAAATTGTACATTATAATAAACCATACGTAAGAATAGTTGGCAATTCATCAATTGTACTCTCGTTGTTTGCATGTATTTTTTACTAAAATCGCAAATATAAGAACAAACTTTACCTGATTCTTCGTTTCCTGATGATCCAGATTGCACACTGACATCCAGGTCACTGTCCACTACTAATATGGCTTACATCCGAATTATCGGATGTGTAGCCCATCATACACAACGCCAGCTCGTAGTCATCGTAGTTACGAATTCAAACATTTTCATGAGATATCCCTAACTTTTAAAAAAAATCACAAAAATACTTATAATTCTCCTATCAAATCCAGAAATGGCTCAAAATATTCACACGTGTAGTCTTCATCTGGGCACCAATGGCATAGTCCAATCTAAAGAAAGTGGCACCATACTGCGATTAAAATGAACACTATACTCCAACCGAAATTTCGGTGTTCAGGGTCCATAAGATTAATCTTAAATATGGATCAAAGGGTTGTGAAATTAAATAGCCAAATTGTAGATATTAATGGCTAAGAATAAATCTATAGTTATAGACAATATTTATATTCATTATTTAATTATGGTCAGCAAAACATGGCACTTCATGCTATTTTTCCAGGTTTTAAGAGGTTATTTTCGGGATTCGTACTGATTTGATCATTAGATTTGTCATGCTTCTGAAGATGATGAGTGTTTTACAGCCACTTTTGTGCACATGGTAGGCTAAATGGGCCGAGCGACCTCCAACAATAATCTACCTGACCGATTTTGTTCAAGTAAATTTTTGTTTTAACTTCAGCACTGGTCTCTTTCTTAAAAGCCCAATTGCATTATCATTACACAGCTTATGACCCATAATGGGGAAAAGCTTGACGGCGGGCATTAACGTAATTGGAAAACAATATTTTACATATCTTAAAATTTGTAACGCTGGATGACCACTGTACATATAAGGAAAAAAATACAGTTTTTATATAATAAAAAACACTTACCTATCTCAGTGAACTGTTTCTGTGTAATGATCAGGCATATCTGGCATTTATGGCATGAGGGCAAAAAGCAACAAGATGAAACCTAAATGTATATATACATCAAGTTATATCACTTCTGTTTTTGTCTCTTTCTTGGTTCCATCTTACTATACACGGTCACATGGAACTCGTATGTGTATATATTTTGGCAAAGTTGTGTATTAACTATTATAATTTATATCTCGGCCCATATCACATCATCATGTTTGAACTTATTAAATCAATTCAGATCATACTTATGCAATGATAATTTTAAAATATGGCAGTTAATCGGACTGCTTATTAACATTGATTTCAATGCCTAGCAATAGGTTTATTTATTTTCAAAATCCCTGTAATCATTTTTACAGAGTTAATTCGGTGAGAATCCACCGAGAATCATGAAATGAAACTTTGTTTAGTAAAAGCCATCACTGGTACATACAGCAAATTCCACTGCTTCATCAGTTCACTGGAAAAAAAGATGTATCATAGAAAAGGATAGGGAGAGTAATTCTCAGACTTCGGATTGATTGGTTTATAAATAATTAAATTGCACATGATAACCTACGAAGGTCAAATTATTCTTTAGAACTGACTTTTGGCCCCATCTTTCCATACTTTTCCTCTGTGAGTGGGGAGAGGTCTTATATAAAACAGACACTCAGTCAAAAGAGATCACACATGAAAAAAGTGCTCACACTTTCCTGTGTTAAGAGTGATGGGAAAAGACATTTCACATTTCGAAGTAAATGTAATGTAACAAACAATTATTTTATTCCCTATCAGATGCACAACAATTCTAGCCACCAGCTATCATATTTCCATTAAAATGTTCCCTCAATCCTTAATTTCCAAACTTTCACGAGCCATTGCTAGTGTGTACTACACTCACTAGGGATTATTGTGTGACATCATCTTTGTTAAACATCACATAGTGCCACAATTGTTTACAAGTGTCTTGACCAGTTAACAGACAAAATGTCAGATCCCAACACAAGTTTTGACATTCTCAGGGATATCAAGCCCTATAGCTTTGAACCACTCACGAAAACGGTCAGAGACTGTATTAATTGTGAGGAATTAGCTGCAGCAAGTGCAGACGTGGACCCACAGCAGCCCCCTGTGCCGCCAACACCCTGCCCACAACATGAGTTGGTTGGATTGGTGTGTATTTGTGTTGGTATAAGTTTAATTGATAAGTCAACACAATGGGCCTGAATGCGGGTATTTCCCTCCTCACATTGCATAACTTCATTTAAATAAAGTGGTACATTGTCTGTACACAGTAGCCTGATGGATGCATGGGGCTCTCCCATGTGTGGCCTATACATGAATATGCCACCCTCGGTGGAACACCTACTAGAGTAGTTTAACAGTTTAGTAGTGTATACAATACAGAGCCATAGGAAGCTTTGAGGAGGCCCAAGTATGTTTAATATTTTTTGTGAATAAGTGAAAATTGTGGCCTATACTAGTCTATACAAGGATGTGCAGCCCTACCGTGTCTTTTTAGTAATTTTCAGGTTGTTGTTTTAGGCCGGGTTTTTACGGCACTTACATGTCGGATATAATCAATTAATCATTGGTATTTGATGTGTTTCACTCCCAAATTTTGGGAAGATTCTTGATTAAAGTTTCGGCCATGTGAGATGCTAGCAAAGCAAGTTTAAAGCACTGTAACTTTATTTCTAGGAAAACTATAAAATATATCTCTGATTAAAATTTATTTTAATATATAACACTAACATTTTGATTAATTTGGGAAACCTTTTCCTGTGACCTTTCACCATGTATCACGATCATGAAACGAAAGATATTGATCAATCATTATCAATGCAAGCCTGATTATCGTGAAAATATTGGGAGTGGTCAGTGAAGACGACCGGTCATTAGTTAGATTAGTAGACAGTGTCCGTGAAAGCAGGTATGTCCCTTGTTCGATGGACATACGTCGAAAGAGACTGCAAACCAATCTACTCGGCTGCTGACTATCTCACATTCAGTGACTGACTCACGTCAGCCAGTCAGTGTCTGGTTCCTCTGGCACATAACCAGATATTGAGATAGCCAGTGTCATTGAACCACATTCCAGAAGAAAATAAATTTTTTAAAGTTACATGAGCTACTTTATTCACATATCATTACCTATAAATTGACCAACTCTCTGCCATTATTCTTCCAATCACCCAGAGTGATCAAACCTATACACAATTTTCAGTTCATCAGTCTTTTGTACAAAACTCCTTTTCTGGTAGCTTACATTTCCCTTGGCAGCTGATTCGCCCCGTGCAATTTCGTCCCTTTCAAGTACGAACACCTAAGGTCTAAACTATTTCTAGATAATAATTTTCTTTTCCAATTCCATTCAATTAATCTATTTCAGAATATAAAATTCCATATAGATCTACATATGATACACTGAAGTAACAGGAAAAAATATCGAAATTAAGTATATTCGTCCATCTAGCACAAGAGTTAGAATTAATGATAGTAAAACAGACTAGTCTAGACATCTAGAAACAAAACATTGTACTAGAAAATTACTATAATCACCTAAACCTATAACCCATCTTTTGGTTCAGATTTATGATAATGAAAACAATATATTTAAACACACAGAAGGAAATAAAATAACTTACATTTGCCATAATCTAAACTTTTTCCTCAATACAAATTGGCCATACGTGATACGATATTTTATTCGTTTTATTTAGCAACAAAAAATAAACATGAGCTTGTTTTAGTATTTCTGTCTGAAACTACTGAAGAACCAATTAGCATTGTTATGAGTGCATCTTTTGTTAGTTATATAAATGATGCGAACGATGCTTGGTGCGAACATTAGAAACTAATAGTTTTATTGGAATCGCCAGGTGGCAGCATAACGATTTCTGGCATACGTCGTGACAGCCCAATGTTTTTGACATCCGTCCCACATCTTAGTTTCGAGAGTCTAATGTTCCTACACTCCGATATTAACCCAATGGCTGAGCCCAAGTAGGATTAAATGGCAAGATAAATCGACCTGTGTCTAATATTCCATAAAGTTTTCGACCATTAATGCGTCGCACAATCAGCAGCTAACTTGCTGCTGTGTGGGATCTAAAGTTCGAATTTAAGCGGGTTCTTTTGTATGCATAAAACATAAATAGTATAGTGCTGTCTATAGTTCCATGTTTGACTCCATATGCGAAACAAAAATCATGTACAGTTATCTGAAATGTACGAATAATATATACATAGTCAATCCTGCATACACGTATTGTAGCTTGGGAACATGTAAACCCGATGTAAATATCCCATCTTCCGAGTATACGTGGTACATCACTCGTTCAGTACAATTCCACAGTTATTGCAGAAAGTTTATCAGACAGATACAGGAGTATTATATAATGATTGTAGTGCATTGCGAGATATAAATAGTTCAGTCGAGAAATTATAATGGCTTGCTGTCGGACTACAGTCTTGCATGTTTCATCTCTTATATCACGGCCACCATCATCTTCAGCCATGATCAGTCCACTGCAGGACGAAAGTCTTAATTAGCACGTCGCCTCAAAAGATTTCGGTTTCTTGCACGCGTGTATCAATTGAGACGCTCATGAGTCCATCCCTCAACCTTTTTCGATGCCTTCCTCGATATCTTTTGCCACCCATGAGTGTCCAAACTGTCAGTGCTGCACTCCATCTATTATCCGTTCTGTGGCTGATGTGACCTGTCCATGTCCATTTTCTGTTTTTAATTATTTCAATAATGTCCATAACTTTAGCTTGGTCCCTCACCCACTTGTTACGGTACCCGAATTAATATAAGCCCCGTATATGGTTCCTTAACAGTTTTATAATGCTTCACGATTCATTCCAAGACCATTGTCTAAAATAAGATCAGAATTTCTTTCAGACATCGCGATGACTTGAGGTTTCTTCTCATATACTGTTTGGATGAGAAAACAATATTATTTCAGCGTTAGTCTTCAATTGTAGCAGGTTACCGGAGTGCAAGCAGAAATGCCCAGCGTACAAATGCTCACTGGATAAATACTCAACAATAAATTGGAAGATTGGACAACATTATAACACACACACACACACACACACACACACACACACACACAAACCCCACCTGCTCTATTACCCAATTATTAGTCATATCAGAGATACTAAAATTATCTTATATAGTGGTATCATTGATCATAGTAACAGCTGAAACCATCAGCTGATACCCGGAGTTAGATCCAGATCACATTTTGTTATTTTGCAGGAGGCTTCTGAATGCAGCTAGGACGTAACTGATTCCAAGTGATCGAAGTCACAAATCTGGCATTCTGCAATTTGTTTGACCATTCACGTGTTCGCATTCAGCACACACGCATATATACCTCATTTACCAATACAGACGATGGATCAAAAGTATGGTAAAGAATTTCGTAGTGTGGTAGGTTGTGAATCTTGGATTAGTTCCGCATTAGTTTTAACACTTATTGTTGTCTAATGAATATGCAATTATAATTATATGTCACTTGAACCACAAACCGTAGTGCAGGACCTGTAGTTGCCGGTATCAACAGATCGGTATCACACCGATTTGAAGGGTTTTCCATAAACTCGAAGTTATATATTATTTGATCGATCACCACGTGCAGTATTTTATAGACTTAGAGCAACTAATCAAGTTTGCTTATGTTTTTGTACACATTGAAACGTGATTGCTCCATGGGTGGAGCTTTTTGTCGCGAAGACAACGAATAAGTATTCAGTTTTCCGACATAAAACAGCAACAAACTATAATACGAATCGGCCATTTCTTGTGGAAAACAGAATACACAAAGCATATACAATTATTTCTATAATTGTGCGTTGCCGGTGAGTCGGCTTGTTCCTGCAGGTCGTCCATTCTAGTCTTGTTGAAGTTTGGATAGAGACCCCTGGCTGTCGCCTATTGAGCACAGCCATTCGTCCAGTAAAGGCTAGCTGACCACATAAGCTAGAGTGGCGCAGCGTGGTGAATGACCAAGGAACTAGCGAACGCCATCAAGTGACAGATCCTAGAGGTGTGGACGTCATGCCAATCATTTTACCTCGCTCCATTTTTTATGAGGGTATTGAAACATATCTGTTTTTGGAGAACATAAATGTAACGCATTATTGCAGGTTGAGGATCGATATAGCCATTTTATATGATATTGATATATCTTGGATTAAAGATTTAAACTATTTACGTCCCATTTTCAGTTCATTGTCCGGTCACCCGTGATGTTAACAGTATTAGACTTAGTCTATAATGGTCAGTGACACAATATCATTATGCTGACAACATTGATTATATGATTATGCTATTTATGGGTGACTGATCATTTAAAATTATATATATATATATATATATATATATATATATAGTGTATGTTTGGAGCTTTTATGCGCACCATAGCGGCATATGTTTCCTATTTTTTATTAAAGTTATACAAAAATTATTACTTTTATTATCATCATTTCAGTTATTTCTATTATTATATCTGAGCCCGAATAACAGTATTTCGTAGAGGGCTGTCATCGTGTGACGGTCATCCAGTTGCGCATGCGCCTTTTTCCATTTGTTGACTTCCGGTTGGCTCCGGGTCAAAAAGGGCCTCACAGTTCTTGTCTGTAATAACGTGGCTCGACTATCTCCAAGAAGACGCAGCTTATTCTGGATAATTTTGTCGCACTGATGCGGTTCACGATGGCAGACGTATTGACGCCCGGACAGCTGAGGAGGCTGACAGAACATAAATACAGCGCCGAAGGCGTATCGCTTGTTGAGCCCACGATGCAACATTTCTGGCGCTGGTTGGTGGAGCAAATACCACTTTGGTGGGCACCGAATGCCTTGACCCTTGTAGGCCTTATAGTCAACGTATTAACTACGCTTATACTCGTCTTCTATAGTCCGGACGCTAAGCAAGAGGTGAGTTGATTATCTGAACGCGATGTTAAGAAGCTAATTAATGCTGTCATTGTGATTGACGTGTGGTCAGTTTGACAGGTTAACAGCTGATCGCGTCAGCGCCCGAACGTCGTATAACTCCGCCGCCCTGGTGGGGGGGGGGGGATATGTTTTTTAGATTACTGATGCAAATTAAACTAGAAAAACCGTGACTCACCACACACTATTTAGTATGGAATATGCTATCTATGGTTTTACTAGCTTACATCAATAGTAATAAAGTTTATGTTATTTCAGACACAAAATGTGACAAATTGGAGTTTAAAATATACTTATATATAGTGTCTAAGTCTAAGAGTAGGTATTGATTGGTATTTTCGGACACTGCCAGAATTCGGACACTTCATTACAAATTCGTTTGAGGCACACACAAATCAATAACAATTCACAAAAAGTAATGACATTCAACACACATGACTCTCCTCTTGCAGCAGAAATTAAGACATTTCTTATGCAGTAGTAGTAAGAAGCAAGGCTTCATTTAAACCATCTCGCAGTCTCTTATTACTCCTATTTTGTGTATTTTTGGCCAAAACATACTGACTAAGATCCGATCTATTCAGATGCTGCCATTTTGAATATAATCTCAAACGCAATATGATTTGTTGAAGGTGTCCGAATACTGCAATGCAAATTAAACTTAGCTTTCAGTTTTCAGACATCACTCTAAATTGAAACATCAGCTTTACAATAAAGTTAAATAGAGTTCAATGACATGAAATTAATTAAAGAAATAATGAATAACACAATAAATTGCATGCATAGACACAAGATACTATTTAATTATTAACAAATTCACTTTATTATATTCAGAAGACCAAAAACTATCATCAGAAAGATGAACAAGTTCCAAATTGTGATTAGTGTCATTCTAGTTGTGAGGACTTAATATCCTTGTATTTTATGTAAATAGTATATGACATTCATTAATAGTTCCTCTGGAAGTTTTCCTGAATTTGCAATTTATTAAAAAATACAGAAGTGTCAAAATTCTGCCTGGTGATCCTTGCCTCACTTTCAGAAAATTTAAGGTGCCAAAAATATATAATCAAGAACGAAATGCACATTTATGGGAAGTTGGATAAATGTTTTGTAATGGATTCTACTTTTCTAATACAAAGACCTAAAGTTTTGTGGTTAATTGTGTCCGAACACTTTCATATCTACTCTATTATTTCATTTGAGTTGTAGACTGGAGCTGCTTTCAGGATTAGTATAATTTTGGTGTGTTTGGCAACAAAATGTAATTTTTATGCTCATTTTGTATATATATATCGGTGTTTCCATTTCCATGGCTGCCCAGCTTATTTTTATTTTGAGCTTATAACTGGACATACAGTAAATAGTGCATTGTTTTTCAAAGGTGCTTTTCATCGAGAAGATTCTCAAAGTAAGTTAGAACTCCCTAACCAATGACTGGGTAGGTTTTGGCAAACATTACTAGAAACAAACTCACCTATTTTCATCTGGGTCAAAAAACACTGGTTGTGAATATGACCACCAGACCTGGGGTCAGATACATTGATAAGTAATTAAATACATATATTGTTTATCAGGTCAAATACAGGTACATTCAAATGTAAATGTATTTAAATTCAAATACTTTTAAAAGAAATTCAAATACTTTTTAACAGGATTGGCCAAAAGCCAGCTAATACCAGTATTAGTCAGGCCGGTGGCTTTTACTGGCTGATTGATTGCTGATATTTTTGACCGGATTGTTGAGCCACACATATTTGTTGAGCCACATATATATACTTATGGTATATATCTGTGACTGACATGCAGTGACAATGGCTTCATTTAATACTCTATCTCTAGTTGTTTTTGGTTTCTAATTGCACTGTAGCCAGTTATATGTAGGCGACATGTGGTAGTCATACTTATGTAATACATTCTAAAACCACTTATAAAGTGCCATATTTGACTGCAACACAGGAACCCAAAATATGCCATATGGAACTTTTATGATGTTGGTGATGGATGACAAGACTACTGTTAAATGCAAGGAGTGTCAAACTGATATTAGTAACAGAGTTATATAACTGAAATGTCATAAAGAGAAATGTCCACCCCTTTGCAATACACCCAAGTGTTTGGTGGATACGTATGGTGCAATAAATACTGGATTGTGTAAAATTGTCTGCCAACTTTTGTCTATCCTAGCCAGCTCAGTAGTTATTGAACATGCACTCTCATACTTTTGTGTCATGCAGACCAAATTGAGAAATAAACTTGGACCATCTAAAGCAGCTAAATTAGTAACATGCTATCGATTTCTGAGAGGAGATAAAATTGACTGATGAGATTATGAATAAATATATGTAAAAGCGTTCTTCTCTTCTTGTTATCCAAAACACTGTAATCAATCAATCAAATTTTCTATCAGCCAGTATCAGCCACTTGGATAGTAAAAGCCAGGCCAATTAAAAACTGACCAACCCTGCTTTTTAAATATAATAACAAAATTGTTGTTTTTCCCTATCATTTTCTGTTGATGCACACATTTTGTGATACTAATTACTATTGGCAGAACAGCACATATATTACCTCTTATATCATCGCATCACATAACAAAGCTTCATTATCACATAACATCATATATATTATAACATGTATGATCAGATATATCATCACATAACCTTGATAACATAACATCATCACATATCATATATATAATAATAATAACGTATATTTATACAGCACCAAAACCAGGTAACCCTGTTCTGAGGCGCTGTACAACAAAGGAAGAGATATTTAACAAAATCACTAAATATAATGAGTACATTAACAATTAAAATATTGTTTGACTAGGAATGTTTTAACATGTTTAAAAAAACATTTAGTGACTTAGAATTTCTAATATGACTCGGCAACTTATTCCACAATGTTGGCGCAACAACACTAAATGCATTCAGTCCATAAGTTTGGAGTTTTTGTATTTAGGAATGGTAAGGATCAGTTCACCACATGATCTTAGTGTTCGTGTTTTTCTCATGAAGAAGTTCTATCAAATATATCGGTGCTAGACCATTTAACGCCTTGTATCATGTATGTGATCGTAAGCGTCTTGAATTGAATCCGTTTAATTACTGGAAGCCAGTGAAGCTCCTTCAATATGGGAGTGATGTGATCATACTTCCGACACCCTGTGACTATCTTAGGTGCGATGTTTTTTTAATCATGTCGGCTTATAAATCCGAGTGGCAAGTGTTTTGTGTTGCTGTACTTCTTGGGAGTTTTAACCAGACTTATGAGCATAGACCGTGTTTCCATCACTTAACTGCTTCTAGCATAAATCGCTGCTCCTTCTACAAGCAAATAAACAAATTATTAGAATAATAAACAAATGACAATATATAAAAGATCAGTTTTGCACGATCCAAATGATTGTATCATATATGATTTCATTGACATATTCAGCCTATCAACTTTATTCTGTGTTTGTGTATAATAATATTATGGCAATAATACGCACTGATGATGTCATGTGATTTGATGTTACAATGTCATTTCAAACACTAGGCTACTAAATTACACATTAAAGTCTTAAAATGATACTGTCGTGATACTGAGAAATGTCATGTTGTAGCCATACTTTACCTTAACGTGGGACTTGAGATTGATTAACAAATTGGAAATACCCAGGGTTGACATGTTTTTTTTACACAGACGTTATTAACAGTATTAATTAATGTTTATTAATATCATGTAAAAAAAAATTACACTGACTTGTGAAAATTCAATTTAACAAAATGCAGCTATTATTATTAAATAGTAAATTGCTAACAATATAACAACATCTACTACAGTATGACTGTAACACATAAACAGCAATTGAGTTAACAGACTAATCCTCATTATGATAACCCAATACCCAGTCTAGTTGACTCTCACTGACTAAACTATATCGGGCATTTCAGTAATTACTACTTGTATATACTGCAGATAATCTACTAGTTTGTGAATAACCCTCTATCATTTTGCCTGAGTACATAAAGGCAGCCTACATTTAATTTGAAGCAGGGTTACACTTTCTCAGGTTCACATTATTACAAACATATCTGCATGTTGGCTTATATTATAGAAAAGTTTGAAATAATACTGTGATTATTATTTGATCTCCAGCCTTTAGTCGTGTATAGAGGTGGAAAGCCACAGAATTCCATATGCTAACAATTTTTACATGTTATCGTTAGAAATAAGTAATGTGCAAAAAGTGTGGTCATCAGCAAACTAACAATGCTGCCAGAATACAAGTCCATTACACAAAAGCTTCATCAGCATCAAATGTGAAAATATTTTGAAACTTTGGAAATATGCACACTAATTAAAATGTGCAATCGTCTAGGCAACAGTAAAGCTTTTAGTTAGTATTCTGCTAAGTGCTATAGGATTCCCAGAGGCAGTGTTGAATTAGACTACCAGTATTAACTGTTCTGATGGACAATATTCACTTTGTGTGCAGAAGAACGATACATTTCATTATTTTGCTATATTCCCAGTATTTATGTGCAAATTCATGTATCAAATGATATTTGTACAGGACAATGTTTGCACTTAGTCTTGAAATTGTGGTAAGTGTTTGCTGGTCCTTTAAAAACTTGATATTTGTACAGGACAATGTTTGCACTTAGCCTTGAAATTGTGGTAAGTGTTTGCTGGTCCTTTAAAAACTTGATATTTGTACAGGACAATGTTTGCACTTAGCCTTGAAATTGTGGTAAACGTTTGCTGGTCCTTTAAAAACTTGAAAACCATAGGATGGAAATTTTAAGCCATGTTTGATGGCGCTGAATTCACTGAAAATATATCTGAAATATTTGAAAAACACAGCAAGTTGTATCAGCTAGTGTGTATATCAATAAGTGAATGATATGTGTGTGCAGAATGTTGGTATTTTGTAGGGATAGTGGGATCACCTCACAAAGAAACATGATATCACATTAACTTTAAAGGTCAGTGTGTACAGTTCATTTATTAAATTGCTTCCAGGTAGAAATCATGTTGGTGGAAAAATATTCAGATAAATACTTAAATATAAAATGTATTTGATGGCCACAGTCTTTCTTCGGTTGCTGAGGCAGATAAACCATTAGAAATATATTATCTGTATCTTGCGTTATTCCCACGAAACCTCTTGTTTCTAGTAGTATATATACTGGCCTCTACCATCAATATTTCTGAATTAAGTTAAAACCATATTTGACAGTGGAACCAGTGTCTGTTTGAGAATACGAAATAGCAGTGTGCCTTTCAAATGGTTTTTTTCACTGAGAAATCTTCATTGCCTGTCCTATTTATTAGAAATAAGTTGTGAAATAAGTTTTTGTATTATAATCCTAAATATACTTCTTACATTTAACCTATAAGTTTGAAGTGAATGGATCATTGAGGAACGATTATTTCACTGAATAGTAAATCCTGTCCAGAATTTTGCACCGAAGTGAAGGGGGTGTCAATATTTTCTCACATTGCATTTTATTCTTGTTAATGTTTTTATCCACAAATAACTATTCCACCAATTAAATGCCAAGAACAGATAATATTATTTTATTATTAATATCCAATATTATATCAATATGGCAACCAGTGGCTGAATGAGGGTGTTGATAGAGTGAAACTATATATATCTCTGCTCCTGGTGACCTGTTATTATGAAAGGGGATTTAAAAAGCTAGCTAGCTCCCAATTGTTCAGCTGATTTGCTGAGAATTATTTATCCCTATGAATGGTACCATTCATAATAGCAGAGATTATATACACTTCAGGATCTAATTACTAAACATGACCAGATTGTGGGTTGATAGTTTACCAGTCATGTCCTGATTGTGGAAAGTTCAGGGATTTACAGCGGATAACAGACCGATTATGATTGTCCATATTTCTGAAGACTTCAATTACCTGGTGCGCCTGACCCATAACAATGTGCAATCGGAGAAGCAACCTTCTGATTATGATAATGTGCATTGTTGTGATTATGTTGTTATAATAATGTATAGTGTACATTCTTTAAATGAGTTGTCTCGCAATTTGTGATTGTGTTATAGCAATCTATTGTTCTCACTGTGGTATCATTGTCTCCCATACAGATGCCAGTGTTGCCACTGTTACTCTGTGCTCTGGGTCTGTTTATTTACCAGAGTCTTGATGCCATAGACGGTAAACAGGCGAGGAGAACAAACAGCGCCTCGGCCCTTGGAGAACTTTTTGACCATGGCTGTGATTCTGTCTCAACAGGTGAGTGTAGTAGGCACTGATCTTTGCTGGGTTTTTGCTAAACAGGAAAGGAAATTTACTAATTGTAAACAATGATAGAAAAATGTCAACATTTACCATCAGTAATAATTTATTCAACATTCAGACCGAGCACACATAGAATCACAAAGCTGGGAGTATTGTCGTTATATATATTTAATTAATTGGAGTTCTGATTTAGTCTGATAGTTTCAAGGGTTGTTGAAAATGTATTTTTAATTTCAAAAGATGTTTTTAGCACATGAAAAATGAACAGTAAAAATTAGGTCTTATATTTGTGAATTTACAGAGCCTTTCCTGGAATAATTACTGGTATATACAATTGACATTTGTTCATTCTAATTTATTGTAAATGGCTATGCAAATATTACACCACACTATTGCATGTATAAGACTGGTCTAGATCCACTGGTCCATTTTCTGTAATATATCGTTAATACACTTTTGTTGTTATCCATATTTAATAACTATACACAGAAATCAATTCAACTCAAACAGATGCAAATACTATTTAACCAACAGGATGCCCCTGTAGTCTTAACTGGTGGTATGGCTGGTATCAGACCTATAGCACCCGGGTTCAAACCCTAGCTGGGATATGTCAAATGGATGTTTCATCTTTTCACCTTCTCTTACTACCTCTGGATGTTGATCGACCTGTTTAGTCTACCATGTGCACGGGGGTGGCAGTAAAACAGTAATATTAAATATATGATCAATATGGAATGGTGACAGCATGTGGCATACACCACAGAAGTGAGACACAGCTTCCCCATTTTAATATAATCCTATATTGTCTGATAATTCCACTTTACTTCTGATTTTATAAAGAATAAAATGTGTTTATATTTGGTGATGATTTCCTAGAACAAAGTGAAAATGATGCCACCATTCGTATATAAATTTCTGAGGGGCTTGATTTTGTCTAAAACATCATTTAAAATATTATTTGAATTAATAGATTTCCCGAGTTCGACACTAACTAATCATGATGTCCGGGCAATATAAAAGCTCTTGTGCATTGTCCGAATTGGCGTTAATATTCCGTGATAGTGATTCGAACATTTATTTGAGATTTCCCCATGATTTTGTACATTTAAAACAGGAAATCCGGTAAAACATATAGCCCAGTGATGTGTGTCAGTGCAATGGCATTACGAGGAGATGTAACAAATCACGACATGCTTTATTAAAGGAACACGGGTGATTTGGAAACAGAAATAGCCTAGAAGGCACTGAGGCACAAAAAAACATACCCTAAGTGATTCCCTAGACCCCTGGCATTATTGGTAAGAATCGTCCAAGCGCCTTTAGTGCTGGGTAAGGTTTTTTGTCAGCCTTATTGCGATTACATGTGTGTTTCAAATGAGATTATTTGGTATTGAAAGTTAATAATAATTCCTTGATTTGTATGATAGAAGGAATATCATTCTTATGAAAGATGGTTAAAATGATATCATTTTGTTAAACACTAAATTATGTAAGGGAAGATTTAAATGATCAGATGAATGGCTTTTATACGTGTTATGTGATAAATGAAGAGGGAGGGAGTAAGCTGCAGAAATATTAGGTTTTTGAGTATTCTAATATGTGATTGTAAATTTTTAAGTAAAGCATTTATATGAATCCTGGACGAGTTAGAATTGTATGGCAGACGTTCAGTATTCATTTATCAATAGTGTCCTGTAGTCTACAGAACGTCCCATCATTATTTCCGCCTTTTTTATCTGTCCTTGTCCACAGATTTAATTTGTTCGTAATTTCAAATGGAAAGAGATTTAAAATGAAAGCAATTTACATACATCTATTACATAGCTGTAGAAATTACATTCGTTTTATAACAAATCAATGGGTTAACATGCAATCACACCAGTACATGTGCTGAAATTAATGGAAGAAACACATGAAAATAAACACACAAAATACACATTTTTCTCCTTTTATTAAACCTGTTTTATTAATTGGGTTGATACAAATATACTTAGTTCTTGACATATGATGTTTTGTTTAGGATTCCAGTTCGTCTTTCCAGTTGTAAACTAATAATGAAGATCTTACCAAAGAAGAAAAAAAATCCTTATTTAGATAGAAAACTAATGAAGTTTGGCTCCATAGTTCACAACATGAGGATCTTCTAATTCAGTTTAATTAAATCTAAATCTAATGACATTGGCTAAGGTTGCTGGTGTTCTATACCTCTTTAATCGTGTGCTCTCCTGAAATAATTGAAAAGCAAATTAGCTGTCATTGGCTGGAAAAAGCAGTCCACGGTACTAATAAACATTGCACATAGTGTGTTACCTGTAAGGGAATGACGTTGCAGCTTTTTTGGTGTGAATTCCGGATAAGTTGTTTGGATTAAAGTATTTTAATCAAAGAAACAAGTGTTACTGATTTTTTTTACTTAAGTGTTCTCTTTCAGAGAAAGTAACCAGTCCTCTTACGCTTGAACCTTTGATTTCGTTTGGTGCCTAAGCAAACATTAATAGGCACACTGCAAAATGACGGGCCAATATTATTTATAGAACAGTTTTCTCACTGATCTCTACATCCCCAATATTAATCAATGATATGTGTGATGTTTTAGTCTGTTATGTGATATGGCCACCATTGCTGATAAGAGCCATGTCAATGTTTATTCTGATATCTCTACCACGCATATCTTCTGATCTATTTAATTAGCATATTTTCGACAATACCACGCTGTCTCGCTGAAAACATGCACCGATGACGTTCGTCGTACACCTGGTATACCCAGATTCCGTATTATCTATCATGTCACCTTATTGTTGTATAAATGGAGCTGACCATCACCTAAAAGCAATGTTTATCAGCTAAAACGTTCGAGTAATATACTACGGCAGCCCGATTTCCTGTTTGATTTTTATACATTTCGTGAAATGTGGGGACTCCACTATCTGTAGGATCGTGAGGAATGATTGAACTTATTTTGTTTCTTCTGACTGTCAGCCTATTGGTGTTAAGTGTTCATTAAATGTTAATCATTAAGGAAAATTAGTGCCCATATAATTTATGGTCATACTTTGCCGTATGTCCGTGATTATGTAATTATTTATAATTGTGTATTGTGTAATCCAAACAGGTTTTGCTCCAGAGTTACTCATGCTGGTAATGTGAGGAAATATACTGTGCTATTCCCTTTATGCGTCTTCAGTAGATGTTTTCAGCAGATTTGGCAGATGTGTGTTTAAAGAAAACGTTCTAATTTGTTGCAAATTTGACTTGACATGTGATGTTTTCATATAGTTCTAATTGCTGCCATGCTGCGTTTTAGCCTACCGTGTGCCTACAACATCAATCATCATCATTTATGATGGCACCCTCTGCAGGCTCACAAGAAACAGTAACTCGTAAATAATGAATGTGGTAATGAGTTTTGTGAAATGAATAATCAAAATGAATGAAGAATTATATCCGTTCTCCGTGTCGGAAGCTGTAGCGTAAAGCGCTGTTCCCTGGCTAACCTGTCTTGACAACTAATTAATTATATAGATAAATTACTATGTGAGCTTAGTCCCATAACCTTAACTAACGGTCCACCATATTATGTAATTGATTTTAAAACAATTACACGTTCTCAGGTCCAGGTAATATAGCCTACAAAATATTTTGTGTGACAAATGTTTATTTGATGTTACAGTTTGTGACTTGTAAATAGAGTCTAGACTATATATATATATATATATATATATATATATATATATATATACAGTTCAATTCAATAACTATTACTCTACATTATATCGCTATAAAGAGGTAAACTAAAGTATCACTAATAACTATATACATAAAGCATGTTTCGATACAATAGCACCACAGTAATGAAGTATACAGAGTATGCTCCTGATACCCTGTAATATTGTATTGCCCAACCTAACTAAAACGGGTCAAAGCCATTTCTTATTAGCATTTTACAGGGTTCGCACGGGTCCTTTGGGAAAGTCCTGGAATTTAAAAATTTCGATTCCAGGAGGAAAGTCCTGGAATTTTTGTAGAGGTCCTTGATTGTCCTGGAATTTGGACATTCACAATTATCAATTTATTATAGATCTATATTTCAGGAATTCTGTGGTCACACTACTTCTGAAATGTCGAGTCAGTGCCTGTGTTAGTTTGATGTCCGTCTACTGCACTCCTGCTTTCGTTGAAAATATGGGTGTATACTTTCGTTCATTAAGAGTTCACGAATTCTTTGAAAAGGTCCTGGAAAGTCGTGGAATTTGAGATGTCAAAATGTGTGTGAATCCTGTTTTACATGTGGATAAACCTCTTGAAACAAACACAACTCATACTACAGTCTCATATATATATATATATATATATATATATAGAGAGAGAGAGAGAGAGAGATCACCACAGGAAAACTGATAACGTCCTAAAATGCTGTTAGAGAACAATAGTAAATATGTATTGAATAGTCATTGGTAAATACTTATATTTGAAGCACCTGGCCTTTACTTTCTTGACTGATAGTGGAGCAGTTGGACGTCTTTACCTCTCACAGTGTATCTAGCTTTAAAATAACGCCATATCAGATATTAATTTTATCATCACAGAGATTCAGTGCTAGCAGTCCTATCCAGTACCACATTACACTACAAAGCTCTGGGTGTGCTTCTATGTCTGTGGGATGTTTGCGAAAGACACTGGGCAGACATTTATCAGTGGGAGGTGAGCCGCAGGACTCATGTGCCAAGCCCACTCACTGTCCGATATGTCACATGTGTCTCGTAAATTCATTCAAGTGAATTGAACTGAGCCACTGAACCTTTACTGATATTTATTGTAACAGAAATATGTCACCATATGTATGTCCTGAGGAGAGGAATTTTGTTTCAGTTCAATTAATCCACGAATGGTTATATTAAACAAGAGTTAACCTGCTTGTGGATTTTTGTTGCTGTTGTAATGATATGGGGGTATGGCCTGAGATGAACGAGGAAGAATGCCGTTTTGAGGTTATTCTAAGGACTTTCTATTTTGCCGCCTCGTGAATGGTAGTGTCCTGGATGAGCATGAACAGTGTATGGGCAGTGTATGGATTATTGGTGCCAGTGTTAAGACATAGACGTGAAGTTATTCTCCCGCTATTTAAAATAACAAACATGAGTATACCTGTTGGCCAATGATATAACTTTATAACATGTTACAGTTTGTTCCATATCTCTTGTGGGTTTTTTGGAGTGGTATTTAGTATGATTCAATCAAAGAGATATCTAGCTAGCATTCATTTTGTGGTTTAAGGTGATCCCTACAGTTCAATGTGTGTCTGGGGGGTGGGTGGGATACTATTGATTTTGTTGCCATTCTTCATAACCATTGTCTGTGATTATCATCTGTGAATAGAAATCAGATATTAAGATATTTATTCCCAGACTGCATTCAGTTACAGCTGTATTGGTTAGACGCATACAATATGATGAAACTAGACAATAACAGACACACACAGTGTAAAAAATAGATAAGTCTGACTTAAGCAGAACCTCACAGTGAATCAGTTACAGTGGGTTGATTTGATAGTACAATTGTTAGAGCATTCCGCTTCGAACATCCAGGTTGCGGGTTTGAATCCGAGTCATTCCTGTGTTTGTGGGGTGTTTCCATGGCAAGGTTTATAACCGAACTTGATTAGTTGCAGTATAATCATGTATCCAATAAAACATTTATTATGTTGTACCTACATAGATTAGTTGAGCGACGTAATTTGACAGTTTCTACTCAAAACGCAATGATCTATTTATTACCTGAGAGTTTTATAAAAATGATTGAGAAAATAACGAGGTGGCCAACTTGTATAAGGCTGAAATACTCAGATGGGGGGGGGGTCAAACTGCCTGATCCTGGTACAGTCCTGATCAACAAATAATCGAGCCTGTCAGATTGAGTTCATATTTAGGTATCAATGTGTTAGCCAGTCATCTGAGTAGAGTGTAATAGCAGATAGCTGTCTAAAACGATGTAACATTTAGTGGTAACTTGAAACTCTTGTTTTTATCAATTTGGTATGTTAGTGATATTTTGTGATGAGTGTTGTTTATAGTTTGTTGGCATACATGCTCTCTTCCACACACACACACACTCTCTCTCTCTTGGGAGCCTCCGTGGTCTAGCGGTAGCGTGTTGCGCCACATATCACTACCACCCGTGTTCAAATCTCGTCGTGGGCATATCTGAAGGTTGTTTTGTGCATAAAGGTGGCCGTAAAACATCACTCATCATCATCATCTCTCTGTCGATAGCATGATATTGAGTAGGTGATTCGCTAATACCTGTTTCGTTTTACTGTCAGCTTGGACCTTTGAAATATTTCATATCTCAGCATAAAAATTATTTCAGTGTCCTGAAAAATTGCCTAGAAATCATTCCTTATTTTCTGTGCCAGTGCCTGTCTGTAAACTTCTGAAATACTTCCATGCGCGCGTGCACACACGCATTTATTATTTATTTCCTGTCACGGCTCCATATTTATATGTCATTAATTCATTTATTGGACGTAGCTGACCGACAAACGTTACTAACACAACTCACCAGCACATTAGACCTACCATCTCTCTTAGCCCAACATCGGAGCATCACTTAAATGCGTCAAACACACACACACACACACGCGCACCCCTGTGTGCTTGTACAGGTAAAAAATACCCAGCCGTCACCCAACTGTTACTGTTTGCATCACCAGAAAGATACTAAACAAATCAGAATTGACCCCCCCCCACACACACACAGACACACACACACACACCTGTGTCCTTGTACAGGTCAAAAATACCCAGCTGTTACTGTTTGCATCACCAGAAAGATACTAAACAAATCAGTATTGACCCCCCCCCCACACACACACACACAGACACACACACTAGTTTCAGTAATGTTTTCATCAGCTGCCTGTCTTGTCCATCAACATTAGACGTTATTTTTTAATCTTAAATTTGATGCACACTAAATGGTGCCATCTCTTAGATGGGAATTTGCCTGATCGGTCACATCTATATTGGGGATTGATGGTGATAGCATGGAAGGAATAGGTCTGTGGATATGATACACTCTAGTCAGAATATTTCAGATAAAACCCATATATGTTTTGTTTTGAGCCTGCTTGATTTACAAGTAAATTCCTACTTTGCTGTGTTGGCTGTTACAAACAAGGAAAAAACAACCAGAACACGCATTGTCGTCTGAAACGGCAGGTGTTGTGAATGTGAGCTTCGTATATCTGAAATGAGCATTCAAAAATTACAGGCATTGTCCTCTCATGCAGATTAGAGAGTACACAAACAAGATTGAGTATTAAGTGGACCCAGCTTCATTTACCCACGCTGGCCTAGTTTATGGAGACTGGCCATAATATAAATATGATGATACCGGTTTGTTTACATCCAGTCTGTCTTGTTGGATGACCTTCACCTGAAAATAACAAATAATAGATCTATAATGACATAGTTTATGGCTAACCTCGCACTGGGTACTGAGTATCTCAGTATGTTTATAGAATAGGTTAGGATGTGATCTTTATTAGAAATTAAACCAACGGATATTAATATTACATTTTTGTTCTATGTTTAGCTTTATATATAATGCTGCCGTCTTTTTTATTTGTATTTTTATTACAGGTGTGGCTGGCTGGCTGGCCTTTAAATCACATAGATTATAATTACTTCACACAGGTTGATAGAATATGTCATGTCCATAATGGTCAGAAATAAATTCGCAAATAAAACTGTATTGTTAACTTAAAATCAGTTTGATACATTTTTTATAGTACATGTATTCAAGCAAATTTTAATACATTTCAACGGATACTTCCCACAACAGAAGCATGTTCAGATTGTAAATCGTGTTACCAGTCTTATTTCACTACGTAGACATATAGTCATGAAGTATAAGACAGACTTGTTACAGCCATCATTCTTCACATCATGACGTTCTGGGACATTCTTTTGGCACAGTGGTTAGAGTACTACACTGTAAACGTCCAGGTTTGGGGTTAAAATCTGACTGCCACCTATATTTGTGAGATATGCTTCACTGGGCTGTCGCATCTTGGCCTGAAGTCCCAGGTGTAAACATCTCAACTCAAGTATAATGACATTCCAGACGTGGGGTCAATTCATTTTGTCAAATCCATATCAAATTTATCAATTCCAATTCTATTTTTATCTACTCTTTTTACTTACTACTTTTTACCATGAGTTGGTACTCCGAATACCTACTCCGAGTACCTACTTGGAATACTTACTCTGGGTAGTT
This sequence comes from Paralvinella palmiformis, assembly GCA_025642065.1. Taxonomy (NCBI): domain Eukaryota; kingdom Metazoa; phylum Annelida; class Polychaeta; order Terebellida; family Alvinellidae; genus Paralvinella; species Paralvinella palmiformis. The sequence continues at coordinate 314,294 of JAODUP010000231.1, forward strand.
GATATTCCAAGTAGGATTGTCATGGAAGAAATAGCGCTGAATTAAAAATTTAAATAGTAAATTAATTTGTAGATTTAAATTTTTTTGGGAGAAAAATTAAAATCCAAATTTATCAATTCCAATTCCATTAAAAAAAAGCAATTCCTATTTTGCAATTGTTCAACAATTCCAGAATTGAATTGACCCCATATCTGTGACATTCTGTGTCCTACAGTGGTTCTTGTATGCAGATATTTAATTAGTTATCCTAGCTGTTTTGAAAATAATTTGTGTTATGCATTTGGTTGGCTGAATTATATATCTGAACATTACATTATTCAATGGTTGTAGTGGACTAGCTCCTTATTGTGTTAACATTAAGAAACTGTTGCCAAGATATGTATCCTCAAAGTTAATGTTATTTAATTCAGTTTTGTCGTCTGGTGGTTCAGGAGATGAGTTTTATCCTGATTTATTTTTTGCAGTGTTTGTTATTCTTGGCGTCTGTGTAGCCTTGCGGATGGGGATGTATCCAGGATGGTTGTTTCTGGAGTGTTTTGGATCGATAGTAACTTTTTATGTGGCACACTGGCAAACGTACTGTACAGGAACGCTTAAATTTGGTCTGTAAGTAACACTTAACAAGTGAAAAGTTGTGTGTGTATGTGTGTGTGTTTGAAGCGTGCTTCAGTATGTGTGAAATCACTGCATGTGCATGTGTACTCACAAATATATTCACACTTAGACACAGATACATGTTTTATAGTTGTTATATATATATATATATATATATATATATATATATATATATATGGGCATATTATCTGAGCACAATACATGACTGTACAATACAAGAATAATAGCTTATATATATATATATATATATATATTATGGGCATATTATCTGAGCACAATACATGACTGTACAATACAGAAGGCATATATATATATATTTATATATATATATATATATATATATATGGGCATATTATCTGAGCACAATACATGACTGTACAATACAGAAGGCATTTTGCCCAGAATTCTCTTCAACAAACAACTTATAAATATAATTTATTTCTGTATTGTGCAACATATGTTTAGTAAATGTAATATATTCTGCTATGTTGACATCTATTTTTCTATTCTGTATTGAAGTCTGTTGGTTAACGTTAGTGTTGTGTTTTCATGATTTTGTTTCTAGGCTGGATGTCACAGAGGCCCAATTCTTAGTTATAACAATTTATATCGTCTCAGCTGTGATTGGTCCAGCATTTTGGGAGACCTCCGTAAGTAAATGTTTGTCCATTTGATCACTTCAACCACAAAATGCTATGTATTTAGATTACAGTATTTTTCATTATTAGAAACAACTTACTCACTAAAGTTTGCCTATCTATTACTTATTAGGATACCAATTTATCTATATTTTGTTATTTACATTACTGTGTAGTTGTTGTATAATTTCTTTCTGTCAGTTGCTGTATCTTGCACATAAACATTTACCTATATGATGACATGAATCTTATGATGGGAACTATTGTTGAGTGTCATTCATAATTGCTATTGAATTTATTATGTCAACAATTATATTTATATATATATATGTAATTTTTAAACAGATACCTATAATAGGCCTAGAGATAAGGTTTATACCTGTTATTATGAGTTTAATGGGTGCCTTTGTGGCCTGTCAGAGTAGCTTCAGTATCATATTTATACACGGAGGAGTTGGTAAAAGTGGATCAACAGTCGCAGTAAGTAATATATATATATATATATATATATATATATATATATATATACATACACACCATTATAGAGCATTATCATATATAATATAAAGCTTTATCAAACATAACATTTTGTCAGTATTATAAAGCTTCAGATGACTTGGTGTGATGTTGCACACATTAGGGACATGGGATCGAAACCCTGTGATCCCTATGTCTATGTAACATTTCACCCTTCAGTAAGATAATCCCTATCTCTAGAGTGTAGCTATAGCTCATATCCCACTGTAGATTATTTGAGAATGTGGATTTCTTATATATTGATGACATTATTATTATTGTCTAATCAATGTTTGCTGAATATATAGTTATTCTTATTAAAAGCTGGTAGCACACTATCACCTGTCTACAGGTAGTGGGATTGAATCCTAATATTATCTGTGTCTGTGAGATGGTTGTTCTCATTAAGGCCAACTGAACCTCGAAATATGAGCCAGCTTTCTCTAATCTGAACCAGAAGACATTTCATACGGAGTAGACAGCACTATCATTTTATGAGAATGAAATTCACACTCCTGATAATTTTAATTATTCTCTGTGGTGATTCTGTAGGGTACAAGCGTCCTATCTCCCCTTCTGCCAATGGGAACGCTGATTACGCTAAGCGTCATGATATGGCAGAAGTCACCATCACAGGTTTACGAGAACCATCCGGTTCTCTATATACTTAGCTTCGGGATGGCTGCAGCCAAGATAACCAACAAACTTGTGGTACGTATCTCTCTGTTTGTTGTCATTTATGACGAGTCGAGGTTGTTTTGTACAATGCATGCTGATATCGTCATTTGCTGGACTGAATGATCCGTCTGCTTTATTAATAACATTATCGGTGTTACCTGTAAGACTGCTTGGCACATGGCCGTTCAGTTTACCATTAACTGAGATTATGTATAAAGAACATTTCTGAAATTTGGTCATCGTATGTTTGTGTATGCATCTAAGGTGTTGTGCAGCTACTGCCTTGATTGATTTTGCTGGACAGTAATATTTCCATTTGATGCATGGAATTATGTCATTTTCTATGTAAATTGAAGTTCAATGTGATAACTGTATTTAGCTGGTTATCAAAATTTTCCGTCCACCTAGAATTGTTCTAAAATGTGCCAACACCCACTATGATCCTAATAATAACACTAAATGAATGTATGTATGTATATATATATATATATATATATATATATATATATATGTTTGTGTGTGTATGTGTTCAGTAACCATTAGTTGATTGATTGGGCCATATGTACCTGTGTTGCTTGGTTATTAATTATCTGCAGATAAAAGCCTGTCTGATGTCTATTTGTTATCTTCTTCGTTTCACAGATTGCTCATATGACAAAGAGTGAGATGGATAAGCTGGATTCATCCCTTGTAGGTCCCGGCTTATTGTTCTTCAATCAGTATTTTAACACGCCGTTTAGTGAATACTTCATTCTCTGGCTCTGCTTTGTAAGTAGTAATCCATTTATGGTTATCACAACAATCATCATCATCATCTTTGACCTTTTTTGCAGCATCATTTTTCAATTAGTTTTTAGTTTAAAAATCGTTTGGTTGCTGTAAAAAATGTCCCGTTTATCAGGGATCTTAAATAGGATAATTCTCAGTCTGTAAGTCAATGAGTGGTTCCTGGATGGCTTCCAGATCTCCTTAAATGAACTATTTGACAAGTTTTATGAACTTGTGTTTGAAACTGGGAAGGGTCCTTGATCCAGAAAATAATTCCAGGCTACTTTTATTGGTGCTGATTTATTTTTAGCGATGTGCTGTCTGTTTCAGTTCTACTGTACCTTTGACCTCATCAAGTATTCCGCTGAGCTGTGCATAGAGATTTGCAATTACTTCGACATATACTGCTTCAAAATAAAGCCACCAACCAAGTCGAAAACGACGAACAGCAATACACTTACTAACAACGGCACGTCAAGTCATCCATCGGGCAGATTACAGCGATATTCTGCTAAGGTCAACAAGTAAACAAACCAAACATTAGGTTCACAATTTTATTATTATTATTATCATTGTTATTATTACTGTCATTTCTGTGGCATGTGCAGTTTTACCACTAACTGTCAACACTCGCTCCTCGTCAAGAATACGTTGAGTGTACATATTTTTAAAGCTGACTCACATTCACATTTTAATTCTGATTCCAGTGTAGTGTCTGTGTGTGCGGGATATGTTATAATTTATTGCCAAGTCATCAGTGTCATATATCTATATGATTTTATCATAAAGATATCTTTGTTTTATGGGATGGTATGTGTGTATGGGATGATGTGTGTGTTCGTCTGAATGACAGTTCTTCAGTTTGCTGTGTTAACTGATTTCCATGTGCAAGACATTGCTTAATAGCTATCCGAATTATAATCAAAAATGTATGCCATATTTAGAAATTATCTATATGCACACATTAGTGATGAATTTCATTTGATAACAGGGAAGTAAGTTGAATTTCTCATCATTGAAAGATTAGCGGTAGGAAAAAATTGTGTATTTATTAGCGATTAATTGCTAATTATTTTACAGGATGTAAATAATATTATATAATATATGTTAGACAGATTGATTCTTTATGTTGATGTAGCCAGGGTGTTGGACTATTCAGGTCATTCAATTTAGACCTAAACCAAATTACTAATAATGGAAGTAGTATGTTTCTCTCTCTTTCTCTCTCTCGTGTGTGTGTGTTTGTATGTGTCATCGATCCAATGTTACAGTGATTGTAAACATTGTGATATTTACAGATCTATCTTATTTGTAATCAACCATCTGTGTTGTGAGGGCTGCGGTAGTGTTGTCAAACCATTTGCCTTTAGTTTGTTTGTGCCTTGTTTGATCATTATTTCTACCTTCTTGGTCAGTCTAGGTATATATATATATATATATATATATGGATAATCACAGTTAGATTGATGGACAAAATCTACACCAGATAGAACGGGAAACAACTTGTGTACACTGTCATTTATATATGAACACATACACACCCACACTTTCATATACTATAGGGTTATAGGAATGAGATATTACCAGCCATTACTAGAAATCTGTGTTTATCCATTTATAGGTAAACTCGTCGCTATCTCATTGTGTGTTGTCAGGGTTTTCATTTCTTGCAGCAGTTTGACTTAAACGCTTCAAAACCAACTCTCAGTGGAATAGTCATTTGTCAAAAGGAAGCTTTATATCAGCGTAATCATTTCAGGGCGTCATTTAGCCAAATCTTCCCAAGTCGGAAGTCATGTAGGATTTAATCTCTACACATATAATTCTATTGTATGATGTTTTTTTATTGCTGACCTGTTAAACGTCAGACATCAGTCCTCGTAATCAAATCCGATACGATTTGGATGCAGGAAACACTGTTCACCACTGTTGTCCTTCATCGTGGGATTTGCTGTTATGGCCAGTTGCCGCTTTCTAATTGGCTGGCATCATCCGGGTATGCGCACTGACTACGCTATCTCGGTTTATCAAAAGATCGGCCATATTTTAGCTATAGAGTTAGTGTATGATAAGAGCTTCTATGGCTAGTTGACTAGTTCTTGAATATTAAGCAAAGTTTATCTGCTGTCAGCGTGGCTAACCGTAAAATGTGTAGTATATCTATTGTGAGAACCAAGAAACTCCCTGATGAACCAAATCCAAACTAGTACTATCATACTTTTATTATTATTACTACTACCGCAATTATTGGTTTTTCATACTGTATTCTAAGAATACATGTCTATGTATTTGGTGCCGTGTGTGTGTGTGTCTGTGTGATAGAAAAAAGGGAAGATGCTGCCGTGCGTCTATATGAAGTTCCGTATTAAAGTTCAATTTGACTGAAGATAAATTATGGTTACCCATAACAATAACATTTAATTTATTATTTTGTTGTTGAGTTGTTTGCCAGTATTGTGTTGCCCCGGATACGGTATATTGTTGTCACGTCGGTCTTTTCATCCGTACGCCACGGATTTATTTCTGGACTCGATATTCATCGGGGTTTGTTTTGAGCAGAACTCGTCCCATCTGAAACTTTACCGAGCTAAATTAAAAAATATATTTTCAGGAATTATTTCAATCAGTTTAGCCGATACGTCTGATATTACAGTGTTATGTGCTCCCCCCCCCCATTCTCACTGTTCACTGAACACTTGAAAAACATGATGCCAAATTCATGAAATGCGTTTTGAATTGCATATTTTCAATTTGCATTGTTTTATGTATATACTACGAAACTCCGGTACTCGCAGACTACAGGAACTAGACTTGCGTATCCAAGTTCCCTAGACTGGTATCACGGGGAGTAGTCATTTGTAAAGTACACGATTCTGTGTCAGTTCTAACTTCGTTATTGTCGTAATCGAAGCAGTGTGTTTATTACTGAAGTGTGTGTGTGTGTGTTTTTGAATGTGTGTGTGTGTGTGTGTGTTCTCAACCCAAGTCCGGTCATTACTTTGTATTTATCTTGTTTTGTTACAAATTGGTTTATTTTGCTAGAAAGTGTTTAAAGGACCCCCCCCCCCATGTTAAACACCCTTGTACGAACCGACCTGATGAACCCAGCAAGGCCCGTTTGGGATGCCTCACTACGCCCCTTTGTACGTAACGCTGTGTCTAGTCAGATTGCTTTACTGTGTTATAAGTAGTGCATCCGTCGTGTTTGTACATACCTCGTGCCATTGTGTATAATTTGAAGGACTGCCCCCATTCCTAATTAGTACGCCAGGATCCGATGTTTCAGACGTCTGTCGCTTGTTTCTTCACCGCGATATCCCGTGCCACCTCCCGGTCCCTGTCTTCGTCGTGGCAGACAGGTGGTACCATCGTAGTTCGTGTTTATCGATATGTGTCTGTTAGTTTATTTGTTCGTTTATACTACTAGAGTGAGAGAGGTAGTCCAATGCCACGTAGTAATGGCATTACTGGATCAGCATTAGTAGAAATGTCGTATAGAAAAGGGGGGGTTATTTTAATAAAACTGGAGTGTTGATGGTATGTCGATTATGAGGTGTTGATGGTATATCGGTTATGGAGTGTTGATGGTATGCCGGCTATAGAGTGTTGATGGTATGTCGGTTATGGCCATCCCGTCATCTGTGATGATCCGCGTGAAAATGTGTCTGGTCGTTGGCTGTTAATTACCATGTGATGGAACGTGAACAGTCATGCGATCCCTTGATGAGGACTGTATGGCCAGCCACCATCTGTGATGGATGGCGAAAGATCAATGGTGGCAATCTTTCTGGTGATACTAAATCGACTTATTGTGTTTGGTCTCGAATGTTTGTGTAATCTAATACGCTGTAAAATGTTGTTTATATATATATATATATATATATATATATATATATGTACTCTGTTATGATAACGCCGTATTCATTTAGGCTCGGAACTTTTAGCAAAGAAAAAAATGGTACGCGACAGGCGTATCAGTAGATGAAATACGTATTCAAAACACCCTTTCAGCGTCTTTATAAATTGTACTGCGTGTACACAAGTGTGGATGTATACATCAAATACTGTTTGAATTATTGTACCTACCCACAGTCAATAAAAATATCTAAACTCGTCTTCGTTTGAGTCCGTCTCGTGTTTAAATAAGATGGATGCAGCATAAGCTGGGACAGATAGTAAGACTTAAACAGTACCGTGCATCAGTCATTCAGCCTGATCATTTCAATCTTAACCCACCAAATTCGCTTCTTATTGACCAGTTTAGACAAATGACTATGAACGAAGTATGTTACAAAGCGTTTTGCCTGAATCATAAAACGAAGTACGCACTATAAATTCTATAATTTATTCTGTTAACTAATGTGCTGCATGTTTTCTCCATTATGAGGTGATACAATGTGTTTATAACTTTGATGACGACATATGGCACAAAACACTGCAGCGCAAATATACTGATATCAATTTCGACGGTGATAGATCTGATAGTTATATCGTATACATATATCTGTTTTGGCTAACATTGATGACGCCGTTGTAGCACCTCCAATAGCGTGTCGGACGCTTAATATATTAGTGTATTTAATATATTAATGGGTGAGACAAACGATTGTATATATAATTATTTTAAATGACACTTCAAGATTTATTGTTAATAATGTATTTTTAATAAAGCGACTTTACTAGCAGGAGCCATTCAGAGGCGCTGTACTGTGATACCCGAAGTAATATGTCTGTAAAAATCCAATCAGAGCTTTAAACGATAATCCTTATTTATCTGTGAAAGCAACCTTGAACGGGTGTGTTTTTAGAACGCATTTAAAATTTTCAAGAGACGACGCATTTCTAATATCCATCGGCAACCTATTTCCCAAAGTGGGGGATGCAACACTAAACGTACAATAACCATATGATTTGAACGGAGTCACAGGCACCTGCAATAATATCTTAATGGGTGAGTTTTCGGGATGACATTTCTAATGGACACCAGTTGAGTTCACACATGTATTCAGGTGCCATATTATTGATAGATTTATAACTTGTTAATACAATTTGAAATGGGTGCGTTGTCTAACAGGTGGCCAATATAGTTGTTTTTTTTTGAAGAATTGGGATGGTATGATCATATTTTCTTTTCGAGTATTTTTCAGTATACGAGCTCCACTATTATGAATTCACTGAAGACGATTAATCAGATACGCCATATAACAGGGAGTTACATTAGTCTATACGATATGTAACAAAGGCATAGACAATAGTAACAAGTGTTTCTTGTGTCAAGAATGCTTTTAAACAGTGGATGTTCTTAAGGTGGTAATATGTAGTTCGGCATACTGACGTCACATGCTCATACATGTTAATACATTTGTCAAAAATAACCCCTAGACTTTTTACTGACCTGTTAGGGGTAATTAAAGATGCAGCCATCTGTATTGCTGGTGTCTTTAGAGATTTAACACAATGTGGTGATGCCAAATATATATTTTATTATCATTTAATCTTAGAAGATTTGAGTCCACCATAGCCATATATCAACAATACAATTTGTGTCATCAGCATACAAGTGATATTTAACACTGCGCAATGATCCCAAGAGGACGGGTTTACATTGTGAAAACCAGAGGACCAAGAACTGAACCATGTGGTTCACTAGATAACAAAAACTGAATATTAGATAAAATACAATAAATAGACACTCTCTGGAAGCATTGTTCCTGATAGGATCGAAACCATTCAAGTACTTTACTTGACAGAAATGTGTATTTCAACCAAGAGAAAAGTACATTCTGGTCAACTGTATCAAAGGCTGTAGACAAGTCCAGAACAACAGGTAATACTGGCTTACGTTGATCAATTGATATCATAATATAATTTTACCCCCGAACCAAGGCTGTTTCAGTGCTGTGACCACTTTTATATGCAGAATGTCGTGATTCATTGAGATTATTATTGACTAAATATTTTTTTAGATGAAAAGCAACTGCCCGTTCTAAAATTTTATATTAAAATATAAGATTTGAAACAAGTATGTAACTGGTTAGAATATTACAGTCCATACTGGGGTTTTGTTAGTAACCGTTTTACAAGGACAGTTTTCATGGATATTGGGGAAAACACCCAGAGATAATAATGATGTTATTAGCTATATTTGTAAGCGGGCTTATCAAAACATCCAGACACTCTTTCACAAGCCATGTAGACATAGGGTCAACTGGGCGCCTCTTGTTGTTAGCCGAGTTACTGGTACATATAATGTAGTGAGCTCCGGTGGCCTAGCGATTAAACACCCGGTACTTGGTGCCAACGGTCGCAGGTTCGAACCCCGTAAGAGGTCGAAACTTTTCCAGGGATTAATTTCTCGGCTCACTACATCGTGGGTGGCTGACCACGTTAAATGGCGCTGCCGTCTCCACTGAATTATTTAAAATAAAGGGGGACGTTAAAAACCCTGATGACGTAAAACACTCTGGCAGTGACCACCCTCAGGGTATTTCGCCTCCATCTTTCTCTGCTCCCTGTGAGTGGTGGGGGAGGAGTTTCTCAACCACTCCAACGTAGAGGCTGTGCTGATTAAGCGACAGCCTGGGGATTCTCCCCGAACAACAAAACCTTGCTTCAACATCTAAACGCTTTTAGTGTTTACAAAAACTAAACTTCGCGAATACAGGCATAGAGAAGTGTGACATCAAAATATGCACATCTGATTCGCCGTACTAAATATAAAAATTACGTTGATCATTTACAAATATGTTTTGTTTGAGGACATAAAACATAAAATCTGTATAATCAGGTAATATGTATAATACCTGAAATGTTCAGGTAATCTGTACTAAATCTCAGCAATAGACGTATTACCTGAATATTTCAGGTAATATACGTATTACCTGATTATACTGATTAACTGTAATATATATATATATATATAGAGGTGTTGGATTGTGAACCAGTAGCGCACCTAGCGGCCGGGTGGGCTTCTCAGAGCGTGTCAATTGCTAATAGGCTAATCAAAAACGAGTGCCGCGTGGTTGAAATGAATTGCCAATATTAGAACTGTATGTTACATGAGCACATACTATCTTGCTAATTAACACTTTAATTGTGCACACATGATGTAGAAAAAAAAGCTGTGAAACTGTAAATAAAGAAGTCATTTCACAATCCGGTCACCAAAAAAATTGAACGTTGTTTAGGTCATTTCATAGGCTATTTTCTTTTGTGTGTGGAAAGCTTATTAATTGAAAACGTAATGAAAAAATTAGAGACACAATTCATTACAATCTTTCCTCCATATATTCATCATGTCCGTTTATCATATATTAACTAAAACATTCATAAGTTCATTTAGAGTCTACACCTCAACAATATAGGCCTGCCCAGCTGAGAACAAAGAATATACATGGAATATTAACAATGTTTGTGTTTGCGTTAACATGTTAGAGATAGAGAAATTAGCGGTAAAATACTTTTATGATGAACATGGCCAGTTGTTATCATGTTTGCAATTTTTAGATCTATTGAATTTGCAAGTGATCTGTCACAAGTGTCATTACACAGACCTTAGTCGCGAATGGACACAGTGATTTATTAAAAATGGCACTTACACAAACCAGAATGTAAATTTATTTATGATCGGCTGTGAAATGACCAGTTACCATTTCAAATTAAGTGAACATAAAAAAATTAAATTTCTCGCAACCATTCATATGGATAGTTGCGATAAATATTCAGTGTATCCTTTATTAGACGAATAGCATAAATAATATCACGGTGCACGTTAAATTAAAGTGTCCACAACATAATTCCGTATCATATATGAAACACAAATGAAAACAAATTATGCAAATATACAGAGATAACAAATATAGACCTAGATAGATCTTGGGCCTAACCTCAAACATCGATATATCTCTTAGTGATCACAGATCATCACACTAATTCCGAACACATGATCATTCAGTTTTGATCAGACCCCTTATTTCACTGTACAGAAATCGCTCTACTAAACGTTCACAACGACATAGCACTAAACATGGACACAGGAAATGTCACAGCACTAACACTATTAGATTTATCTGCAGCTTTTGACAATCAATTAATAAAAAATAAGAAGTTTATTATTATTACCATGTATCACTAATAATTAAATTCATCAAAATTACCGAACAGTTGGTGGAAATCTCACCTCTGTGATCATATGAAACACGCCCTGGCACACTGACTCATGTGAGAAATATGCGATATTCCGAGGAATTAATTCTTATAAGTCAAAAATTGCAATATTTCGAAATCGACTGAAATATGAGACGCACAGACTCACATGACAGACAGAATATGGTCTAGAATTTAGATTCGGATAATGACCAAGGAATGGGGCCTGCTTTGATTAAGTATATGGATTAACTGTTTGTGACTATTTTATAACGTCTATTGGTGCTCCTGTCTTTACTCATCTCGTTGGAAAAAGGTTTAACTATGTCATCCGGATAGGTAACGATTTCATTGATAAATTGTAGCTGATGAGGCTGAGATCGGCCATTTCTATTTGAACTGATGGTTGACTGATTTAAATCCAGGAAACTGTGAGAAACAATTATGTCATTTCTTCTCATGTTTATTATACGATGTTAATCTTTGCTTTCTCAGTTCGGAATGGCAGTTTTTATAAATGTGTGAGGAAACACCGTCGCGTTTATATTTCTGCCGTCCAGAAGCGTGACATCTGTCAACTAATTCGCCTAAACAGAACGTTATGTTGGATTTTTATTCTGGTTATTTATTGTCATAATTGTTAAAAATAAATAAATACACCACGAGGTTATAAGTGTTATTGTGATTACAATGGATGTTGCGTATTATTTTTGTTACATACGACAGCTGGTCTTTACGACCTAAAAATGTGCGACAGACTACCGCTATGTCACGGACTCGATATTCAGACATTCGCATTTATCCGATATATTATCACGTGACAAATTACATTTTCAGATTAACGGATTCTGATTTAACCTATAAGCGAAAAATACCAAACTGGATCAACCCACATCTGGCATATTAACAGTAGATCTATCAGATCATTTTCTATGTTTGGGAACATAATTATTCTAGAAATGACAAGGATCCATTAACCTTTACATATAGACCAATGGACGATAACGCTATATGCACAATACGGTCACTGTTAACGAACTGGCCAGATTTAACATCTGATGACTGTTTGAATATAACTGTCCATTTGAAGGCCATTAATATTCCTCGTCGTAGGGTCATCAGAGAAAGGAGGATGACAAACGGTAATCAAAAGTCATCTGTCAAACTGCAGGAGACAGGAAAAGATGGTAAACAATGTGATCATCCAGAGAAAATTATTGGTTTTACGATCTTGTTCACTTTGCAAAACAATAATACTCCGGGAACCAACAGCACAGCAATGATATCGTGAATATGTGGAAGGTTCTGGAAACGATTACGAGACAAATTCATCATGTACAATTATGCCTGATCATTTTAATGTGTATGGTGATGATGATGATGATGATTGATGTTTTACGGCCACTTTTGTGCATATGGCAGGCTGAATGTGCCGACCGACCTCCAAAGGTAATGAAGCGAAGTCAAAGATGAAACACCCTTCTGGTATGCCCACGCCGAGATTCGAACTCAGGTGGTAATGATCTGTGGTCCAACGCGCTACCAACTAAACCGCTGAGGCGCCCCGTAATAAATGGCCCATGTCGGGGTCGAACCCGCGGCCTTCGCGTTATTAGCACGGTGCTCTAACCAACTGAGCTAATGGGACGATAATTTTAATAAGGAAGGCAGACGTATATCTAATTCTGTGGATACAGCAAATGTATTTTACAAATATTATACGGACATTGGTATAAAATATGGATCCAAAATCACCTCGCTAAACAAAACATTTGCTATCTATTTTAAGGATAGATCAAGAATCTCCATGTTTTTACTCCAACCGACACGGAGTTTGTTGTATAAATTCAAGTCAAAGAAAACCTGTGTCTATGAAGGACTGTCAGTAACACGATATAGCCACCCCATTAACCATTGCATTTAATTATTCCATGGAGATGGTAATGATTACCAAAAGTCTAAAGGTTGCAAAAATTACTACAGGGATGTTGGGAAATCCATCAAATACACGGGATGTATTTCTTGACATCTCCAAGGCTTTTGATACCATACATCGTCACATAATGTTCAAACTTGAGCATTATAGTGTCAGAGGTGTAGTTCATAAATGGTTTCGACGTCTCCTATCTGATAGACAACAATTCGTGCACCATGGTAAATATAATTCAACTAGTAAACATTTAATGTAGTACAGCGCTCCCTATTGGGGCATTTGCTCGTCATCGTTTACACTAACGATTTGCCATTGTCTGTGTAAAACATTGTAGAACAATCATGTTTGGTGATGATACAATGCTCTTCAGTCATCATGAGATGCCAAAAGCTTATATAATATAGTTAATGCTGACCTGTGCAGTATATGTGGCTCGTTCAGAGTAATTCAGTTGTCCTTAAATATTGAGAGAGAAAACTCATCTGTTGCTTACTTCTACCCATTTCCAATTTAAAATCGACGGAGTGATGGTAATGAAACAGTCTGGTGTTAAATGTTTAGACATATATTCGGATGAATAAGTAGCATGGACAGACCACATTGCATATGTTAGGTCAAAACTTTCCTCATACGCCCTGAACTGCAATACAAAAATAACACCCTAAGGCTCGACTTAGGATGCTCTGTTATGCCATGATAAATGCATATCTCCAAAAGGCATTACAGTTTAGAACTAGGCTAAGCCAAGTATTATGCAAAGAATCATAAGAATACAGAAAAGGATTATGGACATCGTAAATAAATCACCCTTGTTTAAGAATATTGAATCTGAAACACACACACAAACAATATATATATATATATATATATATATATATATATATATATATATATACATATTTATACATGTATATATAAAACACATAATACCATAACGCTCATGTATGACATTACTTATGGACATGCACCTGAATAGTTACTGGAAGCATGTACGTACAATACTGGTATCTATAGCTATAAAACACAAAACATCACATGCAGGTACAAGGTCAACGTACACATAAGGCGAGTATGATATTTCTGCATACTGGCCCGAAACTGTGTCGTCTGCTCTTCCACAAAAGATATATATATATATATATATATATAGAGAGAGAGAGAGAGAGAGAGAGCAACGACTAGAATTTGTTTTAATATGTATGAATGAATCAAATTGAAAATGCATGTATGCCCTCTAACTGACTATATGTTTCAATATGTTCTATTCAGTAGAACAATTAATAAGTGATAACGCCAGTTGAGAACGCAGGACTTTATTAGGCTAACAATAGACAACAAACTCGGTAGGTGGCACCACAATAGGGTGATATCATTGTATACAAAGGAGTAGTAGTAACTGTGCCACAATATAACACTATACTGATATAATTAAAACTAGTGGATATTACAACACTATACAGATTAATATATAACGTCACTTTCTACCAAATTTTGTATGGCTACAAACCACTGAAACCAGACTGTGCACGCCCGCCGATTTGCTGGCAAACAGGTCCCAACTTCCGGTTAGGGCAAACCTATTTTTTTAATGGACAATGAGCCACTACATAATATTTATAATTTGAACGTAATGTATGTTTTATATGGAAAAAATAAAAATACAATAGGCCTATAGCTTAATATAATATGTAGCTTACATTTGCCCATAACATGTTATTAACAGGTCGAAATGGTCCTTGTGTTGGTCGGATATATATATTCCTAGAGAGTAGCCATTCGGCCTTCCACTGTATGTGGATTGCATAGATGAAATTTGTGCCGGAGTTCATCTGGATTAATGTATATGACCGGACTTTAATAGTGGATTGTTGAAAGTCTTATATCATTGAAGATCAAACAAACAACTCGTGGATTGAATGGGTTACTTTATCGGTACTCGAAGACAGCTATACGAAGCCAGTCAAAGAAACACTTCTACTCGGGGTTGTATGGAACACCAGAAAGGATTTAATTAGGTGTATGTAAGGCCAACTCAACTCACAGAGGAAATAGGCCCGGAACTAAAGAGAGGATAAATATGCCTATTAAAATATAACCCAAACTATATTATACTGTAGTCCACACGTAGATGGATTACACCATAATTAATTTTTACAATAAATATGGTGCAGTGGGATATTGTAAACAAACAGAATGTAAACAGAATTAATCTAGTAAAGGTAGCAGTATAAACAAACCTCAATGTGTGTGCCATTAACACAAAATCTGTAAAAACCCACCTCTATTAGACAACAGTAAGGAGTTTTGCTGGAGTCTTGTGTAATAAATTAATTGATCCCATTCGGATATTCGATGATAAATGCGCCTCGACCTGAAGGAGGATGTGCAGATGTTATTCCATAAAGCCAATATAGTGATTCCGCGTGCTTAGTAATGCAACAGGTGTTGACCACACACACTAAATGAATGAATTGCTCGATAAAGATCAACGGAACACACACACACACACACATATATATATATATATATATATATCCGTCATTTATCGGTCTCTACTATTCAAGAAGAACAAATTGCTCCATAAAGATCAACGGAACACACACACACACACACACACACACATATATATATATATATATATATATCCGTCATTTATCGGTCTCTACTATTCAAGAAGAACAAATTTATTTTTCAACGAATAGCCACAATTTTGTCACAAACTAGATGTCTACCATAATTAATGGTATACTAATATAGGTACTATAAATATTCATCCCGACACAAACGACGATTATGACATAGAACTATTCCCTCGTCTATTCCATTCCTGTGTACTGTAGCACCATGTCAATGAACCCAATCATGTCGTGAGTCACTAGGAATGATAGAATCTTAATCCCAAATGTATTGGCCGCAGATCCCGATCAATGATGATAATGATAAAGCTATCAGTGATCACTACCCGGTGGAGTACACCGAGATATCATCGTACCATCAGTATCAACGGTTAAAAATCTCGGATTGATCGGGAACGCGAACATGTACATGGATCGGAATATGGTCAGATCCGGAATATTGGTTGGATAGGGCAACATCTGAACACTGATGTCATAAACATAGTTTGATGACAACAAGGAGTTGTTATTGTAATGGCCTGTTATATGTTCTCCCTAATGTTGTCATCATTAAAATACGATGTACACAAAACACAACTGTAAGGTTGATAAATAGAACAATTAGTTATACCCGCATAACGTCCATTCTGAAAGAGTTGCATTGGCTAACAATTAGATATCGTGTTGAGTATAAACTTTTACGTCTTCTATAATATTGTGTGTGTGTGTGTGTGTATTTGTTTGTGTTGATATAAGCTTAATTTATAAGTGAACACACTGATCCTGAATGCGAATATTTTCCTTTTCCTATCACATCACGTAATTTAAAATCAAGTGATATTTGTAGGTACACGGGAGCCCGGTGGACGCACGGGGCTCTCCCATGTGTTGCCTATACAGGAATGTGCCGCCCTCGGCGGGACACCCACCAGACTAGTTTAACACTTTAGTGGTGTCTACAATACGCAGACATAAGAAGCTTTGAGTAGGCCTAAGTAATATGCTTTTGCGAATAAGTGAAATCTTTACTTATTCACGAATGCGCGAACTGTTGAATGTCCAATAGTTTCCCCCCCCTCCAGATTACCCTGTTATCGCTCATACATACTCGTTTTCCATTCAGTTTCGCCATCAAACTGCTGATTCGTTTGGGGTTAGCATCACCCAGTTCGTCGAATATGGTTAGAATGGCATCTTCTGTAAGTCCGACACTCTTCATGTCGGTATCCAACTGATCGTTCCAAAGACGGCGAAATAACGAACATACGTTCCTCAAAGTGTCTCCCGCAGAGTTTGCTGTGGCAAGTTCGCTCCCACTGCACTCTATTCATGTTTCGCAGCCAATCGCGCAAACGAGTCTTGTTTTGGGGGAATTAGTGCAAACACCATCTACTGACAGACCCATTTTCACAATATAGACAATATAGAACACGTAACACAGGTTAAACAAGGCCACGGTTAATGTTTGGGGTCTATGTTTGTCAGACATGATGTCACATTTCGAAGTTTTCCGAAGATTCGCGATTAAAGCTGTGGTATATTTGGCCATGTTAGATGCCAGTAAGGCAAGTTTTAAAACCACTGTAACTTTATTTATAGGAAAAACATTAAAATACATCTGACTGAAATTGATTTTAATATATAACACTGACATTTTGACTAATTTGGGAAAGCTTTTTCTGTGATCTTTACACTTAGGATAGATAATAGTTCTTTGTGGCAGGCGAGGTTTCCACATATTAAGATCATTGTGTATAGCACCATGATCCGAGAACATGGAAGGTAGAGAAAGAGAGTGTATGCAAGAGTCATCTGATCTGTTTATAACCAAATCCAATATATAGCCCTCTCTATGTGTTGTTTCTGCGACATGTTGTTTGAGGTTAACTGGGAGAATTAGATCATTTAGATGTCTCATTTCAGTGTCCCTTTCAATGTCCCAGTGTATGGTAAAATCTCCAGTTATTATGAAAGTGCCAGACATCAAGACAAATTTATCTACAAGGTTACTCAATTCCACTGGGTCCTCTTTTCTGGTATGAAGGTATGTGGTAAATGATAATGAGTATGAGTGTTTTGAACCCACATGTAACTCAAACACTGAGCGATTAGAAAGTTATTATAGTCTCATCGGTGACACTTGTGACAGACTAAGTTTTCTTGTATAGAAGTTCAATGACCTCACCTCTACGACTAACCTTGAGGATAGAAGCAGGTTTGTAGCCAGCAGATGTAATTTCACCATTAATCCTTCTGCCATCATTTTCAGGTTTATGCCAATTCTCAGTCATAGCAACCAAATCATGCTCCAATACGTCATTCATCAGGAAATCAATCTTATTTCTGTTGGATTGATAGTTTATCACACAAAGTTTAACTGTTTGTGTCTGTTTTTCCTTCATTAGACATGGGTAGAAAGGTGATGTATTTATTTACAGAGGGATGAGCGAGTCTAATATTCTCTAACATTTATTTGCGTTCCAACGAGGAACCATTTATTACGTTCAGCGGATGTTCCTCTATTTGTAGATCCAGTGGTTACCAGACCTTCATTTCTGAGAGTTGGCAGTGTATTCCAATTTATTTCGTATTAAACACCAGGTGAATTGGCAGGTGATTGATGGTTGATTGATTGATGAAGGCCACTTTTGTGCACATGTCCTAAAAGCTAAATCGGCCGAGCGACCCCCAAAGGTAATGAAGCGAAGTTTAAAATGAAATACCCTTCAGATATGCCCACGCCGAGATTCTAACTCAAGTGGTAGTGATCTGTGGTCCAACGCGCTACCAGCTAGATCACAGAGGCGTCCGTCCATTTGGCAGAACAAGGACTATTAATGCTGTCCAATCACGAGCTTATTCGCGTTCCGGATTCAGTGGGATCAGTTTGAATTGAATAGTGATTATGGCGGACGTGAATGTGGAGAGCAAAGTAGAAAGTGACGACGGGGAAATGGGTCCGGGGCAATCCCCGTGGCCATATCTGTCGACGATGTTTCGGTTCTTGTCGAGGAAGGGCCTGAGGTTCATCAAGCGGCGCCTGACTGCAATGCAGGAGGCAACACCAGATGATTTTTTGTTAGAAAGCGCGACAATTAAGTTGTAAGGCAGCTTGATGAGTATCTGCTGATTCCATCTACAGAGATGATGACAGTCGTGGTATGGCCACTCATCAAGCGGCCATTCTTCGAAACAAATACTCCCCTGCCAGCTAGCGCTGCATGCGAGCGCCGGTTCATTACAGCTGGGCATATTTTCACCCCAATGAGGGCTCGCATTGGCGACACCAACTTCGAAAATCAGTTTTTGTTGAAGTTGAACAAGGGCTTTGTTCAATCAACTCAAGGTGGCAGCACATGTGCACATCTGTTAAATTTCTTCTCTTGTATATATATATATATTTGATCATTAGCTTTTATGTCACAATAAATTTTATCTTCTACTTTTACTTCAATTACTTTTAGAAAATAGTTTTCCTTTTTTACTCAAGTAGACTTTTACAAGTTTACTTTTACGTCTACTCAAGTAGTTTTGAAGAGGCTTACTTCTACCTCTACAGTCAACCCTCGTGATACAGAGCTTTATACAGCTGGAGGGGAGCACATTACTAACCATATCCAAAAAGGCCACAGAGGGGAGACAGATAATACCTTCTTTGCTGATTATTTAACTCTAACAATCCTGTTGACTTCAATCCAGAAGAATGGTCAAAATGAACAACAGACTTAACAAACAACTGAGTTTAACTGAAACGTGATGTTAATGTCAGACCAATGACTGGATAAAAAGGTCATCCAGATGGGTGTACAATCAGATAATGCCTCAACATCGGCGGTAAATATGCATGCAAATCAAGAAAGCGTCAATTTCATTCACAAAATAAAATATCCAGATGTGATCCATACACATTCACTGAGATGATATACTTAAGAATTCAATTCACATAAAAGCCCTTTGATAAGAATACCTTATGAAATACCAGGAACTCACTTACTGCTGCAACTGGCGCATACAGACACCTACTACCTTTAACAAAATAAGTATTTATATCAGCAGGTCATGTTTTAATTTCAATTATAACCCACATATGTAGTATCGAAGAACACTCCATCATAGCATCAAGTCCGTATTCAACATCTTTCCAACCCATTACGAACGTATTATTCGGTGTTTGATGGGAAAAGAAATTAAAACAATCGAGAAGGCTATGAAAGAAAATAGAGTTATGTATGTATGTAAACAAATCTACTACACTGGAGAAAAACACCAGATGTTGCATTTCAAGTTATTTATCTAAATACCTATATTCAAACCGATAGACTGCCTAGTTTATTTTTAACGAAGCAGTAAATTAAGGTGTATAAATTAATGTAGAAACGGTCACGTTTATAATTAACGCTGGGACGAACAATAACAATGTTACTTCTGAATAAAACACCACTTGATCATTATACAGAAAATATTATAGTAAAGGAGATTATGACCATAGCTAGCTTTATTGGGGGGGGGGGGGATTACTAAAGTCTCTCCAAGAAATTAATCCAAGTTATAGACTTTCATATAAAACAATATTCTAAATAACAGCTAATTTACGTGATTGATATTGCGAAACTTCTTACTATTAATTTCATATGGTTTCGCAAACAGAATTGTGCGATTTAATGAGATTACTATTCTGTGATCAATAAATACAACAACTACTACTGTTAATAATAATAATAATAGTAATCCATTTTCCAGCAATACGTCGCCTTTGTGGTACCGTTCATAGCCAAGTGCACTGCAAAGCTTCAGCTGGTGGGATCGAATGGTTTTATTTCAAGTTTCTGTTGGAAGTTTCATCCAACAATGAAAAACTTCGGTCTAATCGCCTCATTACCCGTACGTCATAAATCCCAGCTAAGATCGGCACCGAGGCTAAATGAGACAATTATACCTATATCATTCCATGTCGGATGTGTCGTAATAATGTCAACCGTAAGATCAGCAACGAACTCGATGACAACGGCTTGCTAATAATATTAATAACGATGACCGAGACAGCGTAATAATATAACCTTGATATATTATTACCACCATTATTACGGTTTCTCTTATTATCAATAGAAAATATTACGCCTGATAACATCGCCGACAACTCCACAGATCCGATGATCCAATACTACAACAGTTGAAGTCTCCCGGAATGATCATATCAGGCTCGCAGCATTCTAACAATAGACCAGAGTACTTACTAAAAGTGCATTAAACAGATTAGCAATATACTGTGGACGTTTGTTCTTGCCAAGTTGGAGATTATCACACTGACGTTTAATTATCGGAGCTTACCGGATTACGGGGAGGAGGCGACCATTTTCCTGCTGCTAGCGGCCACAATGGTTTTGGCGTCGAAGAGTAAGTTGTTATAAATGGGCGACGGTCTCTCTCTCTCTCTCTCTCTGTGTGTGTGTGTATATATATATATATATGTGTGTGTGTGTGTGTGTGTGTGTGTGTGTGTGTGTGTGTGTGTGTGTGCAGCTCAGAAGTCAGGTGCCAACAAGCCGCCGCCGGGATTAAGCGATTTGCGAGGTAACCCGAGAGCACGTCTCGCCAAATCTTTCTGGGTCTGGCTCAGTACGGTCCGTCAGTGGTCCGCTAGAATAAACTGAGCTAAAACATAACAAAGACGTGCATCTTGGCCGTTTGTCCAACCGCAAGACGTTTCTGAAGGGATACGATTTACCGAGGACAGCCTCGACGAAACTCGGGAGATGCCCTTCTGAGAGAGTCGATCCGAAACAGTCATGTTCAGCAGCGCCGGTGATCCCGACGACGACGAGAAGGAGACCATCCGGAGACTTCTGAATCCGGACGAGAATCGGCAGCGGAGGACGATCCGGGCCGCCGAGTACATCGCCGTCCGGGAGTCGCTGCCGCACTCGGCCCTGTCGCGGGTGATCCTGAACATCAACGTCTGCATCCAGCGGCAGCTCGACATCGAGAAGGAGCAGATCCAGAAACGAGAGCGCCGCTACAGCGCCTGCTTCGAGCACAGTCGGCGGGCCTTCCTCGAGGGACAGGCCAAGAAGAACCAACTGTGGAAGAGTCGAGATGTACTGAAGATGAATAGCATGAACCTACCGATACTGACAGATCAATCGGAACGTCTTCCCGGGATGAAGGTCGTATACACCAATCCGAGATACCTGCCGCAGGATGAGGACGGTAACGACGGTGGTGACGAAGATGACGCTGCAGCCCAAGCGATGTTGATGCCGTACGAGAGACTGCGTCGTTCGCGGACCGAGATCTTACGTCACAAACATGACTTCTACACGTCGAAACTACCGACGGTGACGGAAGTCGACGAACGAGAGCTGAGACGCTTCAAGACGTTCTGCGCCGGAGATTTCATCCGCGACTCGCTCAACGATTCTCGCTTCCGGTTGTTGGACGGCGCCCTGGAGCGGAACAAGAGCGGCTCGCCGTCGAGATTCGTCCGCTGGCTGGCGAAACGCTTCCCGGAAGGCAGCTCGAAGGACAACACCAACTATCAGTATAAGTATCAACACCGACGACGTCCCGGGGTCATCTTCCCGTCTCTGATCAAGAACCGACAGCCTCCCGCCAACGACGAGCCTGCCCCGCTGACATCCGCCGGAAACAAGCGTCCGACGAGGAACGCCGCGGCTTCCGACGGCAACAAGCCACCAACACGTGGTACGGAAGGCATACGTCACGTGCTCGGCCTGTCTGATGCGAAGACGGCGACGAGTCGGCAGTTTAACAGTCCGAGTCATAAGCACAGGTTTGAAGTTAAGAGTGACATCATACGGAGTCAATTCTGACGAAATATCCATGGATACAAAGATTTATAAATAAATGAACGACCTGTGGAAGGAACCGTCACCTGGATTGTTATTAGATAAGTATTACGACTGGAAATTGTTGTTTGAAGTGTTTATAGAAAATAGTTATTTCATATTTATGACTCATCGTCTCCAAAATGGCGAAATATGGCATATTTATCACATTTGTTGTTGTAAGGATTCCTTTTTTACATAAACTCGTTTCGTTTGCTGGGATACTAAAAAAAACCTGTTGTTTTATTTATCTACAAACAGGCGTTCTCTGTTATAATGAAATTATCAACAATTATTAAATCAATAATTGAAATATAATTGACTGAAGAAGCCACCACAAGAAAAGGTGTATCCTAGAATGTTGCCTACACGACGTTCTCACCGGAAGTTCCCATTACACGAACGGGATCCATTCTACAATCAACTTCCCTCGTTATATTTACCCGCTAATAATTCTGTTATTTATTACACTAAACAAGTTTAATATTTACACGCGTCTACCGGAAGTATAAAATTTACATAATTTCCATTCAACCGAGATTAAACATTCGTTCTTTAATGTCTCCACATCAAAAATATTACAATCTCCAGTATGACGTATGTAAAGGTTAAAGGTTAAAATGAGTGTTAAACGCAGAAAACAAAAATGACAAATTAACAATTTAGGTGAGAAAAATATTTACTGGATACCTGGATACCAAAATACGGAATATAAGGCTGAGCCTTTCTGATATTCCGCTCTTCATGTCCGTGGTGCCACATATCTCATTGAGGGTAGTAGCATATTAGGCTAGTGGCCGCAACAGTTCCTTCAGAGAGTTAATTCCAGTATTGGACTATTGTTTGGCTGTTACGAACTTCAAGCCTATTGTGACCCACGAGTAACTTGTACTTGTCCCCCCTGGTACATCGTCTTTCAGTTCTGAAAAGGAATATCTCGGGATCAAGTCTATCTAACCCATTCATGATTTTGAACACCTGGATTATATCTCCACGGCGACGTCTGAAGTCCAGTACTGGTATTTTAAGAGCTTGTAATCTGTCCTCATATGGTAGATGTTTCAGGCGTGGGACCAACTTAGCAGCGCGCCTCTGTATCTTCTCCGATGTCGGGGATGCCATATCATATTCCCATACTCGAGATGGAGCCTGACACTAACGGTCGTGAATAACCTCGGTAGAGTCTCTTCATCTATACAAGAGAAGGTCAATCTGATGAGCCCTAGTAATCTACCGGCTTTGTTTACTGCGTAGCACGCATGAACTTGAGGGCGTCATCGACAAACACTCCGAGATCCTTTTCTACTGGAGTTGTCTGCAGCTCGAGACTCCCCATGTTATACACCGAATTCCTGTTGCTGTGACCTAGATGCATTAAAATTCATCTACTACTTTTCAGGCCACTCAACCAGTCTTGTAAGGTCTGCTTGCAGCTCGATACAGTCTTGATCAGTGAGGATCTTTCGGTATACTTTAGTGTCACCAGCAAAGACATGTGCTGTGCTTCGGACCATGTCAGGGGATCGTTTATGAACAGTACGAACAATATAGGTCCAAGGACACTGCCCTGTGGGATGCCACTTAGCACACCCAGCCTCGATGACAGACTACTGTTGACGACGACTTGATGGGTACGCCCAGTCAGGAATGCTCTGATCCAGTCATATGTGTCTCAGACTATACCATATGCCTTCAGTTTGTTCAACAATCTTTGGTGTGGCAATGTCAAACGCTTTGCTGTAATCGAGATAGATGGCATCAACTGGGTCACCAGAGTCCAACATCTCTGTCAACAGTTCTATGACAATTAATAGCAAATGGAGGTGATGCAAGATCTTTCTGGAACAAATCACAAAATAGCTATGCGTCTTCCTTATATATATTACAGTTAATCTATAAAGCGGGTATATAACCTGAAATTTTCAGGTAATACGTCTATTGCTAACTGAGATTGAATAAAGATTACCTGGAAATTTCAGGTAATGTACACATTACATGATTATACAGATTAACTGTAACATTATTTTATAGTGTGTGTGTGTGTGTGTGTGTGTGTGTGTGTGTGTGTGTGTGTGTGTGTGTGTGTGTGTGTGTTTTATGTTACATATAATAAAGGCGTGGGTTCAGGTTTTCGTGATGTTTATAATTCTTACAGAATTATGATCAAACGACTACTACCTAAATAGAAAACAAATTTTATATATTAGTACATATATAACGCAGCTATAACAGGAAATAAAGATATCATATATAATATCTATTATGATAATAATTATAATACCTCCGACAATAACAGAAATAATAGTATTTTCACTCAGCCCAAAATAGCACGACTAGTTTCGGTTATAAGAAACCTTTATCAAGTGTATGTGTGTGTGTGTGTGTGTGTGACCTCTTACATCTTGGACTGACTATCAGCACAAATCATACCTAAGATCTGTGACGGGATTCTAATGGCGCAGTACGACACTGTATATCTCAAGGTTATGAGTTCGATACCGGCTCAGACTTCTGTTTGTGGTACTTGGTTACATAAGAAGTCGCCTTTCTGCCAAATATAAATATATATATATATATATATAAATCATATCATATGTCATCAAATATCATATGTAGAATATATTGTTTGTTTTCATTTACAAATATTATTTTATAATCTTTTCAATTATTTGAACAGATGTTAAAAAACTGGAAAACAGCAGCACAATGTTGGAGGGTGGGGATAAAGGTTAGCGAAGTGTCGGTGAGGAGGTCGTGTTGTGTATCTTGTTGTTCTTGTCTGGATTTGGCCGATCATTGGCAAGGAGGATCCTGACAAAGAAACTCTACAAGCCGATGTGCGAGTTGACTTCAGTTGGTTGTGCCAGTGCCTTAATTACCAGCATCTCTTCTGACTCATCCACTCTCCCTTAAAGGGTTATTTTAAGAGACATGTTGTAGTTAGGGTTGTTTCATTGTGTAGGTGTTAAAAAGTTATTTTAAGAGACATGTTGTAGTTAGGGTTGTTTCCTTGTGTAGGTGTTAAAGGGTTATTTTAAGAGACATGTTGTAGTTAGAGTTGTTTCCTTGTGTAGGTGTT
Source organism: Paralvinella palmiformis (assembly GCA_025642065.1). Lineage (NCBI taxonomy): Eukaryota > Metazoa > Annelida > Polychaeta > Terebellida > Alvinellidae > Paralvinella > Paralvinella palmiformis. The sequence continues at coordinate 340,126 of JAODUP010000231.1, forward strand.
TAAGGGTTATTTTAAGAGACATGTTGTAGTTAGGATTGTTTCCTTGTGTAGGTGTTAAAAGGTTATTTTAAGAGACATGTTGTAGTTAGAGTTGTTTCCTTGTGTAGGTGTTTAAGGGTTATTTTAAGAGACATGTTGTAGTTAGGATTGTTTCCTTGTGTAGGTGTTAAAAAGTTATTTTAAGAGACATGTTGTAGTTAGAGTTGTTTCCTTGTGTAGGTGTTTAAGGGTTATTTTAAGAGACATGTTGTAGTTAGGGTTGTTTTCATTGTGTAGGTGAAGTTATAATCCACATAGGTGGGATGTTCTATGTCAGATTAGATCTGTGAATCCACCATATCAAGTTTCTATCTGTAAATTCCTTTAAGTATATAGTATAAGTATTATATCAATGCCCTGTATACGTACTGCCTACTATATATATATATATATATATATATCAATCAAACATGTGCACGCTGACTTGTAGTTTCAATAAAATAGGTTGTCCATCTGTATTTGTGTTGTTCATTTATGGGGTTTTATTTGGGTGTCCTAAGCCATAAAGAAAATTCCTTAAAATATAATAAAACACAGATGTAAGCATGTGTTTAAACAAAAAATGTAATTGTATTTTAAGTATAACTCTGGGAGTTTGGGGGCTTGTGTATCCTCTTGCATGTCATAACAACATAAGGTGTGTGTGTATATATATATATATATATATTGTATATATGTTTATGTGACCATTTGTGACAATGCCATGAGGTCTCACTTCATTTGAAACAATAAGTGATAACTTAATTAACTTGACTATTTCTCCCATTTATAAACTCTACAAAAAGGTAGTTCAGACCAGATCATTTACATATAATAATAATAATAATGGCCTGAACAAGTTATTAATGTCGCTGTCTACTTGATCAAGGGACACATTTGCCTTTTGTCTAAATATGTCATCATTGTCACGTGTCAACTGTTTCATGGAGAGAGCTGAATAAAATGTGCCTAGAAAGATAACATAAGGTAAGTTTTCATATTTGACATAGATATGTTGCTTATAACCAGTAGCTGATTAAAACCATTACAATATCTGTATGTGAGGAGGTAAGTCATGTTTATATTAAAGATATCGAAAGATTCAGTATCCAATTAAAAGAACAAATTGTCGTAAAGGTAATAAACTAGAGATATTTTGTTGAATAAGCTGATGTCCAAAACAGCTTATTCTATTACCACAAATACGGGACTGGGGGGACCTTATTATATATATATATATATATATATATATATATATAATCTTATCATAACACACACACACACACATGACCAAGCATTCTACCTAGTTCCCAATCACCGAGTACTGTCAACTCTGAAGGAAAAACCCAACCAATTCACACACACACACACACACACACACAAAACAAGAACACAAGGATTACTTTTGTTTTAATATTTATATTGTTTGTTTATCTTTTGATTCCACTCAACTCTCAAAAAACTACTGTTTAAGATCAGAAGAAAAAAAACAATGACAACAATTTTGTAAAACTTGGGTACAATATTTACTATTTTTTTTTTTTTCCGAAGTTCTTCTGTAAGCAGTAAAAACCCAAATATATTAAGAAGATAAAATACCACCTAGTATTGTTTTTGTCACACACACACACACACACACACACACGAGAGAGAGAGAGAGAGAGAGAGAGTTAAGAAGTACCTGAAAAGCTTAGAAATGAAAATAGATAATTGTTACAATGTGGTATTTCTGTAAATTGTTCAACATGATATTACACCATAGTGTTACAGTGAAGTATTAATAGTGTCATATTACACAATGTGATGGTTACAGCATACTGCAGCAATACAATATACTTGGATAGTGTGGCAATACAATTATTTTTACACTGTGCTATTATTATTATTATTATTATTATTTTATGTTTTCATTTTATAATACAGATAACTATTACGCTGTGCTATTTGGAGTTCAATGTTAAGCTCCTTCAATACAACCATTTTCCAACCAACATTTAATTCCATTAAATTAGCTGTATGAACATTTCCTAGATTTGTTAATTTTCAACATACTGCTCACAGGAAAAACTTTTACGATCCATGCTTTCTTACAAATGTCAATGTTTCATTCTCTTTCCAGATGACTCGTACAATATTACCAGGTTATGAAAGAAATATTACTTCGGCACGAGAACTTATAATTCCACGAATGTCAGTCAACACGTGTATACCAATGACTGAAGCTAGGGATTAATTCATCTGTTTTAACCAAAAATATATTAGTAATCAGGCACAGTGAATACACATTGACTTCATGTGTACTGCAAAAAGGAAACAATTTCTATACCTCAGAAAGCACAAACAGAACCTCGCTAGGCACAATCTATTTAGCAGTGGTGACATGGTGGGATGGCTGTGAACTTTTGCAACTCAGAATACCTCAGCAACTGGAGAAAAGTGGTGAATATTTTTGATATTATTCATTGATCTTATTTTTTCCAATAAATGAACCTGATTTACAGCAAGTTAAAGACTTGTTATCATCCTGTCTACATTACAATAATCCTAGCTGTTTTGGGATGATTCGTCTTTACTGTCGATGGCCTGCAGTAGACAATCGGCCTTTGGTCCATTGTCTGTAATCACTTCAAATACACCCTCCACTTGGCTAATGATATTATCGGCACATCCCGCCACCTTTGTCTTCTCGTCGTTACTGGCAGCTTCTGAAGATAAGTCGAAGAATATATATTATCTATACAAGGTACCACGGTGAATACAAGCTATTGATGTTATCTGTGTGTCGTATAATTCAAAATATTTGCAGGATTCGGTCAAAATCATACGATATCCTGACTTCTGTTACAGCTGCTATGGGGAGGGGGACGTTCGGTGTTAATGAAGAACGTCCCATACTTCCATAATGTATGTCTTTTAATTTCGTAAAATATACGACTTATAAAATGCCATCAGGGGACGAGGCATTTTGGGCATTGCATACTTAATTGATACATATTTAAAGTACTACATTTAATTCAAATAAATTCAAAAAACCTTAATTTCTTTTAATAAACTTAAAACTTTTTTAAACGCAATACGAACAAAATCATAAAACCACATCTATAGATAATCTACATCGAGACTATCACAGTAAACTATTTATATTATTATTGCCACAGACATAAATGCCAAGTTCTAAGCTTCAGTACTCTTTGTTGATTGAATTTCCACAACTGTGATTCTGGCAAGAAATATTCCAGCAACGTACTGGTTGTAATTATAATGTCAAGGTTAGTTCCAAATCAGAAAAACGCACATTCTTCACTTTATGTTTATTCTGGTAGATTAATACTGTCATTATAACGTCAATCTGTAAAGATTGGGGGTGGTTGGTAAACCCCAAAATAATTCTGACTGAATCAAGATTTATAACTTTGTATGATGCACATGTCGATGCTTCTTCTGTGGGATGACTATAGCATTGCTGATGTATTTGTGTATGCATGCATGCGGATAAATGTTGGCATGTGTGTTTCCGTGTTTGTACATATGATCATAAGAACATATCAGATCAGATATATTTAGGATACAGTGCTGGAAAAGTACTTATTATTATGAACCAACAGCTGCTGAAATATACAGGGATGAGAGTGGGTTCTGAAAAACAAATCAACAACTCCAAATGAAGCTATACAAATCTTGGGGTACAAGAGGTGCTACAAGACTCTTAGAATAAAAACTTAGATTTTGTGCAATTTTAGAGCCATTTTATGACAATGTAGACTATTGTAGGAGAGAGAAAACATGTCTTATGTAAGACAAATGTTTTTCAAAGCACCACTCTCCATTTCCAACTTTTTGCACACATTGCAGATATTCTCATCTAATATGCAAAAATAGTTTATTAAAATCATTAAAGAAAGTTCAGTATCCACAAATCCTACATCACACACACACACACGCACACACACACACATGGGTCATTCCATATAAAATCAACCAGTGCTAAAAATTTGGCGTGATTTTGAAAGCAGCATAATTAGAGGTACCCCTCAGCACTTCAAAGTGGTGTAATTTTAATACAAGTGGTCAAGTGGGACTTTTAAAGAACTTGGTCCATTTTATATGGAATGACCCATATATATATATATATATATATATATATATATATATCACACACATACATACATACATACATACATACATACACACACACACACACACCAGTAGATAGATAGACAGATAGATAGACAGACCATTTATTTAGGTCTCATTTTTTGTATACATTATACCAGTTACACTCAAGGTAATGACAATAAAATATATACTCAAACCACTCTATTTGAGGCATGAGAGACATAAAAAGATATTAATAAAAACATGCAGTACTATATTTACATTGTAAGAATCATAATATTTACAGAGTTGCTTTTATACATTTTAAAGTTGCCTTTTATGCAGGATAAATGAACTTATCTTCATCATTCAAAACATTAAAAACAAAGTTAACCGCGGAGGCTTTTGTGAATAATTCACATCGAAGATAATCATACGATATACATCTGATTAAAACACGAAATTCATCCTCTACATCATTTCTACAATGGAAACTAGTTATATTTTCTGCAAGTACAGGGTTCCGTTCAAAGCCACCCCACACCTAAACCTAGATAATGCTGACCTGTTACTCCTAGATATACGGTAATCATCGTAACGTACGGCTCAGTCGAAAATTCATGTTTAAAAAGTCTCTATGTCCATAGTTTATTTCTACCATTTCCCGATGGTACATCATATTGATTAATTTTATAATACCGGTGATGCACATTTTCTTGTGACATCGCTAGGTCTAGTTCATGAATGACATGCTTAAAATTTAAAAAAATGTATTTACTTCATTTACATATCGAATTTGAACGGAGCACATTATTTGTTAAAATGATCAATCCAATTAAGTTTGTTGTTATGGAGTTTCTCTACACACTACAATAAAAACTTTCCTCGTAATCCTCTCCTCTGTTATATTAACTAATCTACACCGTTGTCTACAGACAGATAACCATTGTCTACAGACATATAACCATTGTCTACAGACAGATAACCATTGTCTACAGACAGATAACCATTGTCTACAGACAGATAACCATTGTCATTGAACATGTAGCTTCCAACCCATTGTCTCCGTGTACAGCAGTATTTAGTTTATATTTACTGACTCCTAGAAACTATCTACATGTACGTCTATGAACATTATTTATACCGGTATAATTCTTAAAACCCCCAATTTCATATCTGTATGTAATAATTGACATGACTAGAGCATCGTACAATTTAGTAAAACACTCAAAGGGAATTCCTCCATTGATTTTGATTTGGCAATTAAAAGACCTATCGTTCTATTACCAACATGTGCAACCATATTTACCGTAACATTATAATCTAAGTGTTCCATCAAAATTAAACAAAGATTGATCAATTTGTTTTTCAGGGAGAATCCCCAGGCTGTCGCTTATTTAGCACAGCCTCAAAATATTCACTAATATTTGTAGTTGTGCCTCTGTCTCAGTACTCAATACCAACGCCAGCCTTCTTCAGTTTATCTACCAAGTCATTGATATAAATATTAAATAACACTTGCGACAATAGACAGACCTGTTTCAGACCACAATTCACTTCAAACCAGTTTGTCATTAGAGCAATGATCTTCAAACAACATTTATAATCCTGGTGTATAGTCCGAATAGCTTGGAATATTTTGCCATCAATACCAATATCTTGCTATTTCGCATACAATAAAGACCTCGGTATACTATCATATGCCTTGCTGAAATCAACAAATCATGCAAAGGTTGAAAGACGACACGTTTTCTGGTATCAACGATACTTGTTACTGAGGAAAGATGATCAGTGCAGCTTCTGTAACTGTGAAAACCATTTTGTTCCTCATGTAATAGACTGTTATTCTCGTGCATGAAGTAATTCTGTTATTCAAAATAGAGTAATACAACTGATACATGTGTGGGGATAAAGTAACACCTCTATAGTTGAGATACATCCTAGGATCAGCTGTTGAAGACTAGTATTGGGGTTATTATACATCGTCGCCACAATTTGGGCACAACACTATTGTCAAAGCACCTATTGAATAATACACACAGAAAATCAAAAGATTGTTCACTGGTGAGTATTTCCACTGGGATGTTATCCAGCACTAGAGCTTTATCTTTCCGAGTACTGCCATAATGTCCTGGTTTGTGATCGAGTAATGTAGTGAGTCATTATTTCTGAGCGTCGCGCCTGTGCCGGTCGTCAAAGTAGGCCATCAGTTGATCGATGATAGTTAGCATTTGGATTGAGCGGAGTACGAAAATTAGTCTGCCATCTACTCGACAGACTGTTTGTGTCTGTCACAACGTATCCATCATTTTGCATTATCTCCATTGGAATTTGCTTACTTCAGTCCTGACCAATACCAACCGAACCTTTCCGTTTCCAGAAATGCCAACAGTTCATTTTATTGTTTATGCCAATGATGCCATTTTTTTCTTTGCGCAGTCCTATCAAAGTTCTTTTGTCGTGTCTTCGTTATTTCTTTCTGTCGTAATCCATTACAATTATCACATTTAATCGATACCCTTTCGGATTCACACAATATATTCCATAATTCTGACAATTCATCAGTCCTACTTGGCTTGCCTCGTCGATGTTTTTTTATTGTTTTCCCCAGATCAAAGCTTAATCACTTGTACAGGTTTACTGTTCGTTCAGTTACTTTTAGTTAACTTGATTGAATTCAACAGATTTGATGGATTAGTTGATGGATTACTATTGTGTTACTGCAGAGGACCCCCCCCCCCCCACCAAACAAAAACACTACATACACACATCCAATTACAGTGTTTATATTGAAAATTGTTGGCATCCATGTTTATTAGCATTCTAGTTTCTTGTCGTCACCAAAAGCAAGTACACTGGGTACCAGCAAAAGACACGATGGTAGGAAATACCATTCCCAATTTTCAAAACCAGAAAAATCTCATACCCGACTTCATATAATAGTTACTAGAACCGGTAAATAACAATATATGATGATACAGGGCTTGTCCTGAAAATCAGTGATATTCCATGGGAGTAATTTTAATATCAGATCATTTCTGGTCGGGTTTGGCAAAAGACCAGTCAATAAGAGTATTGACCAGACCAGTGGTCAATACTGGTTAAAGCCACCATTTACTGGTTAATACTGGTCAATTCAAAATTCCATTTAAACCTGTTTAAAAAGCTTCTTTTTCCAAAAATCTTTCATACATCATTATATTCATTATTTGTTCAAATCAGGGTTGGCTTTCTCCCCATGGCAAGGGAGAAATAACTTTCTGTCTTGGAGATTTGGCAGAAAATGAGGAGAGAGACTCCAAGATGAGTTTATTTTATTGCGTGGTGGCATATTGACACATAAACTATAGTATCCACTGAGTACATTCATATGGGGGAGACAATTAATAATTACTTTATTCATATTTTTAAGAAAAACAACAACTATTTAAGATTTAATTGGTTTATTATATCACCTTTGGCACAAATTTGTATTGACCAGTATTGACTGCCTTTTTGAGTTTTGACCAGGGCAGTTTTAACCGGTTAAAAGCACTGGTTAAAACCGGGGGTGGTGTTTATCAGCTAACCCTGTTTCTGGTTGGATCTTCTGTGAATATCAATCCAACAATTAACAATAACATACGTCAGCCAAGTTGATAATCGGTAAACATCATTTGTTAGACACTTACCGTCCTCCATCTGTTGAACATTGGCCTTCATTTTACGTATAAGATTAGAACGGTCAAGCAGTTTGTGAAGGTTCTCGTCCGAAATCACTTCATTCTCGATAACATCGTCGTAGTCTGTCTCCTTTAATATCTCTGCTAGTTCCTCAGCGCTAATAGCCGATACAGGCTTCGCATCGTGATTCAGACCTCTCTTAAACTGACCTATATAGAATTATTCCAGTTATAATCTTTATTACTGTTACTCTAACTATCTAATCTATTTCGGAGTCAGTTGTTCTATACAGTAATTAATAATCCTAGCTATATTTTAGTTTTCTATCGCAGATAACTGCGAGAAGCCAGAAAATACTTACTTTAGACTCATACCATTGTTAATATTTAAATTTATCACTTAACATATCATCTTTCATTACATAAATTAATTTATCTCTCTCCGGTTGTATTCTTTTGGCAACACACACACACACACACACACAAAATCACCTTTATGTATGACCATCTTTTCCAGTTTACGTTTAGCATTTGCTCTACGTACAATCTTCTCATCAACAGTATTTTTCGTCACCAGTCTGTAAATTAGTACAGGCCTCGTCTGTCCAATCCTATGACACCTATCCTCAGCCTGTATGTCACCTTGAGGGTTCTGAAGTAAACATCACAACATCATGTATGTATGTGGCTAATGTGTTTTGTGTCAGATCAGAAACAAAAGTGTTTCAAAATTCCATCCTGATTAATGCCTAATATAATTCAAGGTCATTTTATTGGTCATTAAGATCAGTCCGGGTCTCATTGAACATCTGATCTACATCTATCATGTTTTAATAAAAATGTCACACAATTAATCATCAATATAACACAATATAACAATTAATCAACAATTTAACATAATTAATCAACAATATAACACAAATAATCAACAATATAATACAATTGATCAATAACATTAAAGAATTAATGAATAACATCGTAAGACCGAAACCATAATATTACATAACACTGTATCATAAACATACCCACCCAGTCACTGTCAAAGATGATAACCGTATCTGCTGCTGTTAGATTAATTCCCAGACCACCTGCACGTGTTGACAACAAGAATATAAATGTGTCTGGATCATTGTTAAAGTCATCGATCTGAAGGAAACAAAAAAATTAATTAAAAGAAAATGGGCAAAAGAAAGATGGATATCTGTTCATGGCTTCTATCACCTATCCTATTGAGACAACCATGTCACGTTATAGTTTATCACATATGTTCTGGAGACTGCAATTTTATCTCTAGCTTAACACCTTGGGCATTACCACACCATTTTCAATTCGCTGTGCAATACACTTTCTCCTATATTGCACACCTATAAACAGTGAAGTGCTTCGTGTAATTTTGGTAATGGATAACTTATAGAAATACTTCCCACAAACATGAATATGTATCAGATTTGAACTCTTTAACTTAGAAGTTTGTAGGTCAGTGTCCGGAACTCTGTGCTATTTGAGTGCCCCAGCTGTTGGAAATACGATACTTCCTGGAAACTGATGATGGTAACAAACTGTACAGGTTCATGCCGGGGGGGGGAGCATGATGTAAATGAATAACAGCCTTAACCCTGACCAAAAGATTAATGTTAATAACAACAACAAAATGGTTCTTCAAGTAGGAGTGTTGGATTTTGGTTAAGGAAAAAATTAATAATAATAATAATGATAATAATAATAATAAAGTATGTGCAAATTAATTTTATTAGAAATGTTGAACAATATTGTTTACTTGAACAAGTGAACAAGTGAGCTTTAATAATACACAATTATAAATTATTTAAGGGATGTGAAGGCTATGCATCTGAGTAAAGCTTTGCACCTATAATGACAACATGAGTTGTATGCTCCCTTGGAAGTTGAGGTGTGAGCTGGATTGAAATAAGTCTGAGTCAGGGATAGTAATACTGTAAAGCACCTTGGGGTACGATCTAGCTGGATAGGAGGTTATATAATATTATAAATGTCATCTTAATATTTTATCGTTATTATTATAAGGGATGATATTTATATATTTCTAATCTCCACCAGCAGCATACATAAAAACTGTAATTTCTTTAACTATAAATTATAGGTACATTGGCTACTCTCATGAATACCAGTAATTCAAGTAAGAATATATTTCCGAGGACAACATTCCTCACAAGATGTAAGCAAGCAGAGAAATGCACAATGTTCCACTCTTCTAACAGAATATGAATTAGATGACATAATTCATCATTGGTGATAAACAACACTATTATTATTTCCTAATTGGTCTTGTACGTGGAAAACTCAGTTCACTTGAGTTAAATAATGCCAAACTTTTCTGAAAAATTGTGGAATGTTGAAAAGCTTTCTTATTCACATAGTAGGGACAATTCCATGATGACACTGGAGTTGAAGATCAAAAGAAAATCTGCTCAGATTCTGAATAAGAAATTTATTCCATTCTAAGTTATGACTGGAAGATGGTGAAGCTGTGACTGGATAATTTATGCTGGATGTTTGACCTTGATCAATCTGCTGATTCGTTGTTCTCTAACAATAAGTGACGCCTCCGTGCTCTAGCGATAGCGTGTTCGACTGCAGATCACTACCACCCGTGTTCTAATCCCGGTGTGGGCATATCTCAGGGCTAGAAAAATATATTTTCAATTCACTTGCGCCCGAGCAAGTAGAATGGAAATGCACTTGCCCAACAAATTTTTCACCTGATCCAAAATTATCATTTAATTTTAATCTGCTATATTTCATCTGCCTACATATAACATATAACACCAAAACGCATAGCCAGTAAACTGCAATGAATACAGCTTTTAATTAGTGACACCATTTAAATAGGCAGTGTGTTGTCTTAAGCTGAGATTCCATATACGGGTCGCAACATTCTGGATTCAACCGGCTGATTTGAGTGTCCTGGCAGGCTTTCCCAAGAAAAATAGGTCACAAGGTGAGAGTGGTGTCTGAAACACATGGATACTGCAATATTAATTAGGCATAGCCGGCACTTGCAGCCAGCTTAGAATCACGGATTATAACTATAGGAACACAGCACGAAAAAACTATTATTTTAATTGGTTTGCTCATCAGGTATGCACACACACATATTTGGCGAATTTTCGTCTCAAAAAGGCACGATCAGCACCAGCCCGGCATGAAACTATACTTGTCCCAGGCGTCTGGGCAACTGATTTTTCCGGCCCTGGCATATCTGAAGGTTGTTTTGTCTTTGACTTCGCTCATGAAAACTGTACTCGTATTGATTTTCAACCAATTATCTATTGGTCAATGTGTGAGTTCATTCTGGCTGAAGCATTGTGCTGCTCATGTTATTTTATAAATTGATTCAATATAGCCCTGCCTACTCAAGGAAACTGATTTCTGCCTCACCTGTATGCGACGATCTTCAATTTGCACGCTGCCATCGAGCCGACAAAACTTCCAGTGCCTCAAATAACAGTAATCATTTAGTATATCAAGAGTGCTCGTCATCTGAGAAAATATTAACACCTGCAATATCAAGAAACGTACATGTAAAATGCCTTTAATATCCATAACCATGACAACCATATTATATAACCACCTATAATACACAGACTGCCCAAACCCTACACTGTACACAGATGACATGACCACTAAAAAAAACCACATGTAATTTTGTGTTATTTTCTGTAATATTTTGTGTTTTTGGATCCTGTTAAAGCTCTTAAGAGGAAAACGAATACCAAAAAGGAAAACAAATATTAGTACACACATATATATATATATATATATATATATATATACACACACACACACACACACACACACACACACACTTATATATATATTGTCTGTATTGTGGATGTTGGAAATTCTATTCTATTCTATAACACAGTCAATTCAGTTTGTAAAACAAGTTTATGATTCATACTAGCCAGCATATCCAGAACAGACTGAATCCTGCCAACCAACCCTAGAAGGTTTTGTTTCGCAAATCAGAAATGTTCCAACACCTGACTTGAATATCAAAATTAGTATTTCTAATAATAAGCATTTCTGTACAATTATAAAACAAACATCCCCCTCCCACCCCACCCCGACCCAGTTTATTGTTATCACTAGGACTAAAGATCATTTCCACACTGATCTCCTTGCGTACAATATCATTATCTGATTGCTTATGATCCTGGCTAGTTACTGTCATGGTAGATAATGATAACTTATCCTGATATTAATCTATTGGATACATTACTGTACTATATCCTACAAATGTACTAATTTTGCAGTATTAAACTACCCTATGTCTAGTGACAGACATTCATCATTTTTATTGATTAATACTGTCACACCTCTACATTTTCTTGAGGTTTGTCAACACAACCTCGACCCAGTAATTATCTTGTACTCTGATAAGATAACAATAAACAGTTTGATTTACTAGAGAACTGTCTTAAATTAATACCCTCCCAACGCAGTGGCTTCGTGTAATAATTACTTGTCATGAAAACTGGGTGGGTGTTTGGTTTACACCCCATTATTTTCAATAACGACGAGCATAGACAAATAAACACTCAATTTAAGCCTGAAGGATTTTCATATTCAAGAATATGCATATTTTATTCCTATAATATTATCATTTCTAGTTTTACTATCTAAAGTTTACTAATCATAACCTTTATGAACAATTAACAACCAATCAAATCTAGAGTTATGATACACAAAGCAGTAGTCAGTAAGATCTTCATGCTATACAAATACCCGACAAATAAAACATAATCTGTACCTTATGACCTCCTTTCTTTAACGCTGGTAACATCCTATCCAGAAGTAGGAACTTTCCGCTAGCCGTAACCAGATCCTCATCAATCTTGTAATCATCGGACTCTGTCAGCGGGTAGCTAATCAAGTACGGATGGTTACAAGCTTTGCGGAGTAATGCCAGGACGTTACGTAACTGGATGTTCACCTCCGCACCGAGGCTAGACCTGTCTTTGCTGAAATAAGACGCAAATGATCTGCATGAAGAAAATCATGGATTTATGTGAAATACTGATTAGATGAAATGGCCACCCACAATGGTATGTAGCAACCCCTAGATAACCAAAAAATCAATCTCACACACACAGTATATGTGGTACACCAGCTGCTTATAAATTAATGATCTAGTTCAGGCTCCAAGTGGTCATTAATATGGTACAATATATCACATAAAATTAAAGAAATAAAAACCATTAATTCTTGTACACAAACATTAAAAACCAAAATGCTTACTGAATATTCTCAATGTCTACAGAAACAGCCTTCAGTAATTATGACTCAGAGGCATATAACTGACCCGGACACTAGATTTAAATTATTACATATGTATACTAGCCACGGACAACCCAGATTTGGATTTACTCAGTTGCCACATGTAGATAGTTACAAGTTATGTGGCACCTCAGCAACAAATAACTTTATTGTACCCATTACTAATTGTATTTATGTATATAATATATTTTACAGACATATTATTTGGGGTATTATTATATTACATATTAATTGTACAGTGCCTTTGAATGGCTCCTGCTAGTAAGGGTGCTTTATTAAATATACATTATTATTATTATTATTGTATAAATATCATGTATGGTGCTGAATAAATCTATCTAAGTATCTATTATAGACTCTGAATTAACACTTCTGGAAATTCAGAAAAAATCATCCTGTTTATGGTACATGTGTTAATTTCAGTGAAAGAAAATGGACAGTTCTAACATGGCAACATGTCTCTATATATATGTGTGTGTGTGTGTGTGTGTTTGTGTGTTAAATATAATGGATGGTAATATCTGTCTGAATATAATAGGTCTGCTCTATCCATATAAATCAGCTCAAACACTTATTTTAAAACCAAATTATAAGGTAACATATATGTTGGGTGGCTATGTACATAGATTCTAAATTAGAATATGAATGATCCAAATGATACTGTGCAGTTATTTGGTGAATATACATCAGATGTAGATCAGATATACATCAGATGTAGATCAGATATACATCAGATGTAGATCTATGGATGGGGATGTAACACGTAAAGGCAAATGGGATTATAAAATATAAAAAAGGTTAATTCTAGTTAGCAAAACTGAAGAAAATATAAAAATAAACAAAAATTTCACTTTGAAAGTCATCTTATCAACTCAGATAAGGTCATTGTGCTTCAATAATGTTTTGGGGGAAAAGGAAGTGCATGCTCATTTTGAAATGAGAGGGGTTACTTGCACAAAACATACACATTTCTTGTGGCAGCAGTCCTCTAGAAAGTATAAAACTAATGTAAAATGCCTTTTAATGACTTTGAGGCATATTGTAATATCTTAATATCCATGGTATGTTCAAATATTTCAATACAGAACAATTAACAAAAATGAAAGAAAACACATTTCTTTGGTTTTTACACACACACACACACACACACACACACACCTATCTTTTATAATGGGACAAATGATCTCCCAGATTTTGAAATCACTAATAGTTAGTACTCGCTCTTTATCGAATCTCAACAAATGAACACATTGAAGCTCATGCATAGAAAGATTTACATCTCGTCAAATGGAACACAAATGAATATTAATTTCAATTTCATTACGAAGACGGGACCCATTTACAATATTGTAAATATATTATCCATTCTCTGCTGAGTGAGTAGCTTGTTGAGCTTTAGTACTGGTCACACCTAATGATATATGGCCGAGTGGCGACTGTTTGGGTCAACAAGCTACAAACACGGGTAGGAATCCAATTCAAACCCACGGCCTGTGGAGATTTATGACGTAGCCCTCTACCCAATGCACTATCAAAACAACACTATCTGCTCATTAGTAATCTTGTTCGTATTTAACCTAATATTGTTCTGAGATGGAATGTCAACTTCTGAAGCATCCACCATTACTGCACAAAAATGTCAAATTTTCAGAGGTCTCATTAAATTAGAGAATCGGCTTATTGTATTAAAACAATTCGTTTGTAGTGAATAATTATAATAACAATTACTTTTCGTGGCATTATTAGTCACTCTGTTGGTTATCTCTTGCAGGTTATACATATATTAGGTATTTTCATGGGTTAAAATGCTGTAACAAGTCTGTGTTTACATGGATCACTTTGATCTGGCCACCACATGGCTTATTAATTATACAGCAGAATATACACACATGCTCAGTGCTGGCACACAGAAAGTGGTGACGTAATGTACATAACAGAGCAAAACTATTCCAAACCACACATGCTAATGATGTCAGCACACAACTCCCGAGTGAAAACTGACATAACCAAATAGTCATAATAAGGCCTGTATATAGCACTCGACTAGGACCTGAATTTCTGGGTAGGGCTTTAAAATTTTTCACGCATTGTTATGTCTTTAGTATGTAATAAAATTATAGTTCTAATAAATTTACTATGTAAAATAGCTAGAATTCATTTTATCTACATTTAAATAAGGAATTATATATTTTGGAGTAGGATTAAAAATTTACAAAGAACTGCTTTAATAATAGAGAGAAAACAATTACCATGAAGAATTTAACATATTTTTTTAGATTGCTTTTTATAGATTATAAACTGAATTATCGGATATGGTAGTAAGAATCCTTTACTACTACTACTACTACTACTACTGTCTCATGTTTTTAATATGTCTTGACATGCCTTAGAATTAAATATATTAAATTGTGCATTTAATATGGGAGTGATGGATTAAAAATTTTATTAGACTCCCTTAGCACTGGTCCCTAAAACAAAAGTAAAACGTTCAGCACAATTTATTCAGTATGTAAACATTCTCATTTATCAGTAAAATACATTTATATAAGATATACACAACTATGACATAACACGAATATATTTAGAGAGTGACACAGATGGCACAAGCTATTTCTTATCAAGGTCGGACCTTCCATCATATTTATTTATTTATAGACAATAGGATGAGTAACGACAAAGGTTTATTACACAAAGTTTAGATGGAATGATGAGATATGAGACACTTGCCTCTCTGGAAGAATATACAGTGAAGACGCTGTATAGCAGCCATATTTAAAAGTGACTACCTTAAAAACATAGCACTATTTTCTTGTGTCAACAGATAAAAAGGATGACCTGCTACCTATACTAGATGTTATCAGTCTTGTATTAATGCAACATTAAATTATATTTAATAAGAAAGTTCTGATTTGACACATCATTCCATGATCAGTCAATTGTGAATCTTAATAGGAGAGAGCAACCATCAGAGAGAGGGGTTTATTAATAAATGAATACATCTTTAATTGATGGTAATATTTTGATACAAAATCATTTTTATTACCAAAATATATCAAGAGGCTGAGGAGAATGAAGCAGAGACCTTAGATTTGTCTCTAACAAATGAATAATTCACACTGATCTGATACATAAAGAAATATATATATATATATATATATATATATATATATATATATACATATTATGTACAGTCACAGTCACAAGTCTTAAGAACATGACATTAAAGGGCACCACCGACAGTTAAAGTATTATGGACAATTGTAATAGAGCATATTAATTATACCTCTCTGACATTACTAACATTTCTGACTGATCTCTACCTCTCTGACATTACTCACATTTTGGACTGATCTCTCCCTCTGACATTACTCACATTTCTGATTGATGACTGATCTCTACCTTCTGATGTTACTCACATTTCTGACTGATCTCTACCTCTCTGACATTACTCAAATTTTTGACTGATCTCTACCTCTCTGACATTACTCACATTTCTGATTGATGACTGATCTCTACCTCTGACGTTACTCACATTTCTGACTGATCTCTACCTCTCTGAGGTTACTCACATTTCTGACTGATCCCACTGTTTCCTCATTTCTTGTATCTCAGATATGGCCTTCACCCACGAGTCAGTATCTTTGTGATTGGAGTCAAACAGGCCATAGTTAATACTCTTTCGTGATTTACGTATTGGACGATTGTTGCTGTCTAAATCTACCACTTCTGTCTTCTGGTTCTTAATAAAGGAATAAAATATGACAAACAAATCAGATTTAAAACTATAGTAAAGCAGCTGGTATTAAGGTTTTTGTTGGTGTGTGTGTGTGTGTGTGCGTGTGCGTGTGTGTGCTCACATGTTTGTGATGACGATGATTGATGTTTTACGGCCACTTTTGGTAGGCTAAATGGGCCGAGTGACCTCCAAAGATAATGAAGCGAAGCCAAAGATGAAATGCCCTCCAGATATGCCCTCGCCAAGATTCGAACTCAGGTGGTAGTGATCTGTGGTCCAAGACATGTGTATGTGTTAGTGATCAGCTACTATCTTAGAGAAATAAAAACTTGTTATATCTTGTCATAGTTCCCACAGCCAAGGAAATATTATTTTCCAGGACATTTCCGGGACTTTTCTAGGACAAAGTATACAAGATTTAAAGGTAATAAATCAAGATATGTGCAAAAAAGAATATATTTAATCAATATATTATCAATTATTGACATTTTTATGATACAGCTTGCAATTGATTCAGAAGAGTGACTTTTCGTAACTACTGATGCTAAAGCAATTAGGTATAGCTTTCGAATAATTGTAGGTGTGACAAATCGATACGCGAAATCATGAACCAGAAAATAATTAATCCTGACTTTAGAAAATGCATAAAAAATCCAGGAAAAAATAGAGGAACATATCACATTGAGGATAACACGAATCTGGTGATAATAACCGAACTGTAAAAATAATATCTTACGAAAGTTAACGAAGAAAATGTCCAAAACCTGATTTTGTACATCCAATAAACTAATCAACATAAACAAGCAACAAATACATCAAATGTCCACCCAGAAGATAGTCAACTTTTGTACAGAAGCTCAATTCTGTATAGTAACCAATCAGATATGGGCTACCTTACCTTTTCACAGCCAACCAACGATCTGACTGAGCCGTCAATAATTGCCTTGTATAAATTGGACTGCATCTCGGTCATGGGGGCATAGACGACTATTTCACCTTTAGGAGGTATACAAAGGTCAACGTCAGCCTTCAGACGTCTCAGCATAAAAGGCGTTAAGATCTGTAAACAAACGTTTAGAATACATTTAGGCCAAGAACTGAATATTGTGCGGTCTGAATGATAGGAACAGTAAACCAGTTAACGAAGACAACAGTGAAATGGGATGCCAGTAGAGTTTCTGAATGGCAATGCATATTCATTTAATTAGTGTGTGGCACGTCATCGCAATCACTCATAAAACACATATGTAAATCACGAGAGAAGCTTCCACCTCAATTTGATGCCAGAGATCAAATTCATTAAAAGGGTGGATATTTTAACTAGTACGATGTGACCTTCCGCTCAAACCAGATCTAGGTCATATTTTTGTCATGTAGAAAGTCCACCTTTGTAAAACGCTAGATAACACGAGTGATGCTCATCCACAAACAAACATCAGCTGTATGTATGTGTAACCATGTAGATTTATTTACATCATTTGATTATAATAGTTAAGATTACCAATTCCGATAAGTTTTAAATACACCGAGTTCAGCTGGATGGATTTGAGTTGCTTAATTTTGGCGTTGGTCACACCAGGGACATATGACTGAGGGGTGACTGCCCAGAGAAATACATCCCACGAACACAGGTGTGAGCCAGATTCAAAACCCACAACCTGTAGGTTTGTGGCGCAGTGCTCAAACCACTGCACCATCGGAATACCCCTTTTAAATGTACTGGCTATTGCAGTGAGGCTGAAGAATGAAAACTTAACTTACTGATAGAATTAATCTGTGCAGAAATACAGTGCAAGACTTATCCAGAGAAATATCATTATGGCAACAATTCCAAGATAAAGGGTTAAAATAACTGTACGTAAATCCACAATGTTTCAAGTTATTTATATTAAGGTTTTAAAACATTTTTGGCTCAATTGCGTACCTTATGGATCATGTTTAATACATTTTTCTTTTCTTCTTCTTGCACAATCTGCTCATGACAGTCAGATGACTGTAATACGCTTAGATCGAACCAAGCCTCAAAACTGAAAACACAACACACACTCATAGATAACACATCATCTTCAACACGCAATAGGTAAACAATCTGACTTGAAAAAGACAAAGTCTGGTGTGCTAGTAGTAACTAAGCTATTCAGTCTTCCCGCCATTGGTTCATATAACTGAGAAACTGAAGTGTGTGTGTTATTTTGGCACTATTTTTAACGCTATAATTCTGATAGTTTCCCATTATCTACAGATTTGTATAAGACAAGTTTACAAAGATTTTAAATGTCTTTATGCAAAAACAAATTAAAAATGAGAACTGTTCATTATAGGATAAACAACAGTTACTTCTAAACAGCAGATTACCATTAGAGATTTGATAAGAATATATAACGGACATGTTGTGATATAGTTTTTAATCTACCTTCCCAAGTCATCAAATATCTCAGGCAGCAGGAAGTTCAGCAGCGACCACAGTTCTGACAAGTCGTTCTGTAATGGCGTACCAGTCAGCAACAATCTATGTGATGACTGGTACATCTTTAACTCACTAAAAATATAATTCACGTTTTGAGAATATCACGAAGAAGCTCTCTATCTCTCTCTCTCTCTCTCTCTCTTCTCTATATATATATATATATATATATACACACACACACACATACAGGGTTCATACACTTCCACAAGTATTTAATTATATATGTGAATGTAAGACATTAGGTATATGAAGAGATCCACGAATATCTATGATCTCAGTTTACATCAATGATCTATCATAATGTATGTACACCACATCACTGTGTGGCCACATAAAAATTGTTATATTATGCAGATTTAAATGTGTATGCACAATCATCATGATATATTGATACAATAAATCTAGGCAGAGCATCACATCACGATTGCGAGGGCAGACGTCACATAGCAATGACAGTCCGTATTTCCTGCTCGCAACTCTTACAACCACTTTTGTGGACGCCAATGCAATATAGAATCCCCATATTTTCCATACACGACGTCACTCAGAAAAAACTAAATCAGGGGAATACCTGTCTTCAAGGTTGCAACGTATTACATATAACTATAAGGTAATCACTTGTTTTGACAGCTAGTCATGCTACTGGTTAGGTCTAAGCTCAAAGCTTGATAAGCCGGAGTTTTCCAAATGTTTACAGTGATTGTTCCTTTCAAGGGGGTTTTCCGGGGTGTACAGAAAAACAAGGACTATTCCAGGACTTTCCAGGAGTGCTATTAAAATCAAGTATATTCTGAGAATTCCAGAATGCATGCGAACCCTCTATATATATATATATATATATATATATACAGAGAGAGAGATGCTGTATATAATATTACTGCACAAACTTTTTAACTCTTACCAGTAGAGACTAGAAATGAAAAAGCTCATAAAAACAAAAACATAAACTGATAAACTAACGTGATTAACTTGCATCTGAAGTTCTTAATTCTGTGACCTTCATCCACAATTAGTAACTTCCATTCATAGGCCATGATGTACGGGCGATCATTCATGGCAATACCATAAGATGTTATCACGACGGGTCTCACTCTGACATCATCAAATACGGGATGATATTGGTTAAATTTGGAACGTAGTAGCTGGCGTTCTTCCTTGCTGCCATGGTACAAGATGACTGGGATCTGAAAATATGATGTTAACCTCCTGGTATTCTAAGAGTTCCGATATATGAACATGTAGGTGCGCGGATGATTATCTAATAAAATGTGGGCAATACAATTATCTGCTTTGATTCACCCTCATGCTCAGCCTTTTCAGTAGCTATACGTCATCTATTTTACAATCCCTTGTCGCCTATTTTATTGGTAGAAAATCGGTCAGCTACTTTGATTTTGGTGAAAAAGGGGCCTAGAATGCGCCAAATATTCCCAACTTTTTCAGGAGAGTGCCCCCGACCCCGCTCCTTCCAACGGAAAAGGCCCACTACTGTGTTAGTGTGACTGCAACTAGCCCACAGTCAGCTCTTCACTACCCCTCCTCCAGAAACGCCATCAAAGGTGAGTTCCTGCTTACTTCTGATAAGGGGTCGTCTACTCTATACCCTACTGAAAAGGCTGAGTGTTATACACATTATCATGGAGTGACGATTGATGGTTGGCATTCGTGCTGATTTCACGTGTTAAGTGAATTAACGAAGTCAGACCATTTCTAATTGGTTTTGTTTTGAAAATAATGTTTGCCGCTCATTTGATGGCTGGCACCATCAGGTACATAATAGCCACAATACTGAAAAAGGTGAGGGACAATGTTGCAATTCACAATTTAAAGTTGTGGGATTCAGTAACATCAGCCAATCCGTTTAACGGGAAACAACAGTAATATTCAGTTATAATAGCCCTCCTATCTAATATACCAACCTTAGGCGTGAATCTCTTGAACTCAGATACCCAGTTAGGTACGGTAGAAAGTGGTCCACATATAAAGAATGGTCCACTAATACCTTGCTCAATCAAATAGGCAACAAGACTTATACACTGTATGGTCTTACCAAGACCCATCTCATCCGCCAGAATACCATTAACACCATTCTCGTACAGCGACTGTGCGAAAGATACAAAAGACCATTAACATAAATATAGATGTGGCTTTACCATATGAAGCATAAAAAAAACTTACTACAAACATCAACATTAATATAGTCAACAGCAACACAACGAAGCTACTGTAACATAACAACTATCTTAACTACCTACCTATAACATGACACAACTAGGGGATAATTCACAATTTTCTACTTTTTCACAAGCATGTGAACCATATGTTGGGGGGGGGATTTAAAAAAAACAAAAAGAGGTATGGCATGAATATATGCTTGTCAATATTGAAAAATGATGAAAAACGAAGCACTCATTGATTGGTTACTCACTTATTCTCACACTACAAAACAAATAAACAACAAAATCAAGATCGGTGCCAACTGTTATTTTTCTATTTTTAATTCGACGGATACCGCTCGTAGTATTTCCTGTAAACAAAATGGCAACTTTGAAACATTTAATCATCATCTACATCTGCACACTTCTGAGGTGAGGTGAGAGGGGCATGTCGGAAAGATGGTTCCTTTCGCGCACTTGTGAAAATTATGATATTTATGAATGGCCCCTAATATAACTATCGAATAGTATCCAGGTACTATGGAAACAAAAACCAACAACCACAGCAGTATCTGAAATTCCGTAAATCCCGACCATCATTTAAGAATGTACAACAAATAAACAACAAATTACTTTTAGCCAATTGAAGCCTTCTATTTGATAATTACGCAGCACGCCGCCAACTAACAAATGTGGTTGTTGTCTGTGTACTGGTTCACCTTTATACATCCTGGCACCATCAATCTGTGAAAATAATAATAAGTAAGAAAAAAATGGAAGTAATTTGAAAACATAATACAGTAGTCTATACTGTACAATCAAACATCTTTTAAATGGGCTAACACAAAATGTTGTGATCTGTTTATACCATTTGTTTGTTAACACACACACACACACACACACACACACACTGTTGTGTCTGCACACTGCTATGTCTGCGTTTTAAATGAACATATAAAAAATCAGAGGTAAAACTGGATAAATTCCCCTAATATGATTTGGCTATAAATAGCGGAATGAGAATTAAACGCTTCCTTTACTTATTATACTTATTTAAGGCTACGTACGAAATATTTTACTCAACATTACTTACAAACTGAACACATTCTTCAGTTTGTTCATTTTCAACAGTCTCTTCCAGGTTCACATCATCAGCTTGTGTCTTATCAGCAGCAATTTTTCTTCGTTTAGACTTCAATTAAAAAAGTAATATTATTTGAAGACAAATCAGTACAATTTAGGCTATTCAGTTATGTGAAAATAAAACAGGATTAAAGTTTCTTTATAAAACGCTAATAAGCCTGATTACTGGCGTTGATAAAGGTTATGTATAAGGTAGGATGGATTAATGTTATTTTACAACACATCGGCACAATATAGGCCATTAAGTGTCCTAGAATGTTTGACAGTCGACTTCAAATGAAAAGCAAAAAGACAGAACAGAATTTAATTCTGGATAAAATATTTAAACATTAAATGCTCTAGAGAGCTATGAGAAACAGTTTAACCTTAATTATAACATAAATCTAGAATATCTATTCTATATAAATTCTATATCAACTGACTGACACCTGGCAAAAATTATCTTCTAGGAACTTACAGAGTTGTCTGCCTTCTCGTTACTTGGATTTGCATTCTTAGCTTTCCTTTTTCTTTGAGTTTTATCTTTCTCTGAATTGATATAACAGACATAAAAAGCTATAACAATTCCACAAGATTAAGAGCAACCAACCCCAAATTTTAACTAACATGGGATATCAAGACTATGTAGCGGTGCTCTTTCTCTTCTACAATCGAAGTTTTCTTCTACAGGTATAATATTTTTCCACAGGGTTTTTGTTCTAAGTGGATTTTTCATAGGCAATATTTTTTCCATCACATTTCCTGATTTTGTCAAATTCAAGCACATTTCCATGACTTGGAAAATGAATTCGTTACTTTCCGGGTTTTCCAGGATGTGTGGGAGAACGAATGTGGTTTTACAGCACATCGACACTAAGGATGTGTGGGAACCCTGTAAATGAACTAATTAACTGAAAAGACATTCTCTTCAAATGTTTACCAATAATTATCAATGGGACCTGAACCAAAGCGCTACAAATGCTTAGATCCAGAGAGGACACAACTTACTTTCACTTTCCTGTTTCATATTGCCCACCTCTCTCAGATGGTATCGAGTGCTAGGTTCTCCTCCTGTCTTTATCTCTGTATCCTAATTAAATTAAAACGGCAGAAAATCGTGTAAAACAAGATACGATATTTCTTATATAGAAGTTGAGTGTTTGGCATCAATATCATAGTAACCATATGATCACAGAACCAGTCCAGAACTTCAATCTAATAGTTTTGAGAATACATTGGATGTAGCACGAAGACAAGTTAGTTCATCAACAAATAATTCATATGTTAAGCCCTTACTAGAATACCATCTCAAAAAGTGAACAACGTAAATGTATTGAGGCCACCATTAAACATTCCGCCAAGTTTTTAACTAATAAGCCAAAACAGCGACAAAGTATTTACTGTAATAGTAAACATGAAGTACATGCCAAATAATAAATACAAATTAATAAACAAAACGACTAGTCACTAGCTGCCATACGCTTCACTCGACACAATGACATCTTTTCACATCTACAAGAACTGGATGCAAAAAATCTTATTTTGTAAACTATCAACAATCTCCATTATAATTACAGATGTCATAAATGGACCATTCGTTTATTGATCACATGACACTAAAATGGCCACCAAATAATTGAAGATAAAATCTGACCATGTGCTCTGTTATTTTTCCACCCAGTATCACTCTGTAGGCTTTCAGAAATGCTACCATGTGAACTTCAGAGAAATACAGATATCCATGTAGATTGACTGGTTAGATAAGTGAGATAGCATGGTGGCAAGCTATTAATCTTTCAGGATGTTAGCATAACATTAATGTGTGGTTGTTGAATAAAATCTTATGAATAAAATGTTGCCACTGTAACACAATAAAATACATATTAATACAAATATTTAGAAACCACACACTCGTGCGCACGCATGCACACACACACACACACTTGTATATTGTTAACCTGCTGGTTCTGTAATTTTGTTTCCATTTGTTTGGCTGCACGCTGTTCAAGTCTTCGGAGTTTTTTCTCAGCTTCTGCCCGTTGAGACTTCATCCGATTAATGAGATATGACGAGTAGAGCTCAGATTTGCTGAGTAGACTTCTCAGCTTTTCGTATCTACCTTCTGCTGACTCTTTATCTCTCTCTTCCTATAAAGATCATGGCATAACACTAAGTATATGGAATCTTGGTTTTAAGCCGATATGTGAATCTGACAAAAAATCAAAAACCTGTAAAGGTATGAGTGTGATTCTATATGTGTGATTGCATATGCGGCAAAATGGACAGTATAATTCAACCATCCGATTCTAGTATCCAGGCAGGCTTTCTCAGGAAAATTAGGTCAGCAAATGAGAGGGGTGTCCGAAACACATGGATACCACAATGTCGCATATGCATGCTGCATATATGGAATCTGCGCTTTAGGTGTAGCATGGCACTCACAGCCAGCTTTGCATCGGGGATTATAGGTAAGCCCCTATAGGTAGGCAGCTGGAATAAATACATTTTTTAATTGATTTGCTCAAGAGGCATGCGCAGACATATTTGTCTCAAAAATACACTTGCCAGAACGGGCAAGTGATTGTCAATCAGCACTAGCCCGAAGATGGTTCTAGCTCTATCTTCATTCTTATCACAAGCCAACTAAAATAAGGCTAAACTAAATGAAAATTTTCCACTCAAGTGCAAGGGCGCCTCCGTGGTCTAACTGGTAGCACATTGGATCACAAATCACTACCACCTGAGTTCAAATCTCAGCATGGGCATATCTGAAGGATGTTTCACTTTCATCTTTGACTTTGCTCATTACGTTTGGAGGTCGCTCGATCCATTTAGCCATCAATCAATCATCATCATCATCCACTCAAGTGCAATTAAACCCTACTGTAATTAACCCTCCTACGCACATGTTATTTGGTAACAGCTATAAATTTACACACATACACAAACCAACAAACAGAGAGAGAGAGAGAGAGAGAGAGAGAGAGAGAGACACAGAGAGAGAGAGAGAGAGAGAAAACTAACCGGAGGTGTTTCCATCTTCCATTCTTCATCACCATCTTCACTCTTCTTCTCCTTATTCAGTCTTTCTTCCTCTTCAAGCATTTCCTTCGTGATGATTCTATTGTCCAACAAAGATTCAGAATCCACGCTGTCCACGCTGTTAGTGTTTGACTCCATCCCACTACCAGATCCGGTATGGATGGTAATGCCGTCATCTGTATATTGATTCTCCTTGGAGCAAAGATCCATTGGCATATTCTGGATACCCAAGGAGAGAATGATTCAGTTAAGCTTGTGTTAAAATCTGCCTTTTTTAAATGTCATCAGTGTTATGATGTTCACACATTTAAATACAAGTCTCAGATGGGGGGGGGGATACGATGGGAGATAAGTTAAATTAACATCTAACAAAGGGATTAAGTCTCTTGTACATCTTGGACGTTAATCTGTTTTAATATTTTTTAGATCAATATTCACCATAGAGCAATTAATGCATTTGTTGTTGTTTTCAGAGAATCACCAGGCTGTCGCTTATTCAGGACAGCCTCAGGATCCCCCCCCCCACCACCACCACCACTCTGAGGGTGGTCACTGCCAGAGTGTTTTACATCCTCAGGGGGTCTTTAACGTCCCCCTTTACTTTATTAATTCAGTGGAGACAGCAGCCCCATTTAAAGTGATCAGCCACCCACAATGCCGAAAATTTAATCTCTGGAAAAGTTTTCTTACTGGGATCGAACCTGTGACCCTTGTGCCAGGTGCTTGACCGCCAGGCCACCAGAGCTCACGCGATGCAGTTGACATGAATGCACCAGTATTTAAAGAGATAACTGAGATTAGTGCAAACAATATCAATGGACTTGTCTGAATATATATTTAGTAACGAAATGCATCATGTGTGGCATGACTATAGCTAGGTACGGGGGTGGTGGTCAATATGTAGTCTTGTTTATTTTCACTATAGCATGCGTTAGTTTAACTGGCTGCTCTCATCCGACTGCTGGCCAATCAGGGTCGTTTGGAGCTGTAGTTCAAACACAGGGTCACAAAGAAGCCATACACGATTGCCGACTGTTCGACTAGCTTAGGCTTAACCACGTGAAAACAACAGAGTTAATCTGAAATGCCTGTTTATATGACTTATAATAGCACCAACATCTGAACCAATATATTAAAACTGACAAATCATCATGTTTATAAATGACAGCAGTCAATGGGTTCTATTGTTATCTTTTGCCTTACAAACTAAACCAAATCTATAGCATTATATAACATGATAAATAATCAAACACCTCGTGTAATCATTAAAGTACTCGCTGATTATGATTACATTTACAATGGAAATTACTATTACTTGAAATCATGTAATCGATTACGATTACCCGAAGCCTGCTCTGGCCACACGTGGGACGTATGACATCAGGAATTTTTCCATTTGCTCACACTATATTCTCAGATACAGTACATAGATGTGTACTTTGTTCGTGTCAGTGAATGCAGTGCAATGATTACTACTCCCATTTGTCTAATCTGTTTTAAAGTAAAATCATGAACTTAACCGATTGTCTTATGAAATAACTATTGTTCAATCATAGTTCAAATCTCAGCATGGGCATATCTGAAGGATGTTTCACTTTCATCTTTGACTTTGCTCATTACGTTTGGAGGTCGCTCGATCCATTTAGCCATCAATCAATCATCATCATCATCCACTCAAGTGCAATTAAACCCTACTGTAATTAACCCTCCTACGCACATGTTATTTGGTAACAGCTATAAATTTACACACATACACAAACCAACAAACAGAGAGAGAGAGAGAGAGAGAGAGAGAGAGAGAGAGAGAGAGAGACACAGAGAGAGAGAGAGAGAGAGAGAGAGAGAGAAAACTAACCGGAGGTGTTTCCATCTTCCATTCTTCATCACCATCTTCACTCTTCTTCTCCTTACTCAGTCTTTCTTCCTCTTCAAGCATTTCCTTCGTGATGATTCTATTGTCCAACAAAGATTCAGAATCCACGCTGTCCACGCTGTTAGTGTTTGACTCCATCCCACTACCAGATCCGGTATGGATGGTAATGCCGTCATCTGTATATTGATTCTCCTTGGAGCAAAGATCCATTGGCATATTCTGGATACCCAAGGAGAGAATGATTCAGTTAAGCTTGTGTTAAAATCTGCCTTTTTTAAATGTCATCAGTGTTATGATGTTCACACATTTAAATACAAGTCTCAGATGGGGGGGGGGATACGATGGGGGATAAGTTAAATTAACATCTAACAAAGGGATTAAGTCTCTTGTACATCTTGGACGTTAATCTGTTTTAATATTTTTTAGATCAATATTCACCATAGAGCAATTAATGCATTTGTTGTTGTTTTCAGAGAATCACCAGGCTGTCGCTTATTCAGGACAGCCTCTATGTTGGAGTGTTTGAGATCCCCCCCCCACCACCACCACCACTCTGAGGGTGGTCACTGCCAGAGTGTTTTACATCCTCAGGGGGTCTTTAACGTCCCCCTTTACTTTATTAATTCAGTGGAGACAGCAGCCCCATTTAAAGTGATCAGCCACCCACAATGCCGAAAATTTAATCTCTGGAAAAGTTTTCTTACTGGGATCGAACCTGTGACCCTTGTGCCAGGTGCTTGACCGCCAGGCCACCGGAGCTCACGCGATGCAGTTGACATGAATGCACCAGTATTTAAAGAGATAACTGAGATTAGTGCAAACAATATCAATGGACTTGTCTGAATATATATTTAGTAACGAAATGCATCATGTGTGGCATGACTATAGCTAGGTACGGGGGTGGTGGTCAATATGTAGTCTTGTTTATTTTCACTATAGCATGCGTTAGTTTAACTGGCTGCTCTCATCCGACTGCTGGCCAATCAGGGTCGTTTGGAGCTGTAGTTCAAACACAGGGTCACAAAGAAGCCATACACGATTGCCGACTGTTCGACTAGCTTAGGCTTAACCACGTGAAAACAACAGAGTTAATCTGAAATGCCTGTTTATATGACTTATAATAGCACCAACATCTGAACCAATATATTAAAACTGACAAATCATCATGTTTATAAATGACAGCAGTCAATAGGTTCTATTGTTATCTTTTGCCTTACAAACTAAACCAAATCTATAGCATTATATAACATGATAAATAATCAAACACCTCGTGTAATCATTAAAGTACTCGCTGATTATGATTACATTTACAATGGAAATTACTATTACTTGAAATCATGTAATCGATTACGATTACCCGAAGCCTGCTCTGGCCACACGTGGGACGTATGACATCAGGAATTTTTCCATTTGCTCACACTATATTCTCAGATACAGTACATAGATGTGTACTTTGTTCGTGTCAGTGAATGCAGTGCAATGATTACTACTCCCATTTGTCTAATCTGTTTTAAAGTAAAATCATGAACTTAACCGATTGTCTTATGAAATAACTATTGTTCAATCATAGATAATAAAATAACAAGACTAGTCTATTATCATATTGTTGGGTAACAGTATGAATCTATGTTAAGCGAAGAAACGTTCAATGTTTATTTCTCCTAATGAAGCCTAATAAATGGCATGCAAAATTTGGTGTGCACAAGTTTGCATGATCGCAAGTGCATGCACATCCCCATTAGTATGATGCTTACTTCTGAATTCCACTTGTCCTGTGTTAAATTTTATTCCCTTTAAAAATTCACTTGTCTCAAAATATTTGAAACAAAAAAAAATCTCACAATTTATAAACAAGGAATTTTTAAAGCATTTGTTATTTAATCACGTTTTCTCCT
Source organism: Paralvinella palmiformis (assembly GCA_025642065.1). NCBI lineage: Eukaryota > Metazoa > Annelida > Polychaeta > Terebellida > Alvinellidae > Paralvinella > Paralvinella palmiformis. The sequence continues at coordinate 369,511 of JAODUP010000231.1, forward strand.
ACTGTTTATTTATACACAATATTACACACGTATTAGTCATGTATGTTTCAGCATATATTTCAAAATTTTGAACTCCATATGTTAAAATTATCATATTTTTGGCATAAACCTGTTTCCAAAATATCTTTACCAATCAAATATTGTCACCATTATAGAGGATTTCCTTAACAAGGATAGAGAGAGGATTTTTAAATCTTGGATATGTAAAATATAATGTCAAAAGCATGGTTTAAGGTACACCGAGTCAACTGGGTGAAGGTTATAAGACATTTACTTCTCCAAACCTGAAAGAGTTTTGTAGAGAAAAATGCTTGTTTTTAAACATATGTAAAACAATGTCTTATCAATTTTATTATAATATTTTAATAATATTACTTAGGTGCATCGTAGGTTGTAGCACTTCACCCTTTCTGGGTATGCATCAAATATGTGTGTTTTAAGTTGATATTTAAAGTGACCCTGTGTGGTTTGGTATGTCAGCACATTCATCCATTTATTGCGTATTTTGGGAATGCTAATCAACGGTAGTCTACTAGCAAATATATCATAGCTTTTTGTTACAAACAAATGGTCAGCTTGTCTTGTCACATGGGTATATGGCAGATCTCTATTGAATGTGGGATAGATGATGTTTCCATGTTAAATTTTCATCAATCAGAATACCTAAGAATTTGGTAATTTTTTCATCACAATCTTTGCCTATTCTACACAAGAGGGTGTTTTAATCAATACATGTTTTGGGGAAAGATCACCTTTTAATGATGGAGGTCTTATAACGATATATTTTGTTTTGTTTGAATTTAGCAAAAGTCGATTTGAGCAGAACCATATAAATAGAGAATTAATTAATATGTATCAGATACATAAATGATTGTATCATCAGCAAACAAAAGGATACAACCATTACAAGAGAAACATGTCATTACTGATAATTTGCTTAAGAGCAATTTAGCCTTTGTTTTCGAAGACACTATATGACCAGGAGGGTAACATGGTTATTTTTTAGGCTGTTTGGTTTTAGATATTTCAACGATTGGCAAGACGTGAATGAAATAGGTACCCAGGTCAGTCTAAGGTCAGGAAGAAGTAACTGTGTAGGTGACTAACTTGACTAATTCTAAATCGAATTGTCTAGTAGCTGTACTCGTATAGTGACAGTCACATATAATAGTCGTAGTAGCTCAGTAGACTCAAAACATCAAGTCTATGTGAATGTCTATGACTATGTCTATCGGTATGACTGTCAGAAGACAGAAGTCCCTCCTGACCCTAACCGGCAATCTATAAAAAATCTGGCTGCCACATTATTATAGACATAGTAATACTTCTAAGTTCTACTACTAGACTCCCTAGCCTAGGTCTAGGTATAATCCAGCAGACCTGTCATAATTATAATGTCAAACTGAATTAGAAATAGAGAACTATGTCAGACCTGGGAGCGAGAAACTTTATTTTAACATCCAAAGTGGGCTAAGCACTGACTGAAATACTCAAATACTGAAATAGGCAAGAAATGGACCATCTTCAATCTTGGCATCTATGATCTGATCTATCATTCTTATCATTCTATGATCTACGATGTACTGGATGAACACTCGCTGAGGATTTGTCACCTAAACTACTAAGTGTTAGTAATATGACAGAAACGAATTGCACTAAATAATCTCTACATGCATCATAAATAAACCTACTAACGTATTATTCTGTTTTATATTGCTGGATACGCCGTCAGATGACAAAACATAAACATTTTACCTAGAAATTCCCGCCACAGTAGCACAGTAGATGGCGCCACATCACGATTCCATTTCCGTTCTCTAGTTTACAAGCTAGAGTGGCGCAGTCTGGTAAAATACCAAAGCGAACACAAGAGGCAAATCAAATAGAAGATTAAATTATTTAAATTTGATTTTAAGTGAATTAATAAACACATTTAATAATGATTTAGCTTGCATTAGTCACTATGTGATTCGCAAGAGGGCGCCACATTCATGGAAAGCGCTAATACGGAAAGATAACCGAATGATTTTCAATAAATGTCAACATATTTAATTACCCTCATCAAACAAACTTTCACCCACTCACACGCATACAAGATTAAACTAAATATCAGATTAGACATTGATAAAACAATAGTGAGACAAAAGCTTCGATTTGATAATTAAAGCATGTTGCAATACGAGACAGCTATACCCGCGGTGTCCTATTTCATCTTAGCATTTCAATATGGGAATACGTAAATCTGTGAGGTTATCGTAAATGGAAAGGCTAAGGAACTATCACTGAGCTGAGGTGTGTGTGTGTGTGTGTGTGTGTGTGTGAAAACTGAATGCTAGTTATTAATAATATGCAGCATTAGCAGTTTATAATAAAACAATCACTCGTTTAAAAAGCATTCGTTCATGACATTGTCCCTGTCAGAAGCACTCATAATGGCGGTCCTTCCAGCCTTGTTTGAGAACATCAGTTTGTCGAGTAGCGAAATCAAATGCATGAAACAACCAGCCTGCGTGTAGAGGTTTGAGTGTATAGATCTTTAGGCTGAGTTGAATGTCTGCAGTTTTGCGATTGGATGTCCAGATTTGATCACTGTTCCAGGTAAGGAATTTGCGTGCGAGATTTGTTATAATTGATTTTCGTTTACTGAGAATAGAAAATTAATATGAAAACATTGGTTTTGTTGTTCGGGGAGAATCCCCAGGCTGTCGCTTAATCAGCACAGCCTCTATGTTGGAGTGGTTGAGAAACCTCCTCCCCCACCACTCACAGGGGAGCAGTATGGAAAGATGGAGCCGAAATACCCTGAGGGTGGTCACTGCCAGAGTGTTTTACGTCCTCGGGGGTTTTTAACGTCCCCCTTTACTTTAAATAAACGGCAGCGCCATTTAACGTGGTCAGCCACCCACGATGTAGTGAGCCGAGAAATTAATCCCTGGAAAAGTTTCGACCTCTTACGGGGTTCGAACCTGCGACCGTTGACACCAAGTGCCGGGTGCTTAACCGCTAGGCCACCGGAGCTCACTATGAAAACATTATATTTGGTGTAAAATATATGAAAACATTATATTTTACACCTCCTTATATATAGTTCGATGTAACCTTCTCATCATGTTAATTGCAATTTGTCTTTAGCTTGCATATCAGTTACCTTTGTTGTCATTCAATCACGGCAATGGTTTGTCGATTACTAGTTCAGATCTGTTTAGAATGAAATTACTCATTACATAAAGGACAATGATCTAGTCTGCTTCAGATTTGGTTATGGCTGGTGAATAACGGTGTGCTTTGAAATATGGTTTTCCTGGAATGGTCTAGAAAAGTAAGCAAAAATCAACTTTCCGGACAGACAAAAATTCGCCAGTTTTGCTGTCACCAATATGTTCAAAATGACGAAATCATCATTTTTGCTGTCGCCAAATTAAGCTGATCTACAATATGCAGATTGGCCTTTAAAATGAAGACAAAGGTGTTATGCTTACACACTAGATATCTAAAATCCGTCAGCGGTAATTTCAGCAGCTTTTTTTCTATTTTAATTACTGTCGTGTTTTGCGGGTATACGTCTTTGTTAAAAATTTGTAAAGGGAATGAAGAACAGAAATTACAAGTTGACAAACCATCAACTACATCTGAAGAAGAATACAAAACAACAACAAAAAGAAGAGGAAACGAACTTTCAAATCACATTGGAAAATAGGTAAGATATATCTAATTTATAGTTATGTGCATATCGCCATATACAAGCGTTGTGTACAACATTTTGTTTTATTCTACAATATTATTATTATTATTATTTTAAAGTATTTATTTATATTATATATAGGCTATTATAGATTTTACGTACATTATTGTATGCATCTTAGAAAGTATTAACTTATTTTACGTGTATAGTTTACTGGAATGTTGCTAAATAAATCAAATCAATAAAAATAAACTACCGCTAATTCCTGCATGAAAAATACGGGGATTATACGGGCACGTGTTGTGGTTAAGGCCATTCTTTGATGGCCAATATCATGTTCGTATTTATCTAATAGGAATCACTTTTATTCTAATGGTTGGTTACTCTGTCACGTTTATCTTGCATATAACACATAAATTGTTTATGTGGGTAGAAACGTCACAATAAGTGTTTTCATATTTCATGGATCAGTTCGAGCTGGCAGCCACGTGGATAATTAATTATGCGATAGTATATACGCGCATGCTCAGTGAATGCGTATGGAGAGTGGTGACGTCACAAACAACTTATGAATGACCGCATTTCACTGGCCACCAAAGTCTTTGATATCCAGGTTCTATTGACACATTACAAGAAGTTGGTGATAGTTTCAGAGGGCGACTCACGAACATTCCGTTCATATAAAGGAGATCTGCGTTGTGCAGAAATATAGCACAGTGCCGTCACTTTGCGAAGGAAGTTGTCTGTCTACCTACGTCATTGGTGTATGCAAGCGAGCTGCAATCCGTCTCCTTGAATATGGCACCAAAGGGCTTGTGCGAAGTGAAAAACACACCTCTTACGCCCTGTGTCAGGACATATACTGTTTCAAATGCCCTCAACATGGCATCTGTCAAACCTCTGGTGTCTGGATTGTTCAAGCATTTTCTTGATCGATTTCATGATGACAATATAATCTTCTTTAAATGGTAAGCCAGTTGATGATAAATCCACAGAAAGGCATTGATCAGCTGAAATCAATGTCTGCAGTAAGGCTCACCTAATTTATGAGTGAAATACAGGTTCCACCTGTCACAAATTACAACACAACTGTTCGCTCTTACAGTCTTGTGACCCGCCAAACCTGTAGGAAGATCTTGGAATAATAGACTTATGAATTAACAGATATAATGGCTGGATTTTGTGATCGTGCATTTAGTTTTGCAGCCTCCACTTTGTAGAATAAGTTGCCGGCAGATACTAGAAATGCGTCGTCTCTTGAAAATTTTAAATCTGTTATAAAAACACACCTGTTCAAGGTTACTTTCACTGATAAATAATAATTATCTTTTAAATCTCTTATTGGCTTTTTACAGATATATTTGGGGTATTATTATATTACATATTATTTGTACAGCGTCTTTGAATGGCTCCTGCTAGTAAGGGAGGTTTATTAAATATACATTATTATTATTATTAGTATAAGTTAACAAACTAATATTAAAATATAAAGTAGATCAATTGTAAATATTTATTAAATATACATTATTATTATTATTAGTATAAGTTAACAAACTAATATTAAAATATAAAGTAGATCAATTGTAAATATTTATTAAATATACATTATTATTATTATCATTTATATACAGAATTTCAGTACTCAATGAATATATTCTCGAAACTTACATCAGCTTTTAGTTTTGCTTGTTGTTGGATTTTTTTTATTCTTTTGAAATTAACCTTTCTGTTTTACCAAACAGTAATAGAAACTGAAAATTGTTAGTATTTTTAGCTTTGAAGATAATTATTTGTGATTGGCGGACAGGGCCAAAACTTATATATATATATATATATATATATATATATATATATATATATATATATATATATATTAACATGTTAGTAAGACTTATTCGTGACTCGATATTTTCCTAAAATGTAAAATTATTTACGATTTTACCTAATGTTTATTTATCTACGTCATAAAGTCATCTCAATATTAAAATGTCCAGATCATGTTCACTCTATGATGTCAAATATCGATTAGTCTGATTAGTAAAATAAAATTTAGACTTTCAAGGGGGGGGGGGTGGAGGTGGAACACGGCGTATGTCTTGCGCAGTTGTGAGTGAGTGAGTGAATGAGTAAGACTCGTTAACACGATAGTGTCATTGTCTCCACTTCCTTTTCGTCGCTGAGGGTTCGCATTAAAAGGAAGTTTAAGTAACAAAACTTGGAGACAAAAAGAGATGAAAATTTCAATACTAGCTAAAAGAGTCACGTGATAAATAAAGTTGGTTTTGATGAACAAGATGTCAGACTAGTATCAATGTACACACGTCATAGTATCAATGTACACACGTCATAGTATCAATGTACACACGTCAGTTATATTACCCCAGTCATCCAGAGTATCAATGTACACACGTCAGTTATATTACCCCAGTCATCCAGAGTATCAATGTACACACGTCAGTTATATTACCCCAGTCATCCAGAGTATCAATGTACACACGTCAGTTATATTACCCCAGTCATCCAGAGTATCAATGTACACACGTCAGTTATATTACCCCAGTCATCTAGAGTATCAATGTACACACGTCAGTTATATTACCCCAGTCATCTAGAGTATCAATGTACACACGTCAGTTATATTACCCCAGTCATCCAGAGTATCAATGTACACACGTCAGTTATATTACCCCAGTCATCTAGAGTATCAATGTACACACGTCAGTTATATTACCCCAGTCATCCAGAGTATCAATGTACACACGTCAGTTATATTACCCCAGTCATCCAGAGTATCAATGTACACACGTCAGTTATATTACCCCAGTCATCCAGAGTATCAATGTACACACGTCAGTTATATTACCCCAGTCATCCAGAGTATCAATGTACACACGTCAGTTATATTACCCCAGTCATCCAGAGTGTCAATGTACACACGTCAGTTATATTACCCCAGTCATCCAGAGTATCAATGTACACACGTCAGTTATATTACCCCAGTCATCCAGAGTATCAATGTACACACGTCAGTTATATTACCCCAGTCATCCAGAGTATCAATGTACACACGTCAGTTATATTACCCCAGTCATCCAGAGTATCAATGTACACACGTCAGTTATATTACCCCAGTCATCAGAGTATCAATGTACACACGTCAGTTATATTACCCCAGTCATCAGAGTATCAATGTACACACGTCAGTTATATTACCCCAGTCATCCAGAGTATCAATGTACACACGTCAGTTATATTACCCCAGTCATCTAGAGTATCAATGTACACACGTCAGTTATATTACCCCAGTCATCCAGAGTATCAATGTACACACGTCAGTTATATTACCCCAGTCATCTAGAGTATCAATGTACACACGTCAGTTATATTACCCCAGTCATCCAGAGTATCAATGTACACACGTCAGTTATATTACCCCAGTCATCTAGAGTATCAATGTACACACGTCAGTTATATTACCCCAGTCATCCAGAGTATCAATGTACACACGTCAGTTATATTACCCCAGTCATCCAGAGTATCAATGTACACACGTCAGTTATATTACCCCAGTCATCAGAGTATCAATGTACACACGTCAGTTATATTACCCCAGTCATCCAGAGTATCAATGTACACACGTCAGTTATATTACCCCAGTCATCTAGAGTATCAATGTACACACGTCAGTTATATTACCCCAGTCATCCAGAGTATCAATGTACACACGTCAGTTATATTACCCCAGTCATCTAGAGTATCAATGTACACACGTCAGTTATATTACCCCAGTCATCCAGAGTATCAATGTACACACGTCAGTTATATTACCCCAGTCATCCAGAGACAGTTTTTAGAGTCTGGTGGACCATTTATCAATAACAAATTTAAAAAAAAAAAATTCGTGCTTAAAGCAAATATTTTTTTTTACTCTGGCAATAAGATCAGTGTGACCAACTAGCTCGCGGAGACATGATATTTAAAAGATGAGTAGAAAAATGACCTTGCTCGTGAAGTGTTAGATAATAACGGTTTGTGCAGACCTACGCCGGCTTTAAGTAATTTTGTCTGGAACCTTTCCATGGTCTTTAGAGAATTTTTACTTACATACATAGAATTACAACAATAAGCTAAAACAGGTCTGTCTAACTGCTGCCTTCCAAACATAAGACAAAGCATCAGTATCGGAAATGTTGTTATTAAAACCAGCGCCTTACAGGGACGGCATAATAAGCCCTCCTACGTGTATTAAATATGTTATTAACGTGTACATTTAGCATAGCATGTGATAAAGTGACACCTAAATAGTTCACACTGTCAATTTCTTTAAGTTTTACACTCAGGATGTGGAGCTAAATTACAATTATCAAATATGGTAGATTCAGTTTTAGATGAATTAAATCGTAAACCAGGTTATGTAATATATTTGTTTTTGTCAATTATATGTTGCAAGCCAGAAAAGGTCAAACTAGCCAACATTAAATCGTCAGCATTGCAAAATACATTAAAAGAAACATTATTAATATTAATATCACCTGTACATTGAGATAATTCATTGACCAAATCTTGATAAAAAAAGACTAAACAGGAACGGTGAGGATAGCCATCTCTGACGTGTTCCTTTGCAAATTTTAATTGGTTCGCTCAATATAGAACCCCATTGAACCTGTACAGAAATAGAGCGATACCACTTCACCATTATCACCCAGCAATGATCAGGTATAACATTTATTGTTTTAAAAAAAATAGCATGCGGGACAGCATCGAACGCTCCCTCTGCGTCCAATGAACAGGTGTAAACTGGTGAACCACGTTTAGTACAATATTGAATTACATCATTAGCCAATGACGTGGCCATATTGGTGCCTCTACCGGCCAGAAACCCAAATTTTAGGTCATTAAATTCATGATAACCGGCCACATCGAGTATATACAATCCAAGAAGCTTCGATAAAGTACATGATACAGTAACAGGCCGATAATGTTGTGGTGAAGTAGAGTCCAAAGTAGGTTTCTTAAGTAAAAGTACAAGTAAACCTTGAGAGAATGCATGCATTAGGTATAATACCGTACTTAAGACACAGAGAAAACATGACACTAACATGTCTGATAATTTTAGAGCTAAGTGCATGTTTCATTCTTCGCGGTATTTTGGAGATTATCATATTTAATTTCAACTTCCGTTTTGGCGTTTGTAATCACATCACTGTTACTGGCAGACTCCGAAAATTTAGTGCTAAAATAATCCTTTTATAGTTGTGACATGTCGATGTCATCATGCGAAGATCTCATTGTTTTGGTACTGCGAATCAAATTGCAAAACTTTTAAAGATTACGTCCCCTGTACAGTGAGTATTCAACTGACTTGAAAGTTGGTTTAGGTTGCCACTCATGGCTTGATTACAGGTAGATCTATAGACCTTTTTCGCCGACTTGTAACATAGATAGACATGACCCTGCCGAGGTCGACCACAGTCTTTCCATATTCTGAACCCAAACCGCTGTCTATCCCTAGTAACCAAACAATCCTTATTCCACCAACTATTTGACTTAAATATCCCTCTATAGCTACACTGTTTATCAGATATTACCTTAGAACGTGCTTCATGCCTAACGGCAACCGCATCACCACACATAGAATCAACTACTTGATGTGCCTCATCAGGAGATTTCACACCGTCGAAGTTGATCGTTGGTAATGATTTAGCACAATCAATAAAGTATCGACTATAGGAAGTACACACTTCATTATCAACCAGTTTAGTCTGGGATATTTCGGAACAGTACTAACATTATTACCGTGTTTAATATTTGATTGAAGTTCCGCAGTGGTAATGATCTCTAACGTTTGTTGGTAAATCAGACAAAATAGAACATCGTTTGATGATGTCGCCAGCACAGCTAGAAGCAAACACGTGATCAATCAATATATGACTGAGAGGTGGCATTAAGATACGTATAAGACACGTCTTGGTCAAAATTAAAATTAGACGCGTTCAGTTCATTATTTTCAAAAAAAAATCATATAATATATAGCTATGCTTGTTGTATGGATGTTGGCTGTTTCAGTACCTTGAGAGTTGGCTACAGTTTCGATCATTTAGGTAGCGTACATACAACGACACAATCGAGCAAAGCTTCTTTTAGTGAGTGAAGCCTATTCAGGGTTACCTGTTCGGGTAAAAGTATTAACGATTCCCTATTCTAAAGTGATAAATATTCACGGAAATCTACCTGTTATCAGACCGAAGGGTTTCTTAACCACGACACATCAGGTAGAATGATACGATCCAGGGATTCACTCAAAGGTTTATTACTTCCGACTAATATTATAAACAAATCTTATTCGACGGACATTGCCTATCAGAGGTTAATGGTCAATTACCTGCCCGATAAATCGGCTCAAAATAAACCAATCATGACGTAATAATTGGACTAGAATCGATGACATTTTAAGTACAATCAACTGAAGTAAGCGTTGATTAATAAGGTCAACATAAGTTATGTTAACCTTATTGGTTGGTGGCTTAAAGGTGACGTCACAGACAAATCGCGGTCTCTGACGCCCGAGTGGAGACATTATGATATTGTATGATGAGCTTAGAGTAGTTAACCATACTATCATAACGTGTGCGTGTAGAACGTAATCAGCCGGAATGAGCCAGACACGTGGTGTCGTCATGATGTCAACAAACCGTTGGTCAGACACGTTGTGGGAGGCTGATATAATGTAAGTGGTCGATAAATCTCCCCCCCCCCCCCGACCTGATACGACCCGGCACATATACTCGGACCATATATAAACCAGCTGTTTAGAGCTGACCATGGTTATAAAATCAGTCAGTTTCTGTCTGATGGCTTTAACGAGATCGCCTTCTTAGAGATAGATATATTATATAGACTCTAGACGTAGACTAGGTCTAGGGTTAGGAGAGAATCATCATCTTGTAACCAGGTCGTTTACCTGAAATAGTAAGTGCCATTTTATGTCTTTGTCGTGTTAATGTCGTGTATTAATTAGCGTTTCATAATTGAATGAATCTTAAATCATTTTTATTGTCTAGATCTAGTATCATCTACCTTGTTTTTATTACGGCGTGTTTATTTTAGTATTAATCTTGCTGATAAACGCACATTTTTTCTTATCTGATAACATCTATCAAATCGCTGTGATAATACAAGACCCACGGCCACATGGCTATGGCTATATGCGTAATATGGCTATGATGGTTGGGATGATGATGTCGTAGAAATTAGATGTAGATAATAATTTTTAGAAAGGTTAAAAGGGGTTTAGGATTACGCAATCTGTCGGCAATGTGCTCACAACTGGAAGAGATCGATTGTCAGACGTATTTAATATATTGGAGAGAAATTTGTCGTTGTCGAAAGGGCCGGGAGTAGGATATAAACATCCATTGCCGTCTTTGTTTACACCATTCTGGTGCACGTGATCGCGGCCGTGTTTACGACGATTGCGCTTGCTCGGCGCCTTATTAACATAACCGCCAAGGACACGGTGGTCACGTGACGCGCGGTAGCCTTCGAAGTAACGCTGGCCTCGAGATGACCCCGCGGTTTTACAAAGAAATAACCCAAATCGGCAGCTGTCTCTGTTCGAATAATACACGACTTCGGCTAAATAATGTCAGAATATATTTTCATCTCCATCTTTTCGTGAACCGAAGCCGTAATCTGGGCATACGACGATCCAGATGACTTTACAATCATAACAATGCCGCCAACTGATGACCCGAAGTGGTCCTGCAGGAATCCCATCTGATAATAATTAATTAATATTGATACATTGATATAGCCAAGTATTATTATCAGTGAGCGAAGCCTAAAGTGATAAAGTAGCAAAGAACCAATTTGTGACGACAAATTCGGGTTCAGTTGTCGATGGAGAAGTCTTCAAATATTTCTGACCAGAGATTTATTTTTATTCTGGGTCTCCTAGTAAACTATGGTCTTAATTTGTTAGCGACTGTTTTCTCACTTCGTTATATATATTATCTGGTATACATTCTATTGGTGAATGTCATGAGTATTGATATATTCCAAAATCGTGGCTTTTGTTATGTTCGCAATAATAATAGTTAATAGTAAGCGACGCTCTAGACCGAGCTGGCACTGAAACAGGAGGACGTGTGTAGCCCACGTATCCGGTTATCTGGATCCGTCAGTAGACTGACCTAGTTTAAGGACACGGTCATTGTGCATCGTTTGTTCACGTGGGCTATCACATGCCTTATCACGTGGACAGAGGCGGGCAGACGATAATTGTCGGCGAATAAATTATCTCTGTTTTACTGCGCGCGTGCTTTCTTGGCCGGTTAGGAAATAATAATAATAATACGCGTGCGTCGATTTCCCCGAATCGAGATCAGAAATATATAAGCTGGTGGTGTCGTTCGTTTCATATAATCTTACATCATAATGGTAAGTATTTATCCCAATAAATTAGGTAACACTTTTCTAAGAAGGTTTTTGCTGTAGAACAGATAATACGATAACAGATTAAGTCGTCCACGTGTAGAGTTGTTCTGATAGTTTCACGGTACTTCTGTTAATAAACAACACGATCTACGATTTATTTATAACGCCACTTGACGACGTTTTAGACACTTGGAGTGATTAGCATTTTTTATGTTAATGTTTCGCCTGTACCTTCTGGGCCTAGATCCTGGCTGTATCCTGTGCGTTATCACGGACCAGTCACGAGTACAGTGTGTGTGTGTGTGTGTGTGAGAGAGGCCCAAAGTACACTCACACACACACACACACACACACGCACGGAGGAACTCTCGTATTGGTGCCGCTGTAGCACAATGGCTTTTCCTGAGCAACTATACAACGTTAATATTTGACTCTTGCTTCGCTGATTTATAGCGAGATGTTTATAAATATCTTTCCAATCAATATAACGTATATTATTAATATCCCGTTAAATAACACTTCATCGTAAGTAGATCGTCGTTTTACGAGATAAAACAAAAGGTTTGTTTATATGACGAGAATGACCTCATCTGAGTCACAGAACTGTCAATCATCTCACTTCTTTGTCCAGTTGTGTGTGTATGTGTGTGTGTGTCTCTCTCTCTCTCGCTGTGTGTGTGTGTGTGTCTCTCTCTATGTGTGTGTATGTGTCTCTCTCTCTCGCTGTGTGTGTGTGTGTCTCTATGTGTGTGTGTGTGTCTCTCTCTCTCTATGTGTGTGTATGTGTCTCTCTATGTGTGTGTATGTGTCTCTCTCTCTCTCTGTGTGTATGTGTCTCTCTCTCGCTGTGTGTGTGGGCGCCCGTGTAGGAATTAAAGATAACCAGACAGTGAGCGACTGGTTGTTGTAACCCGATAATGGGCAAAGACCCGACGGTGTGGAAACCAAGGGATATCTTGTCTAGCAGGTAATCGGGAGGCGGGTCATGTCCATCGTCTGTAGTATTTTCTTTACAATGAGTTGAACCACCTTGTGCTAGCTAGCCACGCATCAACTCCGACCTTGATGCTGGTGTTTACGTTATATCTGAAGCGTCGGTTTGACGAGATACTTCATCCTTGGTCGTTATATCGAGGTTGTGGACGAGCTGTTTATGTGGCTAGTGTGTAGGTGTTTATGGCCGGAGGTCGCTGGACCAAAGAACATCTCTCCTCCTCCACTCATTGGCTCTCAGCTGATCAGTGCTGTCAACAGGATATATATACTCGGTGCGACAGTTGAGGGTTTGTTAAAAAGTTGGTTCGCTTCTGCGAGGGATGTTGTCTAAACGTGAATACTGAATTGGAACAGGAAACGTAAATATATTGAAATAATATCATCTCAGACTCGGTGATGATTGTTGATGACTGCCATATAAGCATATTATCTCTTCGGTTCTTGATGTTCAGTCATCACTGTTGTTCATTGTACGTCTGCGTCGAGGATGAATTTAGGCTTTGTTTTGTTTAATCGAACAACGAATGACCGTAGATCTAGATCTACGCTATAGACGTCTAGATCTATAGAATTATCATCTAAATGATTTGTTTATTTCACGGATAAATTGTCTTTTTTTAATAGGCGAATCTACAACTGACGTCTCGAAACGATCGATATCAGATCAATAATTTCCGGTTGAGAAAGATCATGTGAAAAAGAAAATCGGCACCTGGAATTCAAATAAATCCATCGGATCGATCGTAGAACGCGGCGTAACCAATCGGGCAGAACTGCTGACTTGTAATCCGGAATGCCGGTCATGAGGATGAAGTCCGTCAGTAGATCCAGTATCTCTGATGAGTTTGAAGTCAGCTCGGAGTGTCCCGTCCCAGAGACGCCAAAGGGAGGCGCAAGGATTAAGGTATGTGACATTCCTCAATAGCAATTAAATAGAGTCTATGATGTTTAGCAAAGGGCTAGCTGTGGTTACATGCGGGGCTCAGTGTTTTGGACAAATCTGGAACATACGGAAATGGTTATAGCCAATCAATGAACCATGAGAAATAGACTCTATGACCTAGATATAATTAAGAATAATTTTGGCTTTGCACAGTCGATCATTATTTGGCGAATCTATGAGTCAGAGATGTTCTTCCCAGGCATAGTCTAGTCATAGTGCACTTGCTAGACTATTAGATCTAATACACTGTCACTGTGGGATGTTTCCCCATGCAGTAAAATGATTTAGCGAAATCATCTCATTTCTCTAGAGAGTAGCATCTTCAATGAACGAATGATCTTGGGCATATTTCCCAGGTATGACCAGCACCTCGGGTAATAAACAAATGTATCAGAGAGTCTAAACTTGTTACTAAAACACTTACTCAGTTACTGGTAGTAATTATGTTCAGAATGGTGGATCCCACACATCCGAATATGGATTATATTTCTTTCATTTCACAATTTATGATCACGAAACAGATACTATCTGAGATAGTACACAAAATTGTGAACACATATTTCCAGTAGATCTATAGTAGATCAACCGTGGAAAGGTTTTGACCTTTCAAAGTGAAAGATTAAACTATCGTCTTGGATGGATATACTTTGCTAGCCAGAGTGAGATGAGAGAACCCCTCCACATAATTAGATTGCTAATGAAGATCCTGGCTGGACAGATGCCAGGCAGCTCAAAACAGTGATCCGGTTTACAGCAATCCCATCTGCTGAGGATCTTTGGACTGTTCCTATTGATCATATGACACCTGTCGTCATAGAAGATGAAATTAGCCGTCAGAAATTAGCCGTATCCCAAGTGAGCACATAGCTCTACCATACCGTGATGCAGCTGTGCTGTTCAGAATTAAATAATATTTCAAATGGAATATACTGAAGGTTATAACATCATGTTATATCTATGCAAGTATGGCAGTAATAAAATAAATCATTAAGTGTAGAAAAGTGAAGTAGGTTAAAGCTGTACACTGATAGATGAGTACACACTGCACTAACAAAGCACCATTAAACATGTAATTATAGCCTTATACACATGTAGATTGAAATATGTAAATGTACGTGCATTGAACTGTATGATAACTTCTGTTGCTTTTGTGTTTGTTTGTATCCTCGCATGATTATATATTTTTTTATGATATATATATATATATATATATATATATATATATATATATTTGAATCTCAAGTAAACATATTGAGACAGTGAGCAAGTAACATGTTTTACTTCTGGGTTTTATTATCTTATCCTGAGTTGCATCATTCTGGAGAGCATGAGAGGGGTGTTGTATAATATGCATAAACTTAATTTAAGTGTTTTTTGTCCTGTGTTTAAACAGGGTTTGCATGGGTCCTTGAAAACCGGGAAAGTAATGGAATTTGAAAATTTCAAAGGTTCTTGAAAGTTAGAGAATTTGGGCATATAGATCTATATTTCTAATCATAAACTTGCAGGAATTCAAGTTGTTACACTTCCAAAATGTCGTCTCGCCACCACCCATTGCACACTACTGACCTACAGTGTTTGTGTTATTTCAAAGTCCATCCACTGCGGCACTACTTTCATTGAAAATATGGGTGTATATTTTCATGGGTTAAGAGTTCGGGAATTCATTGAAAGGGTCCTGGAATTTGACATTGGAAGGTCCTGGAAAGTCCCAGAATTTGAGATGTAAAATGTGTATGGACCCTGTTATAATATTATGCCTGGAAGTGATGACTATTTCTGCTTCCCAGATCTATTTTTCATTTTATCTCATTCTAAACCTTTAACTATTTAAGGTGTACTATGCTGGAGCATGTTATACAGATAGACAAGTGGAAAAGAGCGGCCAGAAACGTCTACGGTCTCCAGGTGTTCAGGATACCTCATTATTTCCAGGTATAGTAAACAAATTTGATGATAGAGTATGACAGGTGTGAAATATTTGATAATAAAGTTATGGATATTATATGAAACTATACTAAATTTTTACTGTCATCATGACTGAGTGTAATGTTGTTTCGGATTATTTTGTTGTTTACAGGTTATGAAGTATCCGGGATTGTAGATGATGTTTGTGGTGACAGCCAGCTCCAGGTTGGTGACAGAGTGATTGTTTATCCCGATGAGGATACAGAGGATTGCATCAGTGAGGGGTAAATATTAAATTAGGTTTAGTGTTTACATTATTCCTATATGACTTAAGGATTATTTCATAACTGTTAGACTTTACATTTTTATAATAATTAGCAATGTCATATATATGTTTATGAAATCCTAGAGTACATGTTTTTTACAAAGTTTTACACACACACCCATACACAGACACACACTACATACAGCATCTAGCTAATTTTATGTTATTGATAACAAAGATGTACTCTTTACACACACAAGGACACTGAATGGCCTAAATTGTGCCGATGTGTCGTTATACAACATTCATCCATCCATCTACACCCACAGGATCTAGCTCATTTTATGTTATTACTAAAAAAGATGTTATCTCTCTACACACACAGGATCTATGCCGAGTATATAACCATCAAACATTTGAGGAATCTGGTTAAGATTCCGTTGTCACTCCGCCTCCAGGTGGCATCACTATTGCCCAGTGGTGCCCTCCATAGTTATGCAGCAGTATTACGAGCCAAACCTTACGTAGAGATGAAAATGAAGATGAGCAAAGGCAAGTTACAGTTAATGTTGACAGTTGCTGTGCTGATGATGATGATTATGTAATTTCGTAGATCACGCGATGTCATATTGCCGTATATTATCTGTTGTGATTGATGTTTTAAATATAACTCTACCAGCTCCAATATACAATGGATAGCTTATGAATTGATACTGGTGTTTGTTTTAGAGAGCATTACACAGGGTTCGCACAGGTCCTTGAAAACCTGGAAAGTCCTGGAATTTGAAAATTTGGATTCCAGGCCTGGAAAGTCCTGGAATTTTTGTAGAGGTCATTGAAAGTCCTGGAATTTGGACATATAGATCTATATTTCTAATCAAAGCATACAGGAATTCAGTCATTACACTTCTTCCAAAATATGGGTGTATCTTTGCGCGTTAAAAGTTCATGATTTCATTGAAAAGGTCCTTGAATTTGACATTGGAAGGTCCTGGAATCTGAGATGTCAAAATGTGTATGAACCCTGTTACACATTTCTTTGGCTCCATTCTTGGTTCTTTGTCAAGTAAAGTAGCAAATCAGAATTCAGAATAATCCCAGTTTTGATTGGTTTTTTCTTCTTCAAATAATCCAAGTAAATAACTTTTATATGAGAAACATTAGGGATCTAATCTGAGAATCGAAATGGGAAATAGAATATATTTTTTATCTTCAATATTATATTTATCAATTGATGCCTGTGTCGTTAATTGATTTTGATCAGCGTTGTATCGGGGAACTACCTGCTGAATGATATTTAAGTAGCCTGGGATAATATATTCAAGGATCATCAACAAAACAAACTAGTACTACTGTAGACATCGTATTTCTGATGTTTTCGATTTGTTTACTAAGGAAATACAATGGACATATTTATTGATGTTTTAGTTGGGTTTTAATTACGATTCATGAACGCCTTGACATACATCATCAGATTTTACAAATTGGCCAAAATATTTATGATTGAGCATATTCATCTATTTCTAGAAAAATCATCTCACCTTTTATATTCACCCAAAAAAATTATTTTGCCAACACTCTATGTGGATAATTTTGAATTATTTGTTTTATATATCGTGGACTAAACAATATCTGTTACTAATTGTTGCATTATTTATTAATATTTAGATCCAGTCAATATACTTATTGTTGGTGCTGGTGGCCTTGGTCTGTGGACAATCAAAATGACTCAGTATTTCATAAGCAACGACAAGTCGCAAGTAAAGACAACAGTAGCTGATACCAATGTAAGTTTGTATCATAGTCTAGTACATAGTCTTAATTGATGTGAATAATCACTAGGGGGCAGACCTATAAGAGTCATTTATTGTATATGACTGTAAAATGTTTAGAGAATGTTTGTGCGGTAGATAAAATAACACTTGTGTTACATTATCTTCCAGGTAGATAAGCTTATGATAGCTAGAGATCATGGATGCGTTGATATCATTCACTGGAATGATGCCAGTAAGTATTAGTATTTTCCACACTTTCTCTAGCACCCAAGTCAAGAGAGCTCCGTTCATCTGGTTTTCATTTGTTGTCAGTTCCTAGGGTTAAAACTCATGCTGGGACTCGTTTTATTTGCTGTCCCTATTCTTCAGAATTCACTCCCTGAACATGTTAAGTTATCAAATAGCATAGTTCCTTTCCTCACCTTTTCAGACTCGTTTATCCCTCCTACGTTTTCACTGCATCCAATCATTTGTTGATGAATTTTGAATCGTACTTTGACTATGAGATTGTCCAACCCCGGCCTGTACTAGGTGTGCCATTGAGCTCGATCCTTTTCTAGGATATTGGCGCTATAGAAGTTTTGTTATTATTATTGTTCTAAACATAATAAGCCTCTCCTATAACACAGTCCATCATATTGTGGCTTCAGACCAGTCTTGAGTTGTGGGACCAAGATTTGTATATTCCAGTTTTAGAATTTGGTGTATGCTGTCTCCAGAAAAATGTCCTCAGTCATGGCTGGATCAGTATTTTTCAGTTAATACCCTTGAAATATTGCCTACCGAATGCTCATAAGAATTACATATGTACTGATTAGGTTGTACTGGCACAATCCCAGAAAATATTTATTTTCTTTACTAAACCATACACTCCAGGTCTGAATTAGTTAAAGTACTGAACTACAAATCTTTGGGTACATTTTTTGGTTTACTCTATTAATGTGATACTTTTGTAGTGAGTAACTTGTTGGCCGTATGTCACAGATAACAAACTTAAATGAGCTGCTGAAAACACTCTGAATCAGCCACAGGAAAAAAATTAAGGATGTTTTGGCAAAATTATTGCATTCATATATTGTGTATGTATGTGTCAATTATCCTTAGATATTCAATTATTTTTCTATTATCATGGCAAATTTGGTCAAAACAATGCAAACTTCAGTAAGAAGCCTGAACATCACATTAAAAACCAGGAGTTTAGCTGTAGTATGGCTCACAATTTGTTATCTGAAAGTTTACTGATTAATAAACTTGATGAATTATAAATTTTTCAGTTCATGAGGGATACATACTTGAACGGACACGAGATGTTTGTCCTGGAGGCATCGATGTTGTTATTGACTTTGTTAGTTCTCCCAGATCGGTGAACCGAGCTTTAAAAGTTCTAAACAAGGTTTGTTGATTTCAGATAATATTCTAGACATTCAATTTTCTTTAGGATGGATGAATGTTGTTTGGTGACATATTGTCACAATTTAGGTGATTCAGTATCCTATATTTTCTGTAGGCAAATTATATCCATGGATTGTTTGATCAATTACCACGATAATGTTCATCTCTCCCCAGGAAGGCGTACTTTTAGTTGGTGGCAATTCAAAGTATGATGTCTGCTTGTCTCCTACCAAACTTGCTGAGAATGGTCACAGCATACTTGGTGTACCACGTGGGACCAAGCAACAGCTGGAAGAGCTTGTTGATGCATTTGCTCAGGGGCTGGTAAGTTTCATTCCCTCTGCTGTTTTCATGTGGTGATGTTTATTCTTGGTTAGATCGGACATTTTCGGCTTCTTAAATGTCCAGTTTGTTTTATGTTAATATTTAATAAAACAGCCTATTTATTTCCTGATGTTTCAGATTGATCCGCCTATCTATAGAACTTACTCAGTTGATGAAGCCAATGAGGTATTTGACATGTTAAATTCATGCAAGATTAATGGCCGTGCTGTTTTAGAACTCTGCCCTGAAGAGGACGAACTTGATGGTGAAGAAACCGAGTTCTCCGTCTTTTTACCTCCGTCCGATTCTTCAATGGAGCTCAATGGAACAAATAGTCATGTGACCAATGGTGCTCTTTAACCTCGTATGTTGGTCCGTACACGTGATGACTTCAGCGTGGGAAATCAGCGTAAGACGTTTGTAGAGACTATTAAGCTGTCCTCAGCTGTGTACGTAACAGACAGACATTTGTAGAGACTGTTAAACTCTTCAGCTGTGTGTGTAACAAACAGACATTTGTAGAAACTGTTACTCATCAGCTGTGTACATAACAAACAAGCATTTGTAGAGACTGTTAAACTGTCCTCAGCTGTGTACAAAGAGAACACATGTCATGGTGTCTTTATAGGCCATCACCTGTCTGTCTCTCTGATCTGACAGAATGAAGCATTTGTCTCCAAAAAATAACAAATTATCTTTGTTTAATAGTGTGGTTATAAATTTCAGACATTTTTTCGTATCATTTATTAAATTTTTACCCATTTGATCACTTAATTTGACTGACCAAAGGTAGATAGAACATTTTTTTAAAGCTTTTAAAAAGCACAACACGACGTCTTTGTATTTGATCAGATGGATGAAACCCTCAATCAGGTTCGTAACAAAAACTTAACATTCCCTGTCACCAATTGTTTTTGAAAGATTTGTCTGTGTGTTCATGTGAAATGACATCATGGCTTCCATTAAGTTTGAAGACCATCCCATTTTAGTGTGTGTGTGCACGAGTGCTTTGTTTAGCCTTGTTACTGGACACACTTGGGAAATGTGGTTGTGGGGTGGCCCAACGGAATTGAAATCATCAGAAAAAACGTCCCACTAATATAGTAGATAAGACCGGGATTCAAACCAAAGTGTATGGTTTATTAACTACATGGTGGGAGCAACTTGGCCATTTTAGAAATTCAAATGTTTATGCATTTCCTATTTATAATCTCATATAATCATGCTCGTTTATTGTATGAATGCTGAACAAAGATTTATTAAATTTCTGTGATATAAATTACCATTATGTCATAGCTTGCAGTTTCATATTTCATAAACTAAGTTTTCTATAAATACATCTTTCTATATGCACCATTAAGAATTATCAAGACGTATTAGCTAGCTAGCTATGTTGCATTAATTACAAATATTTCTGCTATGTGTTCAGATCCAGGACTTTCATGATTCTGGATCCAGTGTGTGTTTATTTTATGGTCTGACTGTGATTTCTCTGTTTGATTTCTAGGTGACTGCATGTTAATAATTGTTGAGTGTAGATGACACATTTATCAATACAAAAATGGTCGTTCAGCATTTGTTACTATATATAATTATATATATATATATATATAATTTGACTTTGTTAATGACTAGTTATAGTAGTTATGTTGGCATGGAAAAAATAATATATATATATATATATATATATACAATGAGAGGCATGTGTGGTAATACTATTTAACGATTATTTTAATATGATTATAGAATATTTACATACTGTTTCCAGCTTTGTGCTGTGGTGATTTTATATTGATTTCACACAATATACGAACTTGATAGAACTGATTATTTTGATATCACCTACACGCACACACACAGACAGAGAGAGAGATTCATAAAAGGCAGTATACAATATTTATTATTAGATATTTAACATCTATTATGACCACAAAACCATCACCGCAGCAAGCAGCAGGTAATATCGGGGTATTATTATCAACTCTAATAACTCAATGTAATATCAACACAGTAATCCCTAATATATAGAAATGTAACAATCTTCAGAAACATCGGAGTAATAAATGCTACAGGACTAACTGCAATTAAATTAATCGCAATTGAAAACATATACGCAGGTAGTCCTTTGTTCACAAATGAACAATTCAACTGTAAAAATAAATCACCAAAAACAGAATGCAACATTTGTGTGACCAATCTTTGACGGACTACAGAGGTATGTCCTCGCATCCTTTGATGGAGCCATATCACAGTAAATGAAGTTGATATTTTTTATATTAATTTGTGGCTTGGCCTTTCACAGCCCAATTTACGGATGAATCGCAACAAAAACCAGCAATTCATTCCATGACAATTTCCAATGCGAACAAAAACTAGATGGCACAACAGATGGGGTTAGTTGATGGTTAGTGGTGAAAAAATAGCAGAATAATCTAATATGACCAGACTAACAATCTAATGACGGATGGATCATCCCATTAACAAACGGATCATCCAATTATCAAACGGATCATCCCATTAACAAACGGATCATCCCATTATCGAATTAATCAACCGACGGTTTAGCAAATATGTAATTCCTTAAGTCTGCAACTGCCAAACACAAGACGAGTATTATCCAGATAGATAATAAAATCTCATCGATTATCATTATTTTCTAAACAGATTCGCAAAAATTTTATGACCATCCCCAAGTTTCTAACGAGTGTCTTCATTCTAAATCTGATACTTTCTTGTACACAAAGTATCATCCTCAATTAGTTCTGGAATTAGGCTCAAACGAGAGAATTGTCTGAATAACGGATGTGATCACTTCACTGACATAAAACAGAAATACAGCCGTCATGAAATAATTATACAGATCAAGCCGATGATCTAGAATTGTATATTTTGCATAGAAATGGAAAAGTATGCACCTGCATTGAGCAACATATCTGCAAGAATTAGCTAAATTGAACCTTTACTTTAAAAAACAAAACAAGCATTGTAGTCATATATACAAAAAGAAGAAAGGGAAACAATAGCTGAGTTATCAATTAGTCAATATTATCAACAATTCACATCAATTTATAAAATCATAAACAATAGAACTCGTATAATGGCTGAATCTCATACGTTGGGTATACGCTATTTATAGAAAAATAATACTTGATGCAGTTACAATAACAACATACATACGTCTGAATTATGGCAATCGTTGATTTGGAATAAGTAAACTAAAAACAAGTTGTTATCATATGAAACAAAAAGTTTGTGCTGCCTATAATAAAAAGACATGTACAGACATTTTTGGAGAATACGTATTTTAGTTTTTTACAAACGAGGTTTGATGCAATATGGCATGAACACGATTTGTCACACGTATAACAGTACAAAAGTTACAAAAGAGATAGGTATAAATTTTTTTATAAAAGACGAAAATAAACAAGATGAACATTATTTCATAATTCATCATCTCTAGGTCAATGGTGAACAAAAAAGTCATTATCTGGGATGCGAAGATGCCATATAAAGACGTTTATGTTCAAATGTTTTACTTGTGTCCAATACTAATTGTTCAAGTTGCATGGAAAGACATATATCATAGCATCTCGTATGTGCATCGGGTAACGCAACAACAAGATTACAGTAACACAGAGATTCATATGGCTTCAAAGTACCAACTGTTTAAAGTAAACACGCTTTGCTCACAGTTCACAAAAACCTCAAATCATTTACAGTAACGCAGAGATTCATATGGCTTCTAAGTACCAACTGTTTAAAGTAAACACGCTTTGCTCACAGTTCACAAAAACCTCAAATCATTTACAGTAACACAGAGATTCATATGGCTTCAAAGTACCAACTGTTTAAAGTAAACACGCTTTGCTCACAGTTCACAAAAACCTCAAATCATTTACAGTAACACAGAGATTCATATGACTTCAAAGTACCAACTGTTTAAAGTAAACACACTTTTCTCACAGTTCACAAAAACCTCAAATCATGGTAATTATTGTTAAATCACATGCACGCACATACGCATCTGTAGTAGAATTTTTATACATCAACCAAGCTTAGATATCTCAAAATAATATGAACATATGTCATCCTAGCTGACCAAGCCTGGGTGTTTACCTGCTCATCTAGAGTTAACTATGCATCTCAAACCTTCGATATCTGCCTATGTGCCTTTAATCAAATGACATTAACTATTACCTTATATTTCGTCCTGGAACACTATTTCCAATTCGGCAAAACCAAATCATATTCATTCTGAATATCCAAATCACAAGCACAGCATAACCATTAGGCAGTGCGAATGCTAGCTGGAGAGTCCTCTTGTTAGAGGAGATAGTCTCAAGGTCAGACAGACAGCGGAAAAAGACAGATGGAAAAAAGAAACCGAGGCACTAAATGCCTGATGATGGCACATGATCCAGATGGACACAAAATGAAGGTGGAGATCAAACATCATTCAGGAAATTGTATACAAACCACTATATAAGAGAGAGGACACACACACACTAATTAATACCTCAAGCTGTTGGGTCATTCTCATATGTTTTAGCACCAGTCAACAGAACTCTTTAACATCTCTAACCAAACAACAGGCTTCACTAACTCGTCATCAGTTACACATAAATTATTCGTTTTAATAATGATGAGCTCTCTAACTATACAGAGATATAATTAATACCACAACATCTCGTTAACATCTCGAGTCTGATTTATATCTGTGGAAGACATCATATGAAAGGTCATGTTGAAGGTTTAATGTATCATCATGAAAACAATATCATTTGGTCCCAAATATATACGTAATGCTATGAATATAATAGAAAGTTTCAGAACTTGTTTTAATAGAATACTGCTTTACACACACACACACACACACACCACATTCTAACATGCCAACAATGTGATAATAGCAAATCTATTGTGATTTAATAAAATATAGTTATAAACAAAATTCATGCACATCTGATTGTGAGGAGTAAGCTGTTACATTCAAACACCTGACCAATCACTTAAAACAATGGAATCATAACTGGCAAATTCAAATCAACCAATCACAGGCATGCAGTGAACCGTTTGAACCGACCAATCACAGATCTCCATGCATACGAGAAGACGCTGGAGGACCAAGGGGCTTTCCTTCGAGATCCTTCATGATGTTTTTAGCAATTGTGTGGGCCGTCTCATCAAACCGTTTGTCAAGTGTGTACCAAGCGGCTAACGCGCATCTCTGGCCTGAAGTAACGGCATGGACGCCATGATAGTTACCGGCATTAAAGGCCATCGCAAAACCACACCACGGCTTAACCATAGACTGAAAGAATGTTATAGAGTGAATTAGCCAACTAGAGTAGATATGTCAGTCAACTGAAACTACACATAGTAACCGTCTACATTCATATCTGGAAAAAAACGAAGAGCACATACTCTACAGATTGCTAAACCCATATTGAACAGCTCCGTCTTAAAAGAAGCAGGACATGTTGAACCTAATAGTTCATAAAGACGTATACAGCATACAATCTACACTTACCTGAACAGTCATATTTTGATGTGTAAATATGAATTCGCCACCAGTAAAATTGTCATTCAGATACAACAGAGCACTGGAATTTAAAAAAAAACCACATGTTTTATTTGTTAATCAATAAATAAAAATAACATTACAATGAACAACAAATTGTTTGCTGACTATTCAAAGAAATGAAATGAAAGCAAACCAAATCAGTTGTATTATATTATTGTATTTTGGTGTACCATTAAGGATCTTTGGATTCATTTATTTGATTTTTCAATGTTTGGTTGATGGTTTCCTGTACTGATGACACTTTCCACACAAGTATGCCAGACAACATTAATACACTATTCTGGTAGAGATAAACACAGGTAAAATAAGTGGAACACATTTATGAGTACCAAAATATGGAAAAATATTTTGCATGGTGCATGTTTAAATGTTGTATTCTATTTGTGTATTTCTCAATTTATATTTCATTATCACACGGCAAGTCCTCAAAAGATTTATCCTTTTGTGTTTCTCTTGTAGGATGCAATACAAGCTTATTTATAAGACACATAATACTGTATTTGTTCATCAATAAGAAGACCTCATGTATTCAAGCAGAACTGTATTTATGATCGCTTTATAGGGAATTGCCTGAAGTTCTTGTATTACACAAATGTCTAAGCATCATCTAGCATGGAGATTTGCCTTAAAAAGTTTGTTTACCTATGCACTATTCCATAAAAGATATTTGTGTTCATATTGTAAATGAAGAAAGATGTGAACTTGTTACAAAATAAAATAAAAAAAACACTTTTACTGATTTGCTTATTCCATATTATATTTATTAACAAAATTGTGATCATGTGTGACATATTTGCAGCAATAATCTTATGCCCAACTTTACACTGAATCATTCCATTTATAAGCTGTCACAATTTATTTAGCATGTTAACTATGGAACAGTGTAGCCTTGCACTATAAAATTAGATTTTTTTGCTACCAGGCATAGAAGACCTATATGTGATGAGTTAACATGTAAATTGTTCACATATACATACTGTGGTTGTAATATACAAATTATTACACGTGATATGACTGTGCCAGTCAAAATATTCTGTGAGATGTGACACGTTACTGTGGAGACAGCAATTGATTTAACCATCTCACATTATTAATCCTGACTGGTCTGTTTGTTTACCGACAGATTCCATGAAATATTCTTGGATATGGAAAGATCTCAAGTACAAGATAAATTGATCATAGTCATACAGACATCAGAACTATTCTCTTGTCTTATATAAAGGGCACATATATATATATATATATATATATGTAATCTATGATTGCTGATGCCAAAATATGATATGTTGCCAGTACAAAATATATAAATCTAATAAACACAATTCACTATTGTCTACAGTATTCCTTATCTTTAATATTCACATATGTATTTTATTGTTAGTGTCAGCATGGTGGGAGGAGCCTAACTTATCTAGACATATGTTATTGGTGAGATGTCGACGTAAGTGTGGCATATGCTGAATTTACAGAGGAATCAAGTCCCAAAATTCCTTATTGCATCGTTGAAATTCTTCAAACTCACGGCAATTTAAAGAAATGCTAATGTGTCGTATTAAAAACATATGGTACGCAAACTACACACATAAAACCAGGAATATCACAAACTTTCCTCGATAGTAAAACCCAACGAACCTATAATCTCTCTGTACGTAAGCTGGTGGTGCCTTCTTACATGAATTGTCACTCTGGATGATACAGTTATCTGAATGGATTGGATGACTGAAGTCGGTACGAATCTTGTTCTTTTCTGAAATCAAACAACACGTACAACACTGTAGGGTCCATCTAACGCATAATGTGCCCAACATGTGATAAAATCATCATTCAAAATCCGGATCAATAATGACCGCTAACGAGATGTATAAGTTGTTGTTGTTATCGTTGTTGAGTTATTAAGCCCATAGGCACTGGTCACATCTGGGACATGTGGCTGATGGATGGCTGAAATGAGTACGCTATCAGAGTGCTTAATTAGCTGTAGTGCTAATTGTTTATATATCTATAACCAAATACTAGGTATTCCTATCAGCTTATCAAGACAAAAAATATTCTTTACCAAGTAAAATCGAAGAATCTCTGTATTACTTTCTCCTGCGGTGGAACATATATCACTATGTGATGTTTATCATTATATTACTACTAATAATAATTACAAAACTTCTATAGCGTGAATATCCTTGAAAAGAATCAAGCTCAGTGGCGCCACCTAGTACAGGGGGTTGGGCAAACTCATGCAAAGTTCATCTACAAATTATCAGACGGCAAGGAAACGTAAGAAGGATAGGCGAGTCTGAAAAGGTGAGTTTTCAAATGGTGACGGAAATATTATTTGATGAATTAACATGTTCAGAGAATGAATTCCAAAGAGTAGGGACAGCAACTGAAAAAGCACGAGTCCCAGTATGAGTTTTAACCCTGGGAATAGACAACAAGTGAAAACCAGACGAACAGAGTTCTCTGGACTTGTGTGCTAGAGAAAGCAGATCCCGGCGTGCTAACAATGAAGTCTACTAACCGTGCATTGAAGTCCTACAGACGAGATGTGTATAGTCGAAGTAGAGTGGTGACTTCAATTTAAAGTATTTCTCTACAATGTCTTTGACGAGTTTGCTCTTTTCCATGTACAATTTAACCCATTCTGATTTCAGCTTCCCTTGGGCTGCAAGCTGGGATTAAAAACACATATTAGTATAGAGATGTGTGTGTTTGCGTGTTTTAGCGGCGTCTGAACCGGCAAAATACATGATGATGATTTGTAGGGGACTAAGTTCATAGCTGGAATTTTTTAGCTTGAGGGTGTAATGCCTCACAAGCTTGGATGTCTGTGTTTCTGTATGTTTGTGTTTTAGCAGTCTGTGTAAATAATCAAGAATATAAGCCCTGGCTGTTTCATCAGGGAAAGAATAAAGATCAATGACTCGCATTCTGTGTGTGTGTGTGTGTGTGTGTGTGTGTGTGTCAGAGGGGGGTGGTTCAGAGAAAAGGTCACCTTTTATTGTTGCAATATTACTGGATAAAAAGAGATTGTGTTCAGGATTCTTAATATCAATGCCTTAAGACTAAATTGTCAGCAATAAAATGACACGGAGACCCCCCCCCAGATCATGACCATTAGTGTCATCATCCCTATCATTAACAACATTAATGTGACAATGTAAACAAACACTATTTATAACAGGATGCTGCAGGTAAACAAGACAACATATTGTCTACGCTACATAATCAAAACATAGAGAAGACAATATCAAAATTCTAATGGATAGATAATTAAGGTTTCACACACACACACACACACACACACACACACACGCCCTATTAGTAATGGGATATAGCATAAATATTATTTACACGTGCAGTTTGTGTGTTCTGTGTGGGTGTACATGTGTGGGTGTACATGTTTGCGAGTTTTATAGATAATAAAGGCAAGGGTGTAGAAAACAAATAGCCCACAAACATCCATTTTCTTAGTAACGGCTCCAACATTATATATATAATGTTGTGTTTATGAGTTGGAGTAATTTTATCATTTAAAACAGTCAGGCGGGTAAATTTTAGACTCTTCTAATTAACGTCTGACCAAAGTAAAGTGATAGTCTTAGAGATTAAACTTTGCTTAAACAATGAATGTGATGTTGTAACACAGGGTTAGAGGAGAACATCTTATCTGCATCACATCCTCTCTCTCTCTCTCTCTCTCTCTCTCTGTGTGTGTGTATGTGTGCATGTGTGAAAAAGTTGTGTATGCTCCCACTAGGAGAGACAGAACTTGAAAGTTAAGTCTTTAGTATGAAAATAAAAGCTAAATTTACAAAAAACTGAATATTTCACCTGAAAACTTAATTACACAAATATTCATTAATAAACATGTCTTAGTCTGATGCAAGAGTAAACAATATCAACAGCACAATATAGTGATAACGACCATAAGTGTGAAAATTTGCTAATAACAACCTTTAAGTCCATCAGGCATCATGAGCTAAGCTAAAGCATGCTGTGGGTTAGGCAGCCAGGCAGGACCCATGCCACATGCTAACGACAAACCTTGGCAGCTCGTAACAGGCCTAGACCTTCAAACATCTCGTTTACGGTGTGCGGAGATCCGCCCGAATTGAGATAGCCATCACCGCGAATGCCACCATCCTGTGAGATTCAGCAGTTGCGGAAAATGTGAAATGTTTGTCGCGAGCTGTGGGAACTGGTTTATTTGAGCAGTGATTAGAGATATATTTGTTGTAAGGTAACCCATATAATAATTATGCGTGTGTGTGTGTGTGTGTGTGTGAGTGTCTGTTTGCATGCATGTACATGTGCACTCCAATAACAGTAGTCTGAACATATAGAAAAGATATTAGTAATAGACCTGCTAGACAAAAACGCTGGTGTCAACATGTAGACTATGAAAATAAGAACATTAATGTACAGCGTACAGCGCAACAATCTAAATGTACAGCAAAACATGATTCATTTTAAATAATTCTTTGGTGGCCAATATGTTGCTTGAATAATAATAAAGACTTTTTTTTGTAATTTTTAGATACTCTGTCACATATATCCCACAAACTAAAAATAAATTAGGTGCTTTCGTTGATAGTTTGTGTTTACACGGATCACTTTCAGCTGGGCACCAAATGGCTAAGAAATTATACAGCAGCAGAAGATGCACACACACACACACACACACACACGCTCACCGTTGGCACACAGAAAGTGATGACATCAGACACATAACTGGGCACAACTATACCAAAATACCTATACATTTACGTTGATGATGCCAGTACACACCTCTGCCCATGGAACTTGCTGAGTAAAACAGATGGAACCAAATATTTATAAGGATGCCTTATATATGGTACCTGACTGCTGCCCGGGGTCTGAATTTCTGGGTATGGGCAATTAAAATAGCCGCGTGTAGTAATATCTTTGGTGTTTAATAAAATTGCACTTTTCCAATGAATTTAAAATATAAAATGGCAAGAATTGGTACTATCTACAGTTTTAATGAGGAATTCTATATTTTGGAGTATGATGAACATATCCAAGGAATTGCTTCAAATGTCACCAATCGAAATGAAACAGCATTTCACTTCAGATATTTGAAACTAAATATTTTAATTATAGCACTATTTCTATCATTACATTATATTAGAGGACTTATTAAAATTGGTTAATCAATCTAATATATGGCATTTGTTGCCATTGACTGTTACACATTATAAAATATGGAGTGCTTAATTAATTATTTTGTGCACACGGTCGGCTCAATAGGTCAAGTGACCTTAAACTGTAGGCCAGGATTTGAACCTTGGTGTTAAAGGTCTGTGGTGAACTGAACTACCAGATTGGTGGCAGTGAATGTAGGAACGGATGTTGAAAGATGGAAAGACCATATTATTATCCGTCAACACGTATACTGAAAACATCAAGCTGCTGAGGAAGTGTCCATCCCCGAGGATGGAGAAACACTGCAATCTGCAGCATACTAATGCTAAGTGGTTATTAATAACGGATCTTTTTTTCTAAACAGTTATCTAAAAATAATAATTTAATACAAACATGAAATAACCTTTCATATGAAAAAAATCTATCTTACAAAACCTAGTAGATGAGCCCATGTGGACAGAAAATAAGGTGTTTTTTATATCAGAACTGATACAAGCGGCAAAGAAAATTTGCTCTTTTGATGAGTAAAATTTTAAGACTGTGTACTAGTTAGCAAAAAAAAACACACACATAGAAACATATTTTGCTGTACATGTATTAATTATTACAATGGTTTGACATAAACTACTGTGCACCCATTAACCTCTCTATGCTTCATCAACATTTTAAAGCTGCTGAAAAACAAAAGGTTTTCCTATTTTACTTCAGCGACTTTGATGGTGGAGTGGTGTTTTAAAATGTTGATGAATCAGTCAATATCTAACGAGTAAGGAATATACACAAAGTAAAATACCGCATACACTGGTGTAAGGCTTGAGCTCATTTGTATAATCGAGTCTAATTTTAAACAGTCCAGAAGTTTGGATTATTTAGGACTTATTTCTTACACACAAGTATACGAGGTATTCAACAGAAGAGAAACTTCTACACGATTAATATCAATAATAAACAGAGTAATCCCTTCAGAAAGTGAGCCCGACATCACTCCAACAATAACTAAGCTTCAAAGGCAGTAAATACATCAGTAATGTGTAATTAAAATGATAACAAATACATTACAATTCTCCTTTTATTGATAATTCATCTACTACAAAGATAACACTGCAGGCTCAGTGCTGTGTTAGTATATCAATAATTTGATCAAACTTCAATTACATTCTAAATGTCTCTTATTCTGAAAAAGGGTTCTAACAGAGCAATTCAACTGTATGAATTTGGGTGGGAACCACGGTTCTGAAGGAATTATCTGTTCTATGTATCTACATGAGCAGTACTCAGACTGACACACCACCAGCGAAAAAAAGCCAGACACCTGAAAGACAAAACTGATGCCATGTGACCCCCATGACCTGTGCCGAACTGACGTCTATTCTCATCGCATATTGCCATACCTCAGCAGCCTTAGCGACGGTCAGACCTGCAAAACGTTCATTCTCCGTATTTACTGAAGTCAGACCACTCGATGAGTAACCGTCTCCTGCCACGCCTCCAATCTGTATTGTGGTAGCAAGAAAAACTGATAATTTAATATGATCGATCAGCTAGCTGATGGTATTTAGCATCACCAGCCAACAGACAGTGATGATATTTAGTATCACCACCAAACATACCGGACATGCCATCTTATATAGGTATTTATTATAAACTCAGTAATTAATTTCTATTAAATAGCTAGTTGCAAATTATATAAATAATAAATGTGTACATTTCATTCATAGAATCTCACCAATTACAACCGTTACTATAGTTATTACCTAGTAACATCACTACTAATAATATTCAACCAATCAGATCGATTAGCACAGATATGAAAACATAATATCTGGACTTACATTAGCAAGATGTATTAAAGCATCACATTCATCTTGCGTGATAACGTTGTCAACGGCAAAACGTTCCGGTCCATTCAACTCCTCCTCCGTCAAGTTTAATTTGATACCTCTCTCTTCAATGAACTCCTTCAGCGGTCGGTTATCATTGAGTTGTCTGTCGAGAAAAGGCAAAAACCAAAATCATCTACAAATACGATATATGCAACAAGGAGACCCGTTGACATGAAAAACTGACCTATAATTATTTACTGTGTGTGTAAAAAACTTAAATTTATTCCAGCCAAATTAAAAAAACAGCAATCGTAACACAGTTTTAGATATTTAGCGGTCATTTCTTGTCTGAAGCAATAATGTACAACTGAATACTACAATGAACTCTGCACTGCAAATACCTCCTTTATGGATCCATGAAAGTCAATCAAGGTGAACGATTCAATGATAATTATGTCAAAGGAAGGAACAGAACAGATCTTACTACTAATAACAACAAAGACTTCTAAGTCCATAAAAGTTTAGTTCATTTGTAGTCATCAAATAACAAGATAATAACAGACAATGATGGTTATCTCATCACGTAATTAACGTTTTGCAGGTTATCTCATAACTAACAATGTAGAACATTCTAGATTACCGAGCTGAGTATATGGCTGATGGGCAACAAACTAGGGAAACATCCCACAAAGATAAGCCTGACCCAGCCTTCGAACCCTTAACCTAGATCATTGCAGCGCAGTGCTCTAACCATCATGCTATCAGAATACACACACTAGATCACTGAACGGCAATTTGATGTTAATTATCTCATTTGTTTGTTGGATCATCACATTTTTGTGAAGAGAATTATTTTCGATGGGATGTACAATATCTGTGGATATGTAGGATACGGGGAGACAATTGTAATCCCTCAACTGGTCGGGAGGCGTGTCTTTTACACAAGAACATAACATAAAAACAGTGTCATCTCTAGTGTTATATGCCATGTTGTATCATGTTATCTATTCTGATATCTTTTACATTACCTATCTTGTCATGTTATCTATTCAATCACTCATCGTTGTAGGTAATATGTCATCAATATTATCAATATTTTTTATCACTCATCATGTTATTTACTTAATGTTTTTCATCTGTTGTATTATACTGAGTTCAGTTCACTCGTTTAGCTTCAGACCTGGTCAGACTTAAGACATATAGCCGAGAGGGAAACAATTCATGTAAACATCCCGCAAACACGAGTGCGAGTCAGATCTGGAGCCGCACAACCTGGTGCTTCGCAGGGCAATACTCTAATAACTGCACCATAGGAGCACCGTATTGTGTTAAGTATTAAGTAATCCATAATCATATATTTCAGGATTAATACAGCAAACAATAATCTAAATTACACACAGCCATTAATCAAATTAACTCCCTTAACCCAATTAGCTCCATTATAAATAACTTACTTTACAGTACTGATGCTAGCCTTAGCTTGGTCCACTTGTTTATCATGCCTGTTAGGATCCAACGTTGTCCACACGCCTATAACACATCTACTCGTGTTTTTGTATCCCAACACGCCATGAGGATAGGTCGAGTTAAACGTCAACATACGACCACATTTAGGGGATACTTTATGCTGGAAAAGTGACAACATACAAACAGTGATAGCATGTGTGCATGTGCATGCATGCATTCACTCAGCCACAAGTTCATGCATGTGTATGTGCATACATTAGGTAGCCAGCACCTAGTCACTTACCAAAATATTTTCATTTTCATCAGCAAACACGAACTCTCCGCCATCAGCTTCATTTAAATATATCAAAGATCTGTAAAATTATGACAACATAATAACATAATAATAATAATATTCCTACATAAAGGAACAGTTGTTATACCACAAACTGCCTGGTTACCTGTTACTTCAACATTGCCGATGTGCATAAATAATACTAATAATAATAATAATTAAAAAATAATAATGTAGATTTAATAAAGTGCCCTTATTACTAGGCATCAATCAAAGGCACTGCACATCGATATCTCAATCATACGATGTTATCTACTTACGTGAATTCTCTCCAAAATCTTGCAGGATACTCTCGTTCACACCGCTTGCCTTTGCGATATTTACAATTATCCGTGTGGATCTTCTGGTAATAATCGCTTCTCGGCTCTCCATTCTTAACTAAATAAGATAACAAACGAAGTTGAACAAAGACGTAGGCTCTAATTAATCAAGCTACTTAACGCCAACACAGATAGTTGTTTCCCCACCAAAGTTCATATCTTTAATACCAACAATCTAACTGATACAAGCTTTTAGTATATAAATATAAGGAAGTTTACACTATAATATCCTGATATTTTCACACGTATTAATATAAAGATTTATTCTGAACATAGGACGATGGATGGTTCGGGCTAACAATACTCACAAACAACTGGATTTTTACATGCCGTGTGTACAAAGTCGATATAAAGTGGCCACTTCAAATTAAAATAGGATGAGATTATCTTCTTCATTTTATCGATTGTCCCAAAATATAACTCGGCTACAGATACGTCGATTGTGTGATTCTCAATCATCTGAAAATAAAAACGATTTTAACGTACAAGATCGAATCAAATGAGATAGTTTACCAAATGGACATAGTACGGAATGAAACTTGCCTGAGAATGAGGCTCTAATATGCATGATGAATATGACCATAGCTGTGCTGTGCCACACACACACACACACACACACATGCACTTGATAAAGCTTTCTAATATCCAAAACTAGTCTTGCTATTTTGGGCTGAGTGAAAATACTATTATTTATGTTATTGTCTAAGGTACTAGAATTATTATCATAATATATATTATATGTACTGATATATATGCTTTATTTCCAGTTATAGCTGCTTTATATATGTACTAATATATATAATTTGTTTTCTATTTAGGTAGTGGTCGTTTAGTCATAATTCTGTAAGAATTATAAACATCACGAAAACCTGAGCCCACGCCTTTATTATATGTAACATAAAACACACAGAGACATGCATGCACACCCACACAGTAAAGGGAATACTCTTACATTTGCATGTATTATTTCACTGTGATATAAATAAATACCTCTTTAATGGCATCAACTTTAAGTCCATCATATATCTCATGTTTAATATTCTCTCTCAGTGAGCCAATTTCCCGTCCTCCATAACCGAACTGTAAACACATAAAAGACATCATAAAAAACATTAAATTAACTGTAGATCATAAACAGCTGCATTAAGTATTGTTATTAACAAAAACAACAACAACAACAACAAACACAACATTGATGAAGATGATCATCAAAGGACAAAAGAATCATAATCAGTATAAATATATAAGATATGTATCACTGAAATAGTTAGTAGCAAAAAGAATCATTTCTCTATTAGGGTATTTTTGTAAAGAATAATCACACCGAGTATTCCAAATATTGTACTTCATACAGTCTAAATATATATTTTTAACAATTACAAAATTAGTTTGAAGCAGACTACCACCAACAAGTCATAAAGGGTTCAATCAGATGAAGAAATGTGTTAAAATATAAAATTATACACTAAATCATAAATAATACACCATATTTTACTGAACATGATACCCAAATATAAACACCGTAACTCAAACACCAAAACTGGTCAATCAGATGCAGTACCCAAAAATATGTGACTATTATTTGGTCACACAAATAAAAAAAATAGCCTTTAATCGCATTACCTCAAACACTTGTAATTTTAAATCTCTGATCGTGTGAGAGCGCACAAAATTGCCTATGTGCCTTAAATGATGCTTTATCTAAATATGTGTGAACACTTTTTGACACCATATAATGACACATCTTATGTGCACAAGATCACATAAAAATATTTTTTTAAATCTTCATTTCACCGAAATGGTGCACATAACAAATAGTTATTCAAAACTTAACAGCATAATTCTCCCATATTAAAGGATTCATACACATTTTGACATCTCAGATTCCAGGACTTTCCAATGTCAAATTCAAGGACCGTTTCAATGAATTCACGAACTTTTAATACACAAATATATAACCATATTTTGGAAGAAGTGTAACGATTGAATTCCTCTATGCTTATGATTAGAAATATAGATCTATATGTCCAAATTCCAGGACTTTCAAGGACCTCTACAAAAATTCCCGGTCTTTCCAGACTTGGAATCTAAATTTTCAAATTCCAGGACTTTCCAGGTTTTCAAGGACCTGTGCGAACCCTGTATTACTTTCCCAAGTAAAACATTGAGTTGACTTGGAGTTGTTTAGCCCCGGGGCATACCTCAGATATATCCCGGTGGGACAACTTCTTAAGGAAATATCCGATAAACAGATATGCATCGGATTTGAACCGACAACTTGGGAGTTTTGCAGTGTAGTGCTATAACAACGATACAATTGGAGGTGCCAAAGTCATGTACGTCATACACCAACTGTAAACAAACAAACAAACAAACAAACAAACTCTGGGATGATTCTACTGACTATTATCAATACCTATTATATTAGAAAATATATGTAATTAATTTTCGCAGTGGCCGACCTTGTACATGTATAGTTTCGTGAAAGTTGAAATAATTTGTAATCTGAACTTGGATGCATACAATTCAATTTTATCATCAACTCTTTTATAAAATCTTTTGGCTAGTCTATTAAACCATCATCAACCAAGCCACAAACCTAACCTCAGCGCTGGTCACACCTAGGACATTTGGCCACAGGGTGTCTGCCAAGCCAAAAGGTCTCTTGATTCGAACCCTCAACTTGCAGTGCAGTATAAACATTGCACCATCAGATCCCCCCCCACCCCCACACACACACACAGAAACGTCTGAAGGAGATCACGTAAATTGAGATCGCGAGAGAGAAATCATCATAGACTGATCCATGTTCTGTCCCGGTATTCTATTCATACCAGAACAAAGTCACCCTGTTGCTCCTTAGTTTACTCCATAATCATTAATATGTTGCACATATATACAAGGCTCTGGAATGGAAATACTGTACACATGTTACCCTAAACATGGTTAAATCCCACTCACAGTAAAACTGATCAAACAGACCTTTCCCAGCCCTGAGTAGATGATCCAGATCAAGGTGGGATCAATGTGGTGGAGCATGCTAACTTTATATTGTGATAGTGAATGGTGTCCTGTGTCCGTGGTTTGTAGCTTCTCATTTAGTAAGATATTGTTGGGAGGGAATTTAGTGGGTTCTGGAGTTACATGCTCCGGGCGTTCCTTCCCCGGGAAAACATTTCTATGATGTGATCATCGCAGCTGAAAATGCACTGATGAATTATTCATGAATACGTATGTTTTTACAATCGCTGAACTTAACCTGAAGCCAGCGGGTTGTCCTAAATAAGCTCGAGATTACTTTTACACGAGTTAGTGAAATCTTTTGAAATGATTTATAATAGATGTAACAAAATAACAACTAATGTAGATTAGCAATATGTAATTTATGTTCACATATTTATGTGCAGATTATAATAATATTGCACATTTGAGTTTTATACATGAACTATATTTATGTTAAATGAGTTTATTTATATTTCACACAAATTTTGCTTATTCTGGGAAGCAAACTTTTTCATTAGAAAATGCAAACTGTGGAAACAAAAGGTGTTTGGGAGATAATAGACAATTTCCGGGATGCATGCGCAGTCCACATACACTGTTTTTATCGGGTCAGTGAAGACGTGTATATAGTGAAGTAGCATGGAACAATTCTTTGTAAATTTACTTTTGAGGGATTTACAGAATGAAGTCGGGCTACAAGTTCTTGTAGCAGTTTAATTTTTATTAAATATAACATACAATTTTTTCTTGCTAATAGATAAGATTATTTGTATGGGGGGGGGGAGTCAACTTTATTTTTACCAAAAAAATTATATGTTATTGAAAATAAGTTTCGAACTGTAATAGATTGTAACAGACATGATCTCACAATTGGAAAAAGGAATTATTTTATTAGATAGTTCAGGGAGCCCGGTTAAACACAACCTGCTAACAGACTTTCACTAGATGGCGCAGTCATCGCAGAAATTGTCTATTGTCATTGACACCCAAGCCAACTATAAGATGTTGAGAATTCTGACTCTGAACCTCTGGGCTGAGAATGATCTATTAGTTGTAAATTAAAAACAAAATTCCTACTCTAACCTTTTCTGTTGTTAGGTTACTGAAGCTGAAAGGAAACACACAGGAATGGATTAATGGAAAGGATTTATTGCTTTATTAAAACGAAGTAGAGCACCACAATGAATAATAGATTATATGTTCTATCATCAAATGTTTTGGTTGAATGCAGCACAGTGTTACATTGAATCAGTGAATTGGTTGTTTTGGCTCAGAACTGGTCACAAGCAGGACATGAGCCTGAGGTGTGACACTGAAGGATAGGTCCTCCAAACACAGAGTTGGCTTTTAATAATCAACACAATGTACTAGAGCCATATCTCAATACCATTTGGAATTCTGGACTATACATAAATTAGGTACTGGATGGGCCAAGCTGAAACCCGCAAGCTATGCATCTGACATTGAAATGTCATTTTGATTTTAACATTGTCATTGCATCTCAGGACCCCGGGCAACACAATAACCCCCATATGGTCTAAAAACAATTACACGTAAAGAAAACCAGATCCAGATCAACATACATCATACGCAGTGACTAATCTGAACATTGTGTCCCATTCACCAAAACACGGAAGGACATAATCAAATTTACAACAACAATTGTATGAGTAAAAATTTTAATGATATAACTTCTTGAATTCACATGCTATGTGCATCCTACATATACATGAATTTTAATGCTCATAAGGCCATTGTATTTTGTACACTTGTTTCCCACTTGTTTCCCACCGATCACGGCTGAAACCCACCATTGGGAAATAAAATTAACTTTTATTCTTCTTATTATCTTCCATGTAGCTGAAATAATTTCGAAGCGGAACTGACCTATCGCGGCGGTCTTGGATTAGGCTGATGGTGGCATGTCCATTGTTTACTTTTCGCTGACGATTCACGATCAAAAGAAAATCATAAAGTCTCAAAAAGCTAAACTATTGGAGAGATTGTGAAATTCCAACTAAAAGAAGAATGTTATAAAAAATATTGTCGTGGGCCAGACGATCATCGAAGAAGACAAGCCGGTGGATATCATTTTTAAACTGAATTTGAATATCAATGTAAAAATAAAATCCAGAATATGTGTCCTAAGGAATTTGTAAATGGTTGGATGAATCGTGCAAATCTTTAAGAAACTAGAACTTTGTGTAATTTTTGGAAGGAAACTTTCCCGTAAAACAAGTACCGGTATTCAGAAAACAATGGTCTAATATAATATCTATGTGATTCTATCATCATTTAACTGGTTTGTATTGTTTGTAATATTGGGATTGAAGAAGACTAAACCGAAGTAATTAACATTAATGTTATAATTAACATGTGTAGATGGGTATATTTATGATACAATTGTTACAGTTCTCTAGCCGTATTAAAATATAAATAGAACTTTATTGGTTGGTTTAGGTTCTGCACTTGTCACACCCCAAGGAGACATCTGACAAACACAGATATGAACCAGATCTGAACCCACAACTTAGACATATATAGTGTACTACTCTAACTACTGTGCTATACAAGCACCCACACCACTACTGGACAACTGGTGTCAATAGGACGCAAATCATGTGGCAACAGCAAAACAACTGAAGTCTCTTCTGACTAGTATAACAGACACCACAGCTAAATGTGGCAACTTTGTGTCATGACGTGTCATTATTTAATGGGCTAAGGGCACAAATATATGACCTAGATCAATCATTGCCATGCATTTTAAGGCAAAATATTTATTATTAAAAACATGTCTTTAGCAGCTTTTTGAATGTGCCATGAATTAAACTTCCTTCAAGCAGCACTATTACATAGGAAAGCAAGTTGAATATTATCCAGCATAAGATAGCTTATACATGCATATCTTACCTTAGCTAGGTCTCTGAGCACTTCACATTGGTCTGCTGACAACAGATCATCAACGACGAAACGCTCCTTCCCCGCCATTTCCTCTTCCGAGGCATATAATGTTGCTCCAATATCTCCGAGCTCCTTCTTGAACCTGGCAAGATGTTCCTCATTCCTCAGACCAAATGCTTCTTTATTGCGCCTCTCTGGTGAATAATATTCCGGATTACGGAACTTATCTGGATCGAATACTTCAGACTGAAAATAAACATAAGCCCAAAATGATTTCATACAGTATCAGGTGTAATGAGTAACAAGTCAAACATTCTCTTAATATAACAACTCAAGTAAACTCTAATGTCTGAAAACCTTTTACCACTTTTCTGAAAAATAATCAAACATCACTTAAAGTGGCAATGAAAAATCCATACAAACATTCTTTGATGAGCACAGATATGTCCAAACTATAGGTAACAAACAGATTATTACTACACATAAAATACTCAACAAACAGCTACAGAAGCTTATATACAGGTAATAAACGAGATTGAATGTACTACTAATGTAAAATTGAAAAATTAAAATTTATGCCGACAGATTCTATATATAACCTCAAAATTCCAAATACTCAAGTACAATTGGCTGGAAAAAAGTGAATCGCATAATAGAGCACTAAATTCACCTTCTGTGGATCATTATCTACAGCAGGAAATATTGCACCCAACGACTACAAAATAATTCTGACCAATAACCAGATGAGGCAGAGAGTAAGTAAACATCCAGACCAATTACCCACTTAATACTGTATAACGGGCAGTCATTTGTTTCAGTAATAATCTACCAATTTAGGCCAATATTTAGATGTTCCACATAAACTGTTTTGTTTGTGATAAAAGAGATTGTCAATTCGGTGTGACTAGGTGCTTTGTTTTACCCCAGCACTGGACACAGTTGGGACACGTGGCAGGAGTGACACTGTACAGTAGCTTGCCACAAATGTAGTTCACAGAAAGATGAGAACTTTCAGGTTTTCAGCCCACACTTTAACCAATGCAATAATTTAGTGCCCACAGAAAACTGTATTAGCCATAATAATGGCTTACACTCTGGCCCCCAAATTTCATCAATAACCAACTTGAACCATGCTTTAGTGATCTCAGACTACTGAGTGTTGTATTTATATAATATATTACTGAGTAACTGCATTCCATTTCAGTTAATATAATAATTACCCAGATATTAAATAAATCAATTACAGTATTATGTGAACTATGAAATTATCAAAAGACAATAAATGCTGGAATATTGATGTTAATCGCAATAGTGCTGCCACCTATTGAATAAAATAACAACAAGTTTATTCACCAGGGGGCAGCACAATACACCACATTGTCTAGCTTTTCACACAAACTGTAAGAATGTCATCCATAGGCTTGGCATTTAAAAAAATTATAGAGCATATTATATAGACCATATTATTTTAATGTCACACATAGGTATAATATTATAATTGTTTCATCAGGTATATGGTTATTACAGTTGACAATTCAGAATTACTGATTAATAAGGCAGACCTCTTTCTGATGAAAGGATAATTATGCCTCATATAAAGTTGATAAATAAAGATAACAGTCAAGATGAAATGGAACAAAGAAACGCTTCTCATTTGCTGAAACCAAGCAACAGACAGAAATCATAATAGGGACCATAGCCTTAAAGATAGTGGTATTTCTATGACAGGATCATATTAGTTACTGAAGTAGCAGAAGACTTAAAGGATCAAAAGAACTGGATCAATCTCCATTATCATGTAGCAAGCCACTGTAGTATTACCTACAATAACTAGCAGTTAGTCTGTATCAGAGCTACAGCGTATTATTAGAATGCCATCTGTATATATATATATATATATATATATATATATATATATATATATATATGAAAGAAACCCCAAAATGGTACAAAATCAACTTCCAAATTTAGATTTGCCATTTTCAAATTTGACAAATAATAATATATTTTTCATGCTATTCATAAATATATGCACTTTTTAAAATTATAATAGAATATAGTCCTCATATCTTTTGGATTGTAACAAATATTTAGGGACAAATGAAAGAAACTAAAATTGATTTGTTTTCTGCAACATATTGAAAATAATTGTACTGTAAATACTCGCAGTTAAGTCGATTATTTTAGGAAGGAAAAGGGAGTTCCCAGAAACACCTCGACTTATATGTGCGTCATATTTCCTACCAGCTGAAGGAAAGATGTTTTCGGCAATCCTTGACACACGACACTATAGGATTCAATCCAGTAAGAGCCGGAGTCGAAACAAAATCGCCACATCACTGCCTATTAATCTATCATTATTCAATAAATAACGATGAATTTTTACCAAACTATTACAATAAATATTAACTAGTGTCTTCTAGCTTCATCTTGATTTTATAAACGAAAAATTATTAAAAGACGACAACTAACGATCAACGAACCAACGAACTTCTTTACTTCAAAAAAAAAAACAAGCACATCAGATATAATCAAAGAGACCAGGATTTGATCTCTGAGCTTCCCAAGTACCTAGCATTTCACAGTTTAGCAAGTTTCCACCACTCACACCATAAAGCCCCACACACTATCTAAACCAGGAGCGGGTAAGCAGTGCGTGTATGCGCGCGCGCGTTCCTGTCCAAAGTTACATTAGTCCCCCCATCCAAGTTAAGATATCAACAAAGTAATAAAACCATCAACATGTATCAACATGTCATCAACATGTCATCATTTACTGAAAAATGAGTAATTGTTTAGCCTCATCGCTAATCACATCCGGGACATATGGACGAGAGAGAGGGAGAGAGAGAGGGAGGGGGGTGACTCTCCAGGGAAACACGTCCGCCAGACACAGGTAACTTGATTCTTCCGGATCCCCGACCCGAACGTATTTCTTCCGGTAGTCCTGTTTTTATCACCACCACCACCACCACCACGAGAGCAGCAGCCATAGTTTGAACAGACCCAACTGACTGAAGGCTAATAACTGTTAGCCACAGACGTCCTTCATCATCAGAAGTATTCATCATTTTAGCCAAACTATTACATTCCCTATTTCCCACATTCGGCGGCTATTATTCGCCTGATACGTCATAATGGCCGTCGGCGACGATGAGATACGGACAGGTTTGTCTAGCCACTCTAGGTTTGATTATGTTCCAGACGACTAATAAACGTCTAGCCACACACACACACACACACAGAGAGAGAGAGAGAGAGAGAGGGAGAGACCAATAAACCATCCTCCTCCTCCCAGATATGCCCGCCATGCAATGATATAAAATAGGTTGAAGTTCTGCCGCTCGAAGGTCACCGAAACAACTATGAGGATCCCCGAAAGGCCCAGTAGACGCACCCCCCCCAACACCAACCACCCCGCGCCCTTCTAACAACATAACAACGGATAACCTCCAATGTAAAGATGAGCCAATGTTTATCTACAGAAGCCGATCAAAGAGGTAAATATTTAGCAAACATACAGACTACATCTCCAGACATGTCTAGCAAAACAGAATCCTTCCAAATCCCCCCCCCTCACCCCGAATACTTATAACCGATTTATTTTTCACTGTTTGTGTCAATTACTGGAGAGTTGGTCAGATATAATTACATGCCACGCCGTTGGGAGGTGATCTCTGGTGTGGCCTAACTGGAGCCAATATTTCGAGATGGCCGAGTTCTGGTCAGTTTTTACTGCGGATCAAAGAAATAAGTGTTTGCTTCGAAAAATAGGACCAGTGTGTATCTATCTACTTAGATGCACGCACGCACACACGCACCAAAACCACCACTACCGCCACATAAATATACAAATTCAATCTTATAAAACGGTACTCCTGTTCGTAAAAGTAATCCTTTCCAAAATCAAAAACTTTAGCACAAACATCTCACATGTCACTCTAATATGGAGAGCTTAAGTAATGTTTATTCAAGCAAACTCGGTGACCTCACAAATTCACTAGGGGCGCCACTATCAACAGTTTTAATTTTCTTAGGCTAGAGGTAGATTTCTGAACATTTATTCACCAAGTAGGAACAGCCACTCCTGTCTAGTATATACCCCCTGATGATTCACTCAGACGTTATTAACATAACATATAGTAAAGATGTATGGCTATACAGAATATTAGACGTGTAGGTTTAGAGATATATGGATTTAACTAGACAGTGACCGGTGAGACTCTGGCATGCACGTCTCAGCAGGAACAGCCCCTTCTCTGTATTTATTACCCTGATTAATCATCCAGAGATTATATTCATAATTAGTGAGTCTCTGTGACAGTGCCCTGACACACACACACACACACACACACACACTGGGGGAGAGAGATTAGTGGTCTCAGCATTCGGTACAATAACTTTCCTGAGTGAGTGAGTGCCTTGTTTTGCCTGAACGCTACTCACACCCGAGACACACGACTGAGGGTCGAATCCCTACGGAAATAACCGACAAAAAATAGGTAACTTGATTAAATTGGAGGTTTACTGAACTAAAGA
Source organism: Paralvinella palmiformis (assembly GCA_025642065.1). Classification (NCBI taxonomy): domain Eukaryota; kingdom Metazoa; phylum Annelida; class Polychaeta; order Terebellida; family Alvinellidae; genus Paralvinella; species Paralvinella palmiformis. The sequence continues at coordinate 414,369 of JAODUP010000231.1, forward strand.
TGAGCAGGGGACAATCTTCCCAGGAACAGCGTACAGTAAATCATTTGAGTTTTAACAATCACATTAAGACAAACTGGCGACAAGTAACGAAGCTAATTGTGAATGGGAACGCGACAATGCCAATGATTAAAAGATCAAGAGGGCTCTGTTTTCCTCAAATGACGTATTAAACAATGTTCTCCTCGTCACTCGTATTATAGTCCACCTGGTCACGTCAGTCTGTCAAATGAGGTCAGCGCCGTTACGGGCGTCACCGCCACACCAGCGCCGTGACACCGTATGAGACCCGTCACACTACACGGGCCCTGGCTCAGCAGAACGGAGGAGGCCACACGACACCAGAAGAGCTGTCTGAGAGAAATCCGTCTTTCTTAGCCAACGTTTGTGTTCGGTCTCTTTGTTCGCGGTGTCTCATGAATATTCATGATCGACATCCAAAGTCCAGGAGGGAGGGGTTGTATGACTGTCATAAATAATAAGACATCACCATCAGGTGTCGTGATCTGATCCGACAGGTAACACACACACAGAGACACACACACACACACACACACACACACACTGAAAGAGAGAGCTGGGGGAGCATCGAAAGAGAGAGAGAGAGAGAGAGAGAGAGAGAGAACACCACATCAGGTCAGACCTGATATATTATTACTGGTGATAATATTAAATTAACCTTTACGTGTCATAAGAAAACCAGACGAAGAAGTGAACCAACGCATCACAACAAGATGACGGAAAAAAAAACAGATGACTAAATAGAAGAATAACAGCTTATATAAAGATAATAAAATATAAAAACAACAGATATCTGAAAGACGACATTAGTAACAACACAACTATTATGAGGACCAACACTGTACAGTTATTGTTTACTTTAATAAAACAACAAAGACGACGGAGACAACAAAACATAAAAGGATTTCCGCGAGTCATAAATTATTAAGTTTTATTTATTTGTGAACAACAACAACAACAACAACAACAACAACAAAATAAAACGCTTAAACATTCCCACATTCCTCCGTCCGACCATCTAATTATTACAATTCCATAATACGGAGGGGTCAAAGAGGTCACTCAGTCGTCGTCGTCGTCGTCGGAGGAGGAGGCTGGATTAAAACTATCTGTTATTAATTTCCTCTCTTTTTAAAAACAACAACACACAATTAGATATCAATAGCGTAATAAATTTCGTCCAAAGTTCTAATATCTACACAGCCTGGATAGCTTCATATGGACTATTTGTGAGCTAATTAAAACACGCTCATAGTGTGTGATTTAACACGCTCGTTCTTCACAGACGACGAGCTAAACACATACGTCACCCGAACTAAAATAATACGAGGGCAGACGTAGATCAGTCATCGTCACTGAAATCTCACAGACCAATCTGACAAACAATGGAAGACCAAAAGTGACCCCGATTTAGAGTTATGGCCATTCGGGTTACTTCGGACAGTTATCAAGATCTGTTATTAGCTTCTTTCTTCTCGTCAGAGAGATCGTCACCATCGGGGCTCATAAAGGTTTAGTCGGTGAGTGAATCGGTCGGTGAATCGTGGCCATTCGTAGGCCTGCGTGCGCGTCGGATAGAGGGGGTGTGCGTATTTTTTCGACGGACTCTCCAAGCACAAATGGGTAACTGTTCTAAACCAATTAGTGTCCAGTTTCAATCCAGACACATCGACATCGCCGTTATGTAACACGGGACGGGCAGCATAAAAACAAAACAACACGCTAATGAATTCATGGTCACCAAAGTGATTAGTCTAAAAGTGGCCTAACTAAAGTTGACCGCGATTATATAACGTCCGCCCCCCCCCCTTTTGTCACTCACTCACTCACTCACTCACTCACTCACTCACTCACTCACTCACTCACTCACTCACTCACTCACTCACTCACTCACTCACTCACTCACTCACTCACTCACTCACTCACTCACTCACTCACTCACTCACTCACTCACTCACTCACTCACTCACTCACTCACTCACCCACTCACTCACTCACTCACCACTCACTCACTCACTCACTCACCACTCACTCACTCACTCACTCACTCACTCACTCACTCACAGTCGGCCAGTATTCCTACACAAGTCATGTATTATACATGACCACAACTGTCAAGACACGACCACCGTCTCTCAGTTTTTCACCATTTCCTTCGTCCTTTTGCCTTGTAGCAGAACAAATTGAGGTGTGACGTGACAACTATTGTCGGATTTAAACTGCCACAAACCACGTTACCACCGTTTGTATTATGATACACCGATGGAGGCCTTCTAGTGGCCACCGTGTGTGCCTCCTCATCAGCCATGCCGATGATACCATAACACGGTTAGTCTACGCGAGGCGACGTCAAGGGTTCTCTGAACACGGCGAAATTCCCGGTGCTCAATCCCCAGTGACGACCACTCGCCCGTTTGGACCACCTAGGTAAGGTTCCAGCGCCCCCCCCCCCCATCTGTACATAAAGCAGTAGTTGTATTCCATTCCCATGTTACGACCCGTCAAAAGATGGGTCTTATTGGAATGATAGAATTATAGGTGATACACAGGGAACTCAGACGTACAGAACTGTACAACTGTCTGAAGAATGTCAATTTCTGCTGGATGGTGGAGAATACAATTTACATACCGAAATAGCCATAGAAATAAAACATACAAATTAATAAGTGTTCATCTGAACTTTGTGTTTGCTTGTCAAACATAAAATTTATAAAAAGTTAAATAAATCTACAACACACACACGCACGCACACGCGCACACATTGCTTCATTTAAATTTTTTTTTATAAACTTCATAACTATACTTGTTTAATAATCAAATACAAATTTCAGAAGTTAATTTAGGTGCTGAATTATGTATAATAAGCATATGGAATCAATAAGTAGATCAGGTGTGTGGACTTTGATTCTTCTTATTTAGTAAATGTGGGCTATTTTGCTGCCATAATGTACAGCCGTGATCGTGTACCTTATAAAATAAGGCCTAAGGTGTGGTGAATTTTGCTAATATAGCAGCACGTTGAAATGTTTATTGTTTACCGTGAAACCTACTTAGGACAGGAGTTGAGTTATCTGACAACATTTCTGTCACTGACGTGGACATTCATATTTTCTCAGCTCCACACAGGAGCATACTGTCAATTGGCCTCCTCCGGAGTACAATCCTCCCTTGCCACATACGCCCAAAGGCAAATCTTCAGATGATGATGATGATTGATGTTTTACGGCCACTTTTGTGTACATGGTAGGCTAAATGGGCCGAGCGACCTCCAAATGTAATGAGGGCGAAGCTTCAGATATGCCCACGACGAGATTCGAACTCGGGTGGTAATGTTCTGTAGTTCCAATGCGCTACCAACTATACCACAGAGACGCCCAGCCAACTCTTCGGAGAAAGAAGATTGTTATACCGTAGATACATTAGGAGAGTGCCCTGAAATTATGGGTCGAGTCGCCTCCTTATGCCTGTAGGTGTGTGCATGCAGATCAAGTGATAAGGAAGCATCACAACAGTCTTGTCCGAACTTCACTGGTTACCCATATAAGACGGGATCCAGTACAAGATCCTGATACTTACGTAGAACACTGCGAACAACCATTCACCTCTAACATAACAAAGGCAAGTAGAACTTTGATATCTAAATATTCACCAGTAAACAACTAAAATACCAACTGAATTATTGCAAAAGGTGTTTTAATCATGCTGCTCCAAGTTTGTGGAATGAACTTCCCAGCACCATAATGGAGGCTAGAACAATATACACACTGAAGATGGTGAATGTTCTACGGCCACTTTTGTGCACGTGGCAGGCTAAATGGGTCGAACGACCTCCAAAGGTAATGAAGTGAAGTCAAAGATGAAACACCTTTCGGGTGGTAATGTTCTGTAGTCCAACACACTACCGCTAGACCACGGAGGCGCCCTGATATATATATATATATATATATATATATATATATGTACACGCTGAAACTTCAGCAGCTTTTTCAATATACACATTGAAAAAACTGGTTAAGTGTCACTTCTTTCTAGTTCACTTTGGCAATTGTAATAATAATAATAATAATAATAATGGAGAATGATGTATTCAAAATGATTAAGTTATCACTGCTGAGATTGTTATCATCACCTTAGTATTAACCACTGATTAAGACACGAGATTGTGTCACGTTTTTAGTTATAAATTTCCTAAAACAAACTCTAGCACAGTCACATCATATCATAAAAGAAGAAAAGGAGTAATATTTTCAAATATATATTGGTTAAAAGTAAAAACACTCGGTCTCTATCTGGAGAACAATATATATATATATATATATATATATATATGTGTGTGTGTATGAAGAAGGACATGCGAAATAACTCATCAGCATACAGTGACACAAGCTAACATCTGTACGGTAATTTTGGCGAGCTATTTACGACCAAAATGCAGTAAAAGTCATCATTTTCTGTACAGGACAGTTTCTCTGCTGTCATGCACCGCGCACCCTGCCGTCATACACACCACGTTGTCATACACTCACCATAATAAATTACCATATAACATCTGTCGCCATACACTGTCTGTCAGAATACATATTGGTGTGGACATTGTTTGACGTAGAACACCTTTTTGTTACCCCCACAATGTCTCCTCTCTCTCTAGACAGTCTACTGTCATACACACAGACATCTATTAACCTAATATCTCGTGTCCATCTATTAGTATACAACGTCTGGCATGTTCTCCCACAAAGAAAGACGGAACTCGCCGAACAACAATCATATTTAATCGCGTTAATTCATCATAAGTTAGACTTATCATGTTAGATAAATATTATCAGTAATACCCACGGAACGTAATTAATTATAGAAGGACTTGTTTATCATCTGTCTAAAACGGTTGTTTGTCTCTTTATCTCTGGTCTTTATGTTGTGTATGTCTTCTAAACATTATATAAGCTCTGTATGTCTTCTTTATTTCTAACCACAAGCGATAATTTATCAGTCCCAATTACAGCCCATCTATAGAAATGCCTTGTTGTGTGTGTTTCAGTATGGCACAATGTGTACTTTGTGTATATTTCTAAACAAATAAACAAGACATAACGCAATAAAAATAACCAGTTGGCTTTGCCGCACTAATGCCAACACAGAAATCTGGCGGCTAACTTCAACGACAAAGATATAGATAGATATAACACTCTAATGGCATGGGGAAGTTTTAATATGATGTTGATGGATTAGTGGAGCTGTCATTGGAAAGAAATAAATGAACGAGAAAAATAGCAGAAAAATACTAATAAATTGGCTTCAATAGCACTTGACAACGGGGCCAGGTTAAAATTCTGTGGCAAGGGAGACTTCAATAACATAATGCATTATAACCGGCATAGTGACGTTTCGTTATGTTTTGATCAACACCTAAAAAAAAACATCTTTCAGGTGAAAAATCTTTTAGCCATTTACAATAGAAAGCCGAGTTCAACACTAAATGACACCTACCCACGCTATAGCTGTTTGCGGCTGATGACAGATGTTGTACTCATCTGACGACGAGCTGCCGATGAGCAGACCATCAGTTCAACGAGCAAAGAACTAGGGAGTTCTTTCTTGATGCTAATCGTCTTTACTTCACCCTGAGTGTTTATGAAGCATTCAAAATAATGGCTTAGGTATCTACATCCCAGCTAGAGACTGACCACGTTAGTATGATGAGTTGTCACATAAAATTGGATCGGATGGTGACAACCGACAAAAGCCTGAAGTCGGGCTTATTGTCGAATCTAAAAATGAACATCCTCCTGCTGGGAAAAAAACCCCATATTTCACACCTCAGCGACCACGACGCATCTGCCTTAATACTTAACGTATGACACTATTGTTATGGTGATGCAATTGTCAAATCCATCATGCTTAAGTGGTGATGAGCTGCACTCGGCATCACTAAGTAAATCATCATTACCATGTCACAACAATGCAATTTAGAGCTGGTAAAATGATGAGTCTTGTTCTGCACTCTGCCACCAGACACCTCCAGTGTTCTGCCACTGATTTCATACAGAGGCTATAAACCATCATATTTAGAAGGTGGACAGAAGAAGCCGCCGTTGTTAGGGACGCCGTGTACAGATCAAAAGGGTTAACCAGAAAGTTGAGGAGTTTGTTCAGAATCCTTCCACTCGCTGGTTGATTCAGCCTCATATGACTCTAAGTCAGCAATTGCTTAGTTTAATCTAGTGGCTCATTTCACCGGTGATGCTGGGACATACAGGAGTGTGCGACAAAAAACCAACTGGATATAAATTACAGGTAAAAACCAATCTGGCCAAAACACCATGAAAGACAACAAAACAACAAAAAATATAAATATAAATTCTATTAGAAAACGACAAAAAGCTCAACTCCTTAACATCTTTCAAAAATCAATTAAATAAATGTGAATAAATCTGGTTTATAAGCATCACACCACACAACCCCCCCCCCCTAAATTTCAGCGTTTTGCGAACGTAAGCGGACATGAAGGAAGGAAGTAGTTATTGAAATGTTTCTAAAGGTATCCTAATTGAATCTACTCAATTTAAAGGTATTAAATTTTTTCCCCTAAACAGTGGGAGTAGTTTATAATGACATATTTGACTTTTGCCACAACTTCTAGATGTCACTACCGTGATAACCGAGAGTGATGAGCAAATGTCTAAAGGAATCTCAACTAAAATTTACATCCTTTTAAGTCTAATCAGTTTAGTCTTTGAAGTAAGAAAGCCAAAGAGAGGTCGTTTTTCTATATTTAGTGAAAAGCAAGCCTTTTCCTTCTTGACCATTTGTATCAATACTACTGATGGACAAAATGCATGCTGATTCAGTACACATTTTGTCCACCAGTGGTTTTGTCCAGGTAGGTTTTGACCGTGGGCGTTTTGACTGTCTGTGACTTATAGCCTCACCGCTACTCCTCAAGGTAATAAGACGATCGAGCTGAAATATTTTTTCCAGACGATAAAACATTGCTCAGACATAGGCAACACTGGGATTCGAACCCGATGTCTAAAAAACTGCTCATCATCCTTTAACTCCTCCAGATATTGATTGACAGCGTAATGGAAGTGATTTACGATACATAAACTGACGCTAACAATAGGATGTGAACTAGGTAGGTATCTTTAGTTAAGTGTCAGCTAACAACAATATAACATAACCAACAATCATCAAGTGAGTTCTCTATAATGTACATTTAACAACCCATAGCAGCTGGATTCAAATTTCATAACGTAACATGCTTATAATTACACACAGATGCACACATGCACAAACATGCCTAACTAGCAGTGGATAAGAGTTAAATGTGAGCCACCGACTAAAATGCACACCACTTCATATAATTAATTAATAAGAAGTACGTTTGTCCTTTAATCAAACCCGTTACATTCGATCCCCACATGGATCACATCATCATAAGTGGAGAAATGTTGGCTACCATAGTCCAGCATTACTGCATGATGATTCAAACTGCCACAGATGTTCAGGATGTGTTGGACTGAGACTGATGACGTAACCTATCAACATGTCATCGAACCGTTAAAAAAATCCACATCAACAGCTTGGAACAATATAACGGCGCAACACACCGCCAGGTGGCAGCACCGTGAACAACGACCCATTCCGACGAGAGTACGCGCGCTAAAGCCGGCCTAATATTCATCTGGTGTAAAAAGTCGACAAGGACAAAAACGATCTAGAACTACCTTCCATAAAACAAACACAAAGATATACCAGCTGTAACGAGTCCCTTTACACAAGCTGTCAAAATGAGCCGAAATCCCATTACAGCGCGCAGCCATGTAGACACCAATGAATGAAGAAGAGTTTTTACACAAAGACCAGCGATATAAAAACTAGATGGCACTACAGGGACAAGACAGAAAAATCTGCTAGTTTATTAAAATTCAGCACTCGGTAACATCGCAGTAACGTCATCTGACAGGAACCGAAACGTTAGTTTATTATGAGAACCAGCCACGCTAACAACTGGTTAATTAGTGCTAGGAAAACATAGACCATATTTTCAGAAATCTGTTTTTTTTACAGGTCACCTTCAGCTTTTCCAATCAAATTATTTCACAGATCGGTTATAGTGAATGATCTATAGGTTTACATCTCGTGACAGTAGTTTATGAACCTGTATACATGGAATACCTCTATCAGCTATCGATGATGGCCCAGGGAATCTAGCTGACGATTACCGTGGATTCGAACACAATGCCTTCTCACGGTCTATTCCACTTACTGCTTTAGCACTGGACTACACGTTCCATATTACGTTCCACTTATCAGCTTCCCCCCCGGGGGGGGGGGGAGGCCTGTTAGAGCACCGCACTGAACAACTCCAGGTCAAGGCAATCAATCCCACTCAGCCGACCGTGTCTGGGAGTTGTTTCACCCATCAGATTGGTCTTTGCCATTCCCTGTTCATGTGATCCAGGTGAGACCATTTCAGCCATCTGACTGACGGACTCTCACTCACTCACTCTACTCACTCACTCACTCACTCACTCACTCACTCATCATATCACCTATGGTGACGTTTATCGGGATGTCCAGTACCAGTAGAGTGACTTACCTCATCTTCTAATGGCTTCTCGGGTTCGGCTCCTTTATCTTCATCAGCATCCGAGAACTTGTACTTGGCGTTGACGAACTGGATCATCGTAATCTCCATCTTTTGCTCATCTACGTACTTCGTCGCTTCCTGAAAGGTCAAAGTTACGCCCATACATATGACATGGTGTAAATATTTAACGCGCACACACACACACACACACACACACTGGCTCTGCCCCATTATGGCGTCCAGAACTTATCAGCAGTTATCTGGATATAATATAAGGGCCATGTGAATATCAATTTAGCCATATCAGTGTTTATAAAAACACACTCCGGCTAATGACTATATACTGGCTAAAAACAGCCATTTTATGTCTACTACAAAGTCTCTTGCCGCTGATATAGAATAACAAACAGCTGAGATGGTGGGCATATATCTTACATTGGACACCAGTTTTTATCTTGAACTAGAGATCCAGACTAAACACATAATACCAATATTAGGTATCACTGGTCTGTAAAATCCAGGCCAATTAGGCTAACCTTTGGTGTCAACTTTACTAATTAAGTTAACTGACAATTATGTCTTGCAACTAGCCACAAGTTATGTTATTTTATAACAATAACCTCCGAAGGCAACTCTCTCTCTCTCTCTCTCTCTCTCTATATATATATATATATATATATAAACTAATGTTAACAATAATCGAAAAGAGTCAGATAACTTGTGTGTGTGTGTGTGTGTGTGTGTTAAGATGTGAAAATAGCCATCTCTGGATCCCAGCTAACTTTATATTATAGCATGTTCAAACAATGAACTCTGGATCCAACTAATTGTATATTATCACATGTGCAAACAATAATCTAGGAGGCAAACTCATTATATTATTAAAATACATTCGCGCGCGCGCGCGCACACACACACACACACACACACACATGCCTGCATGTATGATGCGGAACAATTTAAATTTATTTTAAGCAAAACTTTTAGGTTTAAATTATTGTCAAATGACAGTGTCGCGCTTCATATTTCCATCAAGTTTAAGAAAATCCAGTTATCCTGGTCGCCATGACTGGCATGATTCAACAATTATGCTCGACTTAGCAGTGTTCCGGAACAGTCCCGGATGTGGCCGGAAGCAATTTCCAATCGCGAACGAACGGAAAGCCGACGACAACAAACAAACAAACAGCGGATATCAATCATCCATTATCATTCACAGATTTCAGATTTGACAAAGTCCTGTCACATCTGACACAACAACGTCACAACGGCGGGGAACGGCCAGACCATCCAGATTAGGACCAGGATGTAGATGAGGCAGAGTGGTGTGCATTAATGCCAATGCGCAGTCAGTAAAGAAACGCCCACGGGAATGACTAATACCATGTAGATTTAATAACGCATAAAAAAGCAACAGGTTGAATTACTTTACTGCTCAACAAGCTGTGGTAGAATTAGAAGAAAACATTTCGCACGCACGTTCCCTGAACGCGTGCCGGCCGCCGAGTGTTTGATTTCATCTGGCTGCTTAACAAGAAAGCCTCCCTAAATTTATGTGGTGAAATGTTCGCACCAATTAATGAACGGGCCGGACTTGCCCGACAGCCAGATCCCAGTTGGTGAGACGTGCTAGCTGAAATGTGGCCGGAACACACATCTGTCATCAACAGACGGGTCTGTTTCCTACAAATTAAATATATCAACCAATGGCAGGATTTTCTGCGGCAAATGAACAGATGTTAAACCCCATAAGTTTATCAAAGCTCACTGTTATGACCATGGCCTTATAACTAATATATATTATGTCTGCCTCATTTTCAGGATTGCCTGAAATGTTCTTTAGAGTCAGCGATTAAATCTACACAGTGGATGAAACACCTGGGTACAGGATTGAGACAACTGACATATCTGGTATGAAAAGCCACAAAGCCGTTCCCTGATGAATCGTGCAAAAGTTGTTTGTACTGACAGTTTATGATTTTCCCTGTCAGTGCCAATTAATTTTATACTACTAGCATGCACATGCACGCACGCACATGACATCATCATCATCAAATATCTTAATTTTAGGCATAAATGTTAGGGAACAAATTTTGCCGTACCAGCACAATGTAACCTTTAACTTGCCATACTATTGCATTAAATTGGAATACCTAAAGCGAGATAAATTGTATGTAATATACACATTCTTGGGGTGGGGGGGAGGGGTTGAGTGAGGAGAGGATTGCCATCTCAAATATTTCTTTCACATCTCATGATCTGGAGCCACAATATTACATGGACATAAACAATCATTTATAGTAATGACATGGCTCCGGGAAGCAAAAGACATTCATCACAAACAAATATATCCATCTATCTGATGGAGGATGATTCAGCTAACATTGCTTTGTGGGTTTATATACACCTAAACTCCTTCCTTATAGTTATAGTTATATATATATATATATATATATATAATGGGTTGTGTGCCCAATTATTATCTTAAAAACTGACATTGTTGCTAGTTACCAAAGAAAATATGATTAAAGACCAAAGAGATCCTTATGATGTTAGTATGTTTACATCGGGTTACCTGAAATTATTTTCTTCCAATTTTTTTTATCAAACATTTTTACCGCATATTTAGAGTTACTATATTTCAGTTCCCATTAAATGTTACACATATTTGTACATTTACCTATAAATATTTTAATGCCGTATATGGCTCTGCTAAATATCATATTTATCTGAATGGCTGTAGAGCTTCAATCTGGACAGAATCAATCTAGGAATAGAACAGTTTGGATATAGGGTAAATTACACCATCAACTGGCCAATTTGGTTGCTTGGTGTTCTTCCTTGATGCTTTCAAAATGACCAAAAATGAGTTTGCTATAAAAACATCCTCAATCTGATATAACACACACACATACACATATGCATTCACGCACATGCACACTTTAACAACAGATCAATTGCTCTAACTGTACTGCTAATTTGTTTACTGAGTGAGTGAGTGAGTGAGTGAGTGAGTGAGTGAGTGAGTGAGTGAGTGAGTGAGTGAGTGAGTGGTGGTGAGTGAGTGAGTGAGTGAGTGAGTGAGTGAGTGAGTGGTGGTGAGTGAGTGAGTGAGTGAGTGAGTGAGTGAGTGAGTGGCTCATTAATTAACAACAGAAAACAGCACAAATATTATAGAATGATGTTTTGTTTTAGAAGAGATGCTTAATTACAGGTAACACATGTTAGAGTTAAGTAAATTACACCTTATATCAAAGCCATAAAAATATTATACTGGATGATAAAAGATGAATTATCCAGATCAGACACACCTGTATTATATATTAGTTTTGCCTGTTAGCACCTGCTTATTGGCATCAACTTCAGTTGGCAATGGCATAAAGTTATTATTGGTTAACGAAACTAATTACATACTGATTAATGCATTACCTTGTTAATATATATCTTGTGGAAATAAGAAGAAAAGCATAAATTTGCACAATTTTTTAGGATGGTAATGTACATTAATATTCTGCAGCCAAACCAAATAGCTCTGATGTGATGATGGCTGGCAAGTATTTTTGTGATAGAACACATTTCAGGCATACTATTTCATGCACTTTACAAAATTAACTAGATCACGATGTGGTACATAAAATTTCTCGTCATTATACAAGAAACGTACAAAGACAGATCAGCACAGGTATAAAATGGTGTTAATCAAGCACACATCATTTGTTTTATCAACAATGCGTCTAGCTAACATGGTGAAAGGGAATGATATGATGTAAATAATTTTGCCTTTAGCTAAATTCCGAATTAGATGAGTAATATTTCATTACCTGGGAGCAAGAAGTATTTTCTGATAATAATAATAATGGTGATAATAAGGTACATTTTAAAAAGCACCCTCGTTTTATGTTCATTCGGCTGATAGAGAAATAAATCTCCAGAATACGTACGCCTCTGGGCAAGAAGTCTTTTTCCTTCAAGCCTTCCATGGTCAGGTAAAATGCTTTGTTCTGTTTCATTGTCTCATCGTTCGGCTTCAACAACAGATAGGTGGCAGTGCAGGCAGCAGCCGTCTTCAGATCTTTTTCTATCGAAGTAAAACAAGTAAAACCATTCTTAGGATATCAAGGAAATGCCCTCTCCGGTTCTTATTAAAGTTAGTCAATTAATATATTAATATATCAAATACATTTTACCTGCCACAGTATATATATGAGCTCTTCACAGTGTGCATTGAGAAAGCTGCTCTAAAAACTTACTACTCTCGGTTGACCTTGGAACATATGGAGCAGGTCAATTCAATGATATTAACAAATCTTCCATTGTATGCTGCTTCTTTTTTATATCTATTCACAATATATTTACGCAGGACTACCGATATATTTTACATACAAGGGTTTTCCTGTTACCATAATATTTTACATTTTGCATTTACCTGTACATTCCTTTTACATAAATTACTAATTACAATGTTCACATAAGACTATTTCATTTAGATTATAATTGTATAGTTTGCATTTGGTACGTTGATATCACATTAATATGTTAGTATCTAAAATGTTTTACTTGAGTTGAAGTGATATATGTTTGTGTCATACACAACACAGTGACATATCTAGTTCCAGACTGAGATCTGGATGTCCATAGACAAGAGGATTTTTGTCAGGTTTGTTTTTGTTTCTTGTGATCACTACAATACCCAGGGGATGAATGAGGGTCGCCAATTGATGTTTTAATGTTCTTCTGATGACAAAAAATAATGGACTACATCCTCAGTTTTCAGAAAATGTTCCTTCTAGTCACACTTAAACTATTATAGTTATTATTATTCTATGCTCCAGAGTGAGCCGATGGCAACTCAGCATTGTACAGAGATCTGGACACTAGGCAAAATCCTCAAAATCCTTACAGGGACTGAACACCCTCTGATAACAAATCTTTACAGATGATAGTTTAGAGCTGCACCCTTTGGTCATCTCTGGTGATAATTTGGAGGCTACAAGAGTTACAATTTTGGTTTTACATCCCAAACAATCATGAGGTATGAGTTGTTAGAGTTACACACACACACACACACACACACACACATAAGTATCTTTTTACCTGTATACAACTTGTTAAAAAACACAAAATTATGAATTTATTTTATCTGTCAGTACGTATATATATATACAAAAAAAGGTATGAGGCATGCACGTACGCAGACACGCACGCATGCGCGCGAGCACACACACACCAATAGAGAGAGATAGACATCATTTGACTACCAACCCAAAGCAGTCAAATAAATCTACATAATGCGGGCTTTAAACTCCTATAGGAGTACTTTTATCGCATCTGCCTTTAATAATGACAGTGAAATCTGCTGTCAGCCGAAAACAGACAGATATGAGATGACTCATTCATACGTGATAACATTTAATATCAATCATAGTTCCAAGGACATAAATTATAAACCTGCCAGTCAGTAATGATTCACTCTCAATTATAATGTGGAATGTACGTCTGTGTCACTGAGGCCTGCTTATAGGTGTGGTGTCAACTGTTGGTGACACCGAACTGTCATCAGAAACAGGTCAGTCCGTACTCCAACTGTACGCCATGATGGACAGACTCGTCAGAAAATTCCTTGAAGACTTAGTGACGTAAGTAACAAATCTCAATCTTGTCTGGCCTCCAGCTTAACAGACCGATTGCTTTGGAAATCTGACAGCAAATAGTGTCACCATTCACTCCCCGATAAAATCACTTACCTATGCAGCAAATTAGATGAATTAGCTGAAAATTAGAGCAATAAGAGGGAGTAGTATTTGGAGGGAGGTTGTCAAACAGGTCATGGGTTACATCACACAGTCACGTGACCACTTAACGTGTGATCACGTGACATCACACATCAATGGTGGACAAGAATAGCCGGTAATGGGCAGAATGTTATTAGCCCTTGGTTGTTGTGTGTAACCGGTAATTCCATTGTTAAAATAAACACAATTCACTTGATATAAGAAGCAGCAATTTTACGACATCCAATATGGACTATGTGTGTCCGAATCCGTGTGTCCAAGCAGACGACACAACTTAAAATATTTGTTATTAACAATTATTTAACGTTGGAACAAATATCACGCCGACGTTGCAACAGAACACATATATGTCCGTTAGGATGAAAAGCATTAATAACCTTTTACACTGTGACAACACATATACTGGCCAAAAGGGAACTGGAATGGAGTAAAAGCCTTTTACAGCTCAAAACAGCTGTAGGAAACATTATTCATCAAAATAGTTGACACTGTTATGTTACATGTATTACAAATTTGGTTTGTGGTGCGGTATTTCACAGATTTATATACCACTGCAAAACAAAAACCTGCCAGCTCACCCCCTACATGTACAGTCAGATTTCAAACAGTTTCAACTCTCAGCACTAAGGTTCACACATTTTCACAGAATTATCTATTATATGATGTTGTTATAATCCGACTACCCAAAAAAAAAAAATAATAATAAATAAATGGATGCACAGCCACATTTAAGTGATACGCTATCATTATAAAACTATATTTAAAATTTAGGCGTCAACATGGAATATAACTGGCAGCGCGGTTGGTGACAATCCTCTACTACCCGTGTTCAAATCCAGCTTAGCTGTATCTTTTTTAGGGTGTACATTTGCAGGTGACTCATTTAATCTATAGGGTGCACAAAAGTAGCCATAAAACAGCAAAACTTAATGTAGAAGGTATATACATGTTCCTGAAGCAATAGCAATTTTCAAGCTAATGCTTAAATCAACCCCCCTTCAGTCCCCTGCTGATGACAAACTGGTCCACCTGTAATATTCTTTGTCATGAAGCAAGTCGTAAACCAGGGATTTACACCAAACTGATGTATCTGGCAATAATTAATTACATCAAAGATCATGGCATGATCAAAGGGTGCAGAAAATGGCCCAAACACATACGTTTATGACTGGAAGAAGAATGGTGAATGGGGAAATGTCCAGGGACTGGGAACTTATAGGGTGAAGTTAAATATTTAATTAATAAGCGATGTCAGTTCTTAGGAGATCAGAAACCTAGTAAATTGAATGAAACAACAACACAGAGAGAGTACAGAAATAACATTGATCTAAGTTAAGCTTTAGGTTCAGGTGTAATTATTTGAGGTACCTCAATATATTACTAATTGTGGATGTGTGAATGAGCGCGCCAGGGACACGCGTGCGTGCGTGCGTGTAAGTATGCATACAAGCGTGCGTGGATATATGCGTGTGCGCATTTGTAAGCCCGTAAGTGGCTCACTGGCATCCCCATGTCATTACATAGTGTGACCTCACGCCATTAACACCTCAGAGGGTGACTCTCACACAAGACAATAGACCACACACACAGGGGGCTCATTCCACCTCCAATATAGTGGTATACACACACATACACACACATACAGAAAAGACACCCCCTACCATATGCCAAACACACTGCCAACAAGGTGGACACAAGTCAATGCTAGCTGAACAATGTCACCCACCAGTGAAGCACAACAGCTTGTAAATCCAATTGCTTGTTTGGCAGCCATCAGAGCCTGGTAAGGGTGTCATAAAAATTCCATAATGTAGCCTTTTTGGGGGGTTTTATGACATCCATCATCAACCCCCAAAGAGGGGGGTGCCATGGTGTCTAACAAAGAGTTCCTAGACAACACTGACCCATAACAAGGCACCCCCTAGGTAACCTACCTGGGTTCTCTATTACTCTCACATGACAAAAAAAGTTGTTCCCTTACAAAAGGCACTAGCATTTCTAAAAACTAACAACCTTAATGGGCTGTGTGGATAACTGGAGCTAGTATGCAAATTATTATGCAAATCATCTACTCATCTGATTCCACCCGTTTTTTTGAAGAAAACACAAGTGGTGCAGTAATAGGTCATCATTCCCCCAGCTGACTTACTGGGAAATAGATCTACATCGCAGAGACGTTTCGCTGAATCTTCTATCTATACACCATCACTGGCATCAGGCGGCAGGGTGTGTTTGCTGCATATTCTGTTCTGGCACAACGGATGAACAGTCCATATTAAATATTCCGCTCATACGTTGAATCTAAGGATTACCTCTTCTTATCCGGGAAAAGCAACAAGAAACAGATAGTCTAGGTAAGTGAAAGAGGTGTTTCTGATTTGCTGGGGCAGTGGGGGGGGGTAGATGATATACTGTATTATTGGGGGTGAACGATGTCTGAATAGGTTTATTGTTGGTTTTGTATAATATTATGCGCTCTTTCTCTCTCTTACACACACACACACACACACAGAGAGAGAGAGGGGGAGAGAGAGACTTTGTCTAGAAGCCAGCCTACAGTAAGAGTAACACCAACGTGACCATGTGTTTGATTGTCATTGTAGACTAGACCTAATGTGGACACAAGAATTAGGCGGCCCCAGTCTGTTGTTATCTTACCATCTGTAACAATTATATAATATAATCAATAGAAGACAGAGTACACAATACCACAGTGCTATCAAACACCCAATAAATAGATCTAGATCCATCACACAGGATACAAACAACGGGGATTCATTTCACAGCGTTGTGTAACAAGCGACAAAGCCAAGCCAGTGATTTGACACCACCAGTGAGTTGACACCACCAGTGAGTTGACACTGCCAGTGACGCAATCAGTCGATTGACGTAAACCGTATCTGAAATGTACTAGGTCTAGGTCTACAACAATTGTCAGCAAATGCTGTCTTTATTTGGGTTAAGTTTGGCTTCATTCATCAAACAAACTTCTTCATCATTTCTGTACCAGTGAGAAACAAACAGACGGGGGGGGGGGGGAAGCTATTCGGTTGTATAGACTCTAGCGTTGGTCATACCCGGGACACAGGGCCGAGGGCTGTCTCCCAAAGGAATCACATCCCACAAACAGAGGCATGGGCAACATTCGAACCCACAACCTGCAGGTTTGCAGTGTGGTGCTCCATCCACTGCGCCATCGCAACGTCCCCATGTATACGAGTACAAATCATACGGATACTAATCTGACTTGTTCACGGTCTACTAGATCTATAACGAGAACAAAAGTTTATCAGCCAACTAGAAGGTCCAAGGTGTTACCAAATTTTTTAGTTCCAATGATCCAGACCTGACAATTAGCGAAGTAACGCCAGTACTGGATGGCCTTGTTTAGTTGCTGGTAATCGTTCCTAGATTGTGAACATCGGAAACTAAAATAAGTGAGGAAGGTAATATGTGGGTTTATTCCCCCCTCCCCGACAATGACCATAAATCCCCCGGTAAATGTCACCGTCTGTACTGGAGATAGGGGGTGACCACGTTACCAAAACCTGGCGAGTACGGCGTTTAGCGGGAAAACATTAAAAAAAAAAAAAACGAGGCCCCAACATCATGATAACAACCAGTCCTCGGCGGCTCGGATCAAGTGTTTTGTCCTCTGACTGGGGTGAAGTGAGTCCTTTCTTCTCATTGGTAATAAACTTTACAACAATGGCCCCAGTATTGGACGATCTCTTTATTAGGGCAAGCCGATGAAGACGATATTGCCCCCATCCGACATCAGCAACAACCATAAGCCCCAAAAGATCGGTGACAACACATCAAACCGGAATGGCGGGTCACCGAGTTTAGCACAACACCTCAGACAAGTAGAGCTCTCTCCAGCTTAAATAGCTCTTGTAGATAATCACTGCGCGCAGCCGGTGACAACAAAGGATGAGTTTTTCTAGGAATTATGCCGAAGCAGTGTCCCCAAATTTCCACTAGCTTACGGCTAACGAAGAGAGATGGAGGCGTTATGAGATCAGAAATGAAATAAGACGGTGCGGAGTAAATCAGTCGAAAATTCACTGTTTACAGTTGAAAATCCCATAAATTACGGATCTCTTACAGATGAAAACCAAACATGGCACGAAAAAGCAAACACGTCATCGGCAAGCGAAGTGGCACTCACCGCCGCTCGCTAAGCTGGTGACACAGCACAAACTGTCAATAAATCTGGGTAATTACTGACAAATCACAGGGCATGGAAGATCTTCCAACAAATTGCTTCTTTTCAGATCTTCAAAGCGCCCATTGGCAGACCACAGTGAAGCTGTGTTTTTCTAGGGAACCTATTCACATAACATATTGTAGTTGCCATAAGAGGGTTAGCCTAGCGCAGTTCCACCATTTGGTCCACGTTTTATTGGCCCAATCAGGCTGTATTACAGACCTAGGTAATGTTTTATTGGAGGGTTTCTAGGATCAAAGCAATCTATGCTCTGTTCTTAAACATGTCGTAAAATATTGTTTTAAATCGCCAAACAACTTAAGCTCTCCCAACCGGGACTGGGGGGAGATGCCCACAAAGTGGAATGTGTAATACTGAAACCCCCCCCCCCCGCCCAAACGCAGACACACAGAGAGAGAGAGAAGGATCAAGATATGCTCAGCCTAGACACTAATTGTTTTTTAAAAGGACCAACATCTTGTAATTATCACACCAATAAGTGACCATAGGCCTGGTGACACAAGAGACTACCTTAACCCTCCTGCCATAAAACCAAAATGTTGTATACCAAGCTGACTAAAAGGAATATAAAAACTATAAGATCTCCATAAAAGTCTTAATCAAGGCTATGACCGATTTCTCCACAAAGGAAAAACACACACACACACACAGTGTGTGTTATCTAACAGCGATTTGTGTCAATATACCAAACTGTTATCATACCACACAAGTCAGTGTGGCCAGTCACAGGTGAGCTAACATAGCACATATCTCGCGGAATTAAGCCATAAACTAGCCATAAAACCTCAATAAGACATCACAAATATCATAAACCTATTCCTGGCTTTATTTCCTACATACATAGACTAGAGACCAGGGCAAGGAGAATTTAATTTCTCAGACATATGAACTATGAAGCTTTCTTGGAACAATTTATCTCTCCAGAAGGTGGACCAAAGCAAACATTGACAACATTTATGGCCATATAAAGCAATTTATGGTATTTATTACATAGCAAATTGATTACAAACTTTCACCAAGGATTTGAGACCTTTGACCCAGTCGTTTTAATTACTTCAATTATAAACCTAGTTTATTGGTAATTATCTTCAATTAAATTATCTGACTGGCATAAAACGACCTGGGATTCAGCAATTCCGCTATCCACAACAATGGAACTTCACCTGAAATGTCTGAAAAGCATCTGCCAGATTTCATTCCTGAAAGGCTGCAGTAAATAAATAAATATTTCACACATTCGGACTGCTAAGGAAACACTCATTGACAGAGAGAATCGGGTGAACTGGTTTACTAAGTTTGGCGAAGCTACTGTTGACATTGAATTATAAGAAATGTTATTAATTCTCATCCCCCCCCCCTCCTACCACCCCAAACATTCTTACTGACACATGTAGGAATACCTACTGGTGACTTAAAATTTTAATATCTCTGGTATAATGTGTGGGGCATGAGACGAGAAGTTGGGTCACTATAGACTTTCCTCTATCCAGCCAAAGAGTTCCATATATTTTAGATGTATTTAGAATAGGTCTTTCTCCATGTACAGGAATTAAAATCGCGGGTCATCTTCAGCTTCATTTTCCGCACGTGGGCAGCTTGTCATAGTACTGTATTCATACATATTTAAACCACTGATTGTTAGTTTAATTATATGTGGTAATTGTATAATCATTTTGTCAAGTAAAAAGACACATTAACAGTCACAGACCAGAAGTTATGGAGGCAGATGTCGTAATAAGATATGCTGCAGATCAAATCTTTATATTGTTCTTTAGGGAAATGTTACAATTAGTGTTATGAGGAAATTCGTCCCTAATTAGTAAGCTGGTAAAATTGTAGTCATAACACCTTTTTCTTTTAAATTTTGTGCGTGTGGGTGTACATGCCTGTCTGCATGCACACACACTGGAGACTTTCTGAGCATGAACATTCACAGCTCTGGATTCAGCCCCCCCCCTTGATTAATCACTGAGAGTTTGAATTCATGATTCAAAATTATCTGTGACAGCCTTTTGACGGGTCAAGGTTCTACTGCATAGAGAACTGATATTATGATGATGATGATAATCTTCTCTATGTTTATAAAAGAAACAATGTTTTTCATCTCGGTTATATTTGTCCAGTGGACTCATGTCTGGTGGTCAGCCACCACTTGTCCTATGTCACTCTTTAGATGACAATTATCAGAAGATAGGGCCGCAAATGAGGCAAATAAAAATACCCATTATCAGCTAAAATATTGAACAGAGAGAGTGAGCAGAACAACAAATGATACACAGACATTGGATCAATCAATATCTTGTTACCTGCATAACAACAACAACAACAACAACAACAACGAGGACGACATAAATGTTTTTACGTAATGTTTATATCGGTGTCACTGACTGACCTTGATAATAAGAAAACTGTAGGTAGTTATAATGTTCCACAAGGAAGTTATCTACCAAGGCTCCATTGATGGTAGCTAGCTTGATGGGACACTGGTGTTTACATCGTAAGACACTGATCCAGTGATCTACAAGCAAGAAGAAAAAAACAACGTATTAGATAATAATATGGGAATTTTGTTATACAAACAGCGTTTTGGCATTAAAGTAAAAACATCACACACACACACACACACACACACACACACACGGACATACCTGCTACTGCATTATAGAAATCTGGAAAACTTTCATGGTCATAGGTCCCTTCACAGAGGGCTGAACACCGACTGAATTCCTTGTAGTACTCTACCAGGGCGCCCTCTATGTGTTTAATGGTGGCCGCATATTTCTTTTCCGTATATGTGTCAACACCTTTCATGTAGAGATCCTGAGACACCAAACAAAAACAAACAGAAACCGGCATCAGCATTAGACACGTTTGACATTTCTATCCACAAACAGCTGACAGATTTGTTACAGAGGCGTAATGGAGTAATCCGGAATGATCCAGAAGGCAAACAGTATCGGTAACAATTTAAAGCACCACCTCAGCCCCACACAAGATCTATTTGCTCTCTTAAAAGACAAGAATGAGGTTAGGTGAAACCGATTGATCACAGAACCATCAAGTCTCAGCTGAGTAAATAACAATTTCTTTTTTTTTGTGGGCAAACTGACAGGACAACATCTTTCACTCGTTTTAATTAATATCGCAGTAGCTTAGAAGACACAAAACCCATAATGTGTGTTACTTTACTGTGACATACGACACCAGAAAAAAAGGGTGACCAGATCCTAATAGAGATCATCACCAAAAAGGTCACTGTGAAGTGAGTGGGTGACCTTGTGTCTAATCACTTGGTACAGACTGATGGATTAATACTGATACCTGGCATTGTAAAACAAGTAAATGGCATCATTGTACAAGTAATAATAGTGAGTGAGTCAGAAGGACAATTTGGATATTGACAACAAATGAAAACTGAATGTATAGAATACAGCACCCTCCCCCCCCAACACTTAATTTCATACCTGTACAGTACATGAAGAGGTCGGTTGAATCTGTGGAAGAGAGGAGGCTGATAGGGACCAGTCTTCTAAACACAATTTGACCACACATCACTAAATATCTCACAATACAAAGGAAACGAGATTTGATCTCTATTATCATGTACAGAGACAGGTGTCCGTGTTTAATGATCCTATTACACACAGAACGGCTGAACTGATCCACACCGATATCTCATCCAAATGATCCACACTGGTATCTCATCCAAACCGACACATAACAAGCCCAAAATAAGACCGGGCACACTGATCTTCATTCATTCATGGCCATGTTTTATTGTCTATTTTTCTAATTCTCCGATAATTAAGAACAAACAAGGGGCCTTTGTTAGATCAACTAGAGCCGAGACCTGACCTATCTACTGAAGAGGCTTGTTTATAATGAGATCACTGCGGTCTAACAGAACCTGACAGTTCTCCAGCATCAGATTCCTGATGGTTCAATAGGATTTCCTGATGTTCTGTGGCAAATCTTTTTATACACACACATAAATACACACAGTGAGATGTTCTCTTCAATCAACAGCCCATCGGCTCAGGTTTATCTGATGGGAAGGCGGATAAGGATAAGGTGCACAAATGAGAACGGCCATGTACACGGTTTTATTTGATTCGATTTTGTTTGGATATTCAAAACATGTACATTAAAATACAGCCACACAAATAGCACAGTAA
Source organism: Paralvinella palmiformis (assembly GCA_025642065.1). Lineage (NCBI taxonomy): Eukaryota > Metazoa > Annelida > Polychaeta > Terebellida > Alvinellidae > Paralvinella > Paralvinella palmiformis. The sequence goes on from JAODUP010000231.1 coordinate 437,178, forward strand.
ATAAGAGTGTATTAATATGAAGCACTGCACAAAACAAGTCAGAGGACTTCATTTCCATTTTGGTTTCCATCCCTAAAGGTTTTCTGTATTTGGACAAGAGTTATGTTGCTTTTATCAAAATCTGATGAAATCTCTCAGTGTTATTAAGTTGTTTGTTCAGTGTATTCTTCTCACAGATTATATATCTCATGGTTTGAGGTTTAAAAATGGACCGCAGTGTCCTGCTGCCTGTGGTATGAGATCACTCATCCACTCAACCACCAGTTGATCCATTACATAATCATATTCCTCCACACAAGCACTTCATATTATTGTTATTTATTAATATAAGTACCTTTGATTTGAAATTAATGCATTATTGATTGTTTAATATCAATATCAACAACAATGACTGACTGTCACCTGTAGTTTCGTTTCTGGCAAGTTTAAAACCTTTATTATAAGGAAGAAACAATTTATGGACAGTTTGGTCAAATCTGAACCAAGTGCTCTGCTAATATTCCTCAGCTCTAGTAATTTACTAAGTGGCCACTTAAGCATCACATAAAATACACATTACTACTAAGGAACAATGGAAGGGAAATCCTTTGGGTGTGGCACACCAAGGGGAGTACCCTGAGCTTCTGTATTAGTGATACCTCCAGCTTTGTTAATTTAAATATATATTTGACAGGGGGGGGGGAGCGGGTCCCAAGGAATAAGTTTATTTATTGAAATAACCAGACTTTCAGGTAACAAAATATGAAATATGGTGACAGTAGGATCCCACTCAGTGAATCCATATTATAGATAACAGGAGACATTATTAAACCAGGAGATTAATAGAGATTAATTAGAACTTTGATAAAACCTGATATTACTGTCCGTTATCACACTGATAATAAAGTTCTTGCTGCCACCTCATAATCAAGGTATGTAGATTAATTAACAGGTGTTAAGATCCTTTGATGGAGTGTGCTCTTATAATGTCAACAGGACTATCAGCAACCTCAAGTGTAAACTATTACCTGATAAAGCCGCAATACAATGATATCTATAGAGTCAGTGTCTAGAGCATATTAACACATAAGTACTTGTCTATTTACACTCCATTACTCAAGTGATTCATCAATTAATGCTATCAAGGATTTATACACACCCCTCCAAACACACACACACACTACACACACACACAAACAAACAAGAGAGAGAGAGATCTGATAGATCATAAATATGATCAACTGTACACAATGTTACATAGTTCCCAGTTGATTGAAAACATACAACTCGGTGTGTAATTTCAATATACAATATTTTTTTCTTTTCTATTAAACATTAATTATCGGCAGCGTTAGGCTGTGCTAAAACCGTTAAATACCACGAACGTATATGCTCTGCAACACATTACTTTCAAAGGACAAAATCGTTGTTCTCTGCAATGGATGTTCCACGGTCTAGTCTGGTTTGAACAAACTATGTGGTTGTTAGAGGGTTCCGATTCAAGTAAAAGCTGTGTCTGTGGGATGGTGTTCGAGTTCCCTGTCCCAGGTTTGACATAGCACCGATACCAAACAAACAACTAACCTGCTCACTCTCCAAACTATTGTTTGTTTCAAATTTAGTTAAATATACTTTACTTTTCTCATCTGGTTAACGAATCTTGTAGTTGTAGGCATAATAATATGATATACAAAATTTATATAGTTATATACCGTAACCTGTAAGAAGGTTACTCTTAGGCGCTTGACAATAAATAATTCATATGGATGTAACAGATTTACATCTTTAAAAATACACAATTCTTTCCAGCCAAATACATAACATATTCAGCTGGGAAAAGCTGAAACAAAAAGATTAGTTTTTATCTTCTTTTTGAACGTATCAGGGGTCTTGCACTTTCTGATGGTTACTGGAAGATTATTCCGTAAGGTTGCAGCAGCCTTTCTGAACCATCTATTACCGTACGTTATGTCATTCCACGTGTTGTTGGTACGGCTAAGAATGCTCCAGACTCAGACCGTAGAGACCTCTCGTCGGCTCATACGATACGGAACGACATTAAGTTCCTCTAAGTACCGAGGGGCAGTCCTTCGAAGTTCCTTAAAAGTGTACATCAAAATATTGTACTGCGTGCAGTGAGCTCCGGTGGCCTAGCGGTTAAGCAGTCGGCACTTGGTGCCAACGGTCGCAGGTTCGAACCCCGTAAGAGGTCGAAACTTTTCCAGGGATTAATTTCTCGGCTCACTACATCGTGGGTGGCTGACCACGTTAAATGGCGCTGCCGTCTCCACTGAATTATTTAAAATAAAGGGGGACGTTAAAAACCCCCTGAGGACGTAAAACACTCTGGCAGTGACCACCCTCAGGGTATTTCGGCTCCATCTTTCCGTACTGCTCCCCTGTGAGTGGTAAGGGAGGAGGATTCTCAACCACTCCAACATAGAAGCTGTGCTGATTAAGCGTCAGCCTGGGGATTCTCCCCGAACAACAAAACCAAACCAACCATTGTACTGCGTAAACATAAGCAGGTTTGGAGTTTTATTAACTTCTTTAAGCAGTATAACATCGAGTATCACCACTCCACCTCTTAGTTACCACCACCACAGGGAGTGAACCACACAAGACTTGATTTCAGACGGAAATATAAGGTGTCTAGATAAGAACATTGCACACAATAATCAACTCATCAGGCATTGTGACCCAACAAACAGTAAACAATAAACAGAGGGGGGATTCCATCCAACATTTCCAGGGGCGCCTCCTCGGTCCAACTGGTAGCGTGGTTGGTCACAGATCTCAACCACCCGATTTCAAATTTCGGGGTGGGCACGTCTGAAGGATAGTTCATCTTTCACTTCGCTTCATTATGACCTCTGCAGGTCGCTGGGCCCATTTAGCTTACAGTAGGCAGCACAAAAGTAGCGGTGTAAGTATAACATCCAGTATCACCACTCCACCACTTAGTTACCACCACCACAGGGAGTGAACCACACAAGGCTTGATGCAGCCAGCAGCAATACCCCCCCCCCCCGGTGGTTGTGACTGACTAATTCCGACTGTGTGTATGGGGAATCAAACAATATGACTGTAGCCCGTTATTGTGTTAAATGGACGTCTAATCTGAACAAATTAGCATGATCGATAACGACATAAACAACCTTTCAGAACACAATTTCCAGCCGGCCACACTGAGTCAGGGAAAGTTGATCTACCACCGACATTAAATCTTTAGCCATGATATACACGCAGGGGCCAGAGAACGGTGCTACCAAATCAACAGCTCCATATTAAATTAGAGAAACCACACACCTGTTAATTAGAAATCTTCGGTGGCAATTGACGGAAAACGTGTCCACATACAACGGAATTCCTAATTATGGCTAAATCACGATAATTAATTCCTGGGAGTCTATTACTAATGTATAGATTACTCCTGGGCAAAACCTCTGGATCTAACAACGAATGACAGCTGAATATGTAAATGAAGCGGCGAGGATGAAAATGATAATTAGGGATTTTTTCCCTCCAGGAAAATTTGCTGTTGGCTTCAATATTAGACCAGCATATGGTTGATATAGTATGTCGAATATTTTTATATCTTCATTATACAATCGATAGTGCCGTTGTTGTCGTCTCATTGGCTGTTGTTGAATTTCATCTGATTGGGCAAGACAGATTATTGTCAACAGACAGCCCCTCAATATTGCAAGCCTGAAGGTGGATGCGTAACAGGTCATTGAGTATGGTAGTGCAATGCATAGGTTCATCCGTGGGAATGCTTGAATGATATGCTAGACAATTATATTTTTTAACTTTCGTTATGACGATGATGATGATGATGATGATTATTATCATCACTTGTAGTAAAGCTGTTTATCATCACAACAGATACATAACATCATGTTGGAAACAAAGTCCATTATGATGAGAATTACCGCGCTGAGACAAAGAAGATCAAACATCGGATCAACGGGTGAGTCATATTTAACATACCTATTATATATGCATCAGATATGTGACTGCACTTCACCCAAACTGCTATAATGTGCTTTGGCTGTACACACACAAACAATAATGCTACGACTCTTACAGTGTTAAACAGACAAAAACTTGCATTAAATATGATTTATAAATAAATAAATAAGATTTATCCACATCCATATTTTCAATTCAAAGCAACTGATAAAAATGGCATTATTGCTACATGAGTGTTGAAATCTACATTTAGATAAACAAAAGAAACCTTCACCCAGGGTGTGTCTTTGATTGGGAATGGTTTAGTTGCGTTCTTCCCACTAGGTCACATGTAGTACATGGGGCGCCTCCGTGGTCTAGCGGTAGTGTGCTGGAACACTGAAGGATGTTTTGTCTTGCACTTCGTTTCATTACCTTTGGAAGTCGCTCGGCCCATTTAGCCTATCATGTGCACAAAAGTGGCCGTAAAACACCAATCCATCAATCACATGTAGTACATATGACTTCTGCCAAGGGAAACAAACCCCACGGAGACATGAACTGGATTTTAACCCACAACATCGGGGTTTGCAGTGTAATCCCCCTAACGACTGCACCAATCATGGAACGCCCACACCGTAATTGATTAGACAGAAGTCAGACTCATCTGATTGTCTTAAATGCTGTTCACGGACAATCGTTCTTGTGAAGCGGAAGAAAAGAAATCCAGTAGTTGATTGAAATGGTCCGGACATTGGATATCAGCGCATACTCACAAGGTTATACCCCCTAAAAATGTCCAGTGAAACTTGTAGAGATTTTGTTGTCAAAATTGTTACAGAGATTTTCTGGCTATGGAGAAGAGGGGAGTAATTGTCAGTGGGGCAAAACTAATAAACCCCTCCCCAAAAAATATTGAAGACAATTTGGTTGCTAGAAAAACTAATTCCTCCCCAAAATCTATAAACCAGACATGGATTAACACATATAGGTAGAACCATTGATCACTGTATAATAACGAACGGTTTAACACTGTGGGTGTCCCACTTTATAGTTTAAGTAACAGTCAACAGGTCATCATAAAGTGCAGCTTCTCCACAATGGAGTAAACTCTCCACAACTAACGCCTGGATCAGCATCCACGCGCGAGAGACTATAATTCACACCTGAGATAGACTAGGTAGAGAAAAATGACCGCTGGAATCCTAACGACGAGCCCCTTTTTCTTTACCAAACCGACGGAGATTCATATTTCTCCCGCACACCGGTTCTGGATCCGGGCCACAATCCGGAGATGTTTGTACTGGCGGGATAAATAAACAGCTAATGGATAACCGGAGCGGCAGCGAGCTGGTGGTGGAAACACGTGTGTTTGTGTTTGGGATCTGACCAATTCGTCAGACAAACACAACATCGGCCTTACTCACTGGCCGGGCTATATCAAGCTTATTACGGTCTAGCAGTTATCCAGTGTTCACTTGGGCCACGCGTCAGCCCAGCAGGCTTAATGTACATCATGTGTAGATCCCGCAAACACTTATAATAAGCTGAACTGATATATAGCCGTAATTCTGATTGGAGTAAACGTGTTTGTCTGTTTATTTATTTACTTAGAATCTAACTCTAAATAGCACAACTTTAAATATCGCTGAATATTAGACATTAGCATTCTCACACATGATCACAAATTACACTTCTGAGAATATTTCCATGTTGATTTGGTTCATACCCAATTGGATGGCCACATTTCCTCAAGACAGCATTCAGCACCCATTCGATCCAAAGTTCTCACCTTTAATTGGTTGGAATGAAGCACGCATCTTCAGCTGATTGAAAATGAATTTTCAACAATTTTCAGTGTTGAACAGCATTCGAACACAAGCCCTCAAGTTAAGCCATTATCCATCAACTTTAACAAAACTGACATAACACCATCTAATTACTGATATTCGGGACCAGAAATAGGGACACATTTGATTAAGTTTGGGGGAGAGGGTGCTCTCCAATAACTGGGATAACTCGTAACCCCTCAAGATGCCATGAGGCTCTTAACTGCAATAATTTGGTACGGAGAATAAAATATAATTTCAGCCCATTATCGAACATTTCGTGCCTTATAAGCCAGAAGAGACACGATGATTACAGATTAGTGTCCGATGATTACAGATTAGTATCCTGATTACAGATTAGTGTCCATACAAGTTGTGACAAACAAAAATGGCCTTGATGTATTACCATTGGCGTGAGGAAAAACCTGCCAATATTTAACAGCTAGTGTTGTACTGGTTAGCTAACTATTTACCTTCATTAGCTTTATGATACCTGGTCATAGTCAAGGTGGGATGTCTTCATAAAGAAATCATAACGAAATGAATAAAGATGGAAATACAACAATCCTGGGCTACTAGTACTAGCTTAGAAAAGTACTCCTGTAATAATAAATACATGATTCTCTCTACAGAAATAACTACCAGTTTTATGGTGTAGTTAGTATGCAATGATATTGGTATGCATTAAAGGCCTACATCCTTTCAAAACAGATAAAAAACAAATTCCTTGGCTGAATAAATTTGCTAAAAAATAGCACAAATGTTAAATAACACATTCATCTTATTATGTACATACAGCAGCTATTTGATCAAATGGCATAGAATGGCCTACTATATGACAACGTCTCTAATTACACAGAGATGGATTCATTATGAAAACTGCCCACTATAATTTCCTGGTTCTATTTCAACTGAATCTAGGACGTTTTGGCCATCTATTATTTGAAGATAGGACGTTTTGGACAAATTTGTTTTATTCGTTATTTTATTAATACAACTTCCAGTTAGGAGATTAATACAGTAACCTGCACAATAGACATACAGTAAAATACACAATCAGGATCCCAAATCGTATAAAAATTAAGCAATTAACAAGGACATAGAAGTAAGTTAATACATGCCACTATATAATATATGTAACTGTGAGAAGCCATGGAGAATTAAACATCAGTTAAATACATATATAATAAACACAAGATATTATATTTGTTGGCTTTTTATGTCATAAATGTACAAGATATTATTCACTTTTTATATTTGGCCAAAACGTCCTATCTTCAAAAAATAGCTGGCCAAAACGTACGCCTACCATTTTAACTACCGGTATCGTTCTATCATCCATCAGTCCATATATAACATATTGCTATAATAATCTTCTATTGTAACAGTAGTTGCTGTACATACTGTAGATTACTGATATGAATCAACAAGTTTTAGGAAAATACATAATTAATACATTGATGAACAATTTGGTTTAGCTTCATGTATGATTTATTCAGTACAGTTCGTTTATTTCAACATCCATATTACATTATTTTAATGACGCCAAACAAACATAGAATGTTGAAAAGGAGGATGCAGAAGCTTCCCAAGCTATCTAAACGTTATGGATAGCTGTTGATGTTCGCTGATTACCAGATTGGAAATAAATATGACTTTTCAAGCTTTTATGTATTAAACACAGTACAGCAATACTGGCAATTCTTCATGATCATGGTCCTCACTCCGGCTAATTTCCCCAACCATCATACAGAATTTGAAATTCACAAATTCCTTGACCTCTAGGGGTCATACATCTATACAGTTTATGCCTGGTAACATTACTGCACTGCTCAGTTAATTGTGACAACATTATCAATGGACCTCCTAGCACTAAAATAATGGACCTATATGTGTGAATGTGTATGTTTGTTCATAGACCCAGGAGTTAGATGTATGTTATATGTACCCTCCCATCACATCATACAAATAACCTGTCTAATATAGCCAGTTTTATGACCAGTAACCATATCATCATTACCTAATGTTCACAAAACATATGTCATTAAATAGAGGCTGTTTTATATATATATATATATATATGTGTGTGTGTGTGTGTGCGTGTGCCATGCAGAACAATACAAATGACTTCCCATGTAAATAAATATATGTTTCACATAAATTTAATAAAAACTGAAAAACACAATATCATTGGTTTTGTGACTAACACCATTGAAGGGATGGTATTGCCATATTTTTCTGTTAAATGACAGTGTTCCAATAGTAAACATGTTGGACATGGTCTGTACAGATTTAGCTCCAGATGTCCATCATCAGTATACTGCTAAATAATTATAGTGCCCACATATTTTGCCTTCAATATCAATATCTTATTGGAGTAAAACAATTCTTCATAATCATTAATGCTATGAAACCATAAATAATAATGTATCTGAGGTTTGTATTCTCTGATACACCAGAACAGATTATCCTGAACTTTGGTTATATTTGTCCTGTCCCAACCAGTTGGTGTAGCAGGCACTGGATCATTTCACCTGGACTACAGTTGCCTGATCAATTTACTGGGATCTCTGGATTAGTGGCCTGTGGGGCATATGTAACTTACACCAGGATAGCCAGACCTAAATCAGTCCAGAACAGCCCCACTGAGCCAACCAGTACCTGAGCATAGCCTTGGGATGGTGTGAATGTGTAGGACTGTGTTTTCATTGTGGGAATACATGCCAAGTTTACCTACATAAAGAAGCCTGACTCTGGGAAGCTATCAGATTTAGATGTAATAGATTATAGCTGTTACATTACACACACATATATATATATATGGAAAGAGTGAGTTGGGGAGTCGACCATCAAATCCATTTCCGGAGTTGAAATAACCTGATAATAATTACCAAATCTAAATTTCTTTGAGAAATATTAAGCAAGTGCTTCTGAAAACATGTAAAATCTAGTTGTTCGCCATTGCAGGCATATGTACACCATTATGCACTGGTTCAGATTCTGGTTATACGGAATACACATTCCTCAGTCAAGGATTGTGCAACATGTATGTCTACCATGTAATCATTCCAAACAGTGTTGATAGGTTTAAACCACTTCCTGGATTACACTTAGAATGAGTAAAACCAATTTCCAGGCATAATAAATGACTAAAAGATCAATCAACACAGTCAAAATGTGATGTATACAAACAACTCACAATATAAAGCTATACACTGAACAATTGGTGTAAACATGTTTACCAGGCTAACTATCTGACCCATATGGGGTCAATTCCATTTTGTCAAATCCTAAATCAAATTCATCATTTCCAATTTTTTATTCACTCTTTTTCTACCACGAGTAGATACTCCAAGTACCTACATGGAATACCTACTCCGAGTAGTTTATATTCCAAGTAGGACTGTCACGGAAGAAATATTTCTGAATTAAAAAATTAATTTGTTGATTAAATTCCAATTCACTTCAATTTCCCAATTTATCAATTTTGTTTTAAATAATCAATTCCATTTCTGGAAATGATCATCAACTCCAATTCGGGAATTGAATTGACCCCATGTATGCTAACCATATAGCTCACTAATATTATTATTTAGTTGTATTGAAGCCTCGAAAGAAATGATCTATGTATAACGTTTGTTTTATGGGAAAGATTTATTTTAGCAGATATCTTGATCACTTGCCACTTGGGAGATTAAGGGAAACCAATAGTCCAGCATGATCAGCTGGAAACACACATACATTAATGAGATCAACCAGTTATAAATTAATTGACATAGCCTAACAACAGCAGTACTCATTACATGAGAGTCAAGTAATGTTAACTTTCTGTGTGTATTTGAGTTAAATATGTATGCATTTGAGGACCAATATCATTGGAAAAATCCAATCCAAGATTAGGGTTTGCCAGTAAAACCCTAATTTAAACCACTAGTCTGGGCAAAACCAGATTTTAAATTAAGGGGGAAAAGAATAAACTCACCACTGGAAATATCAATATCTTGATACAGAAAATGCAATACATGGCCATAATTCCTTGGTGGTCATGGTAGATTTTCTCCCTCCCTAAGCCGGTTTATAAGCATAAACTCATAATAGTCATATCTTACTGCTGCAGCCATATATTCACCTGTTAGCTACCTTTACATTTACCCCCTCCATCCCCAGAAACTGCATCCCGAAGAATACATATTGACACATACATTTATTCTACACTACAGACAACAAACATACCTGATGTGGTTTTAGCTCCATGTTATAGAAATCACCACTATTAACATTGGCCAATGTTCTGTAGAATTGGACATTTTTTTGCATTGTTTCATGGTCTGGATTAGCCAGCAGGTATGTAAATGAAGCAGCTGCTGCTGTTTTATAGTTTCCAGACTGAAAGATATAAATACTACATCAGTACAGGGTAACATTTTATGGCGAGACATCATCCACAGATAAGCGAACTGACTGGTTTGGACAGAAATTTACACAAGCAAGACTAAAGTGTCAAGTGTCATAATCTATAAAGGACACAACAGAGAAAACCGGTTTCAATCTTTCCAGACAGACATAGTCATAGACAATAGTGATAGACACATACGTGCACGGTTGAATGAGGTTGGTATGTCATACATGCTGCCGGTCATGTAGTTTTCTTTACATCAAATTAAGGAACAAAAGATCGCATTCGAAGATTTGCCAAATTAAATTAAATAAACATACCTGATAGGCACAAATCTGTAAATAATCGTATGGCTTCAGCTTATCAAATTCGGCCATAATTTCTTGATCCACGCTTTCGGGTCTACCGGAGAGTTTTTCTTTCTTACACCTTCGTATGCAGTCAGATCGTCTAAGCGCTATTTCAAAAAAGGACAGTTCAGACAGCCGGTCCCTCATGGCCAGATCTTCATAACTTAAATACTTATCTGAATTCTTGCTGACAGACTCGCACATCAGTCGACATTCGATCAAATTATCTTGAAAAGTTTTATGATCAGCGATAGCTTTTCGCATGTAATCAACGCACTCCGCCCATCTCTCTTGTGCGTAAGATTCGATTCCAGCATTGTACAGGACGTCAAACGTGACCACAGGCTCTCCACTCGTTTGTGGAACACATGAGTTAATAGCGGCCAAAACGAACAAGTAGGTGGAAACCGACAAAATCATTTCCAAGGCTCTGTTAAAAGTTCCAGTTTTCAACACTGGAAACGCTGCCATGTTGTCACCGGAAGTAAATGCATCTGTTCCGGGCTATACTGCATCTGACGAAAATAAACAGAATAATAGCAAATATTAATTAGTTTCTTGAAGTAATATAATATATTTCTAAATTATCTGATAAGATAAAATTACAGTTTTACCAATAATATTTTAGTAGTTCAAAAGAGTGCCAATAAATACTTCAAAACAAAAAGCACGAACTGGTTATGAGTAAACTCGTAGGCAGTTGATAATGTCACAAATACGCCTTCGCTTCGCCATTACAACTAGTGTTTTATCATGATTTAAAATGTCGACCGATACTAATTTACATTTAATTACATTTATTGATAGGTTTTCACCACTTGAGAGCAAAATTATAGAAAAAAATCTTTATCTTTGTTAGTTTCGAAGTTTGACGTTTACCTGTGAGGCGTTTACCATTGGCTTTCCAACCATCCGTTCGAGCCTTGGTGTATTTGGCCACGTGACCGTGACGAGGCCGGTAACATGTGCGATGCATTGGCCGTCAGTCGAAAGAATCAATGGCCAAGTGTGGAGGTGCTAGTGCCTAACTGGAATAACTCGGATATACTTGCCACAGATCGGTTGTCAACCGGCGCACGGGAGTGATATTTTCAGCGTTTCTTCTCCTGCAGGTCTTGGCTATGGCAGGCTGACTTTAGGATATTGTACGATGAAGTGGCTGGGACGAAGGATGGGACACGAAGTGGAGGGCAGACGATACATACCGTGGCTGTTCGTCTATGTCTCTTGTTTGCTCGCCTTCTGCTCGGAGATCGTCGACTGTATCATTCTGCCGCCGATTCACTGGAATGCCTCAAATCCAATGTGAGTAAAGTTTAGATTTGTTTGATCTTTTTTTGGTGTTGGCTGTATGTTAGGGATACACAGGGCTAGAAGTCGTAGGATAGCGATCTAGTCATTTATAGACTATGATGTGAGCAGACGATAGTTTGTTCAGTTGTTTTGCCTTACGCAGGCCGATAGTTGTGTAAGTTGATTGATGCTAAACCAGAGGGCTGCCCAGGCCAGTCCAAGTCAATTGAGTGACAGACGACGTTGACAGCTCAACAAGTCAAATGATGTCCGCTTCGTAATTAAGTTTTGGGGCAGATCATGTATGTATGTTAGAAGAATCAGATTTTTTTTCTTGGTGTCAGGGCATGGGTTACCAATTAATTTATTGTATTTGTTGGGAGTGTTATTGTTTAAATAAAATACGCAGATGATAATTGGTATTTTACGGCCACTTTTGACGTTTTTATGGACATGGCAGGCTAAATGGGCCGAGCGACCCTCAAAGGTAATGAAGCGAAGTCAAAGATGAAACACACCCTTCAGATATCCCCACGCCGAGATTCTAACTCAGGTGGTAGTGATATGTGGTCCAGCGCGCTACCCACTATACCATAGGCTACCCTAAAATGCGCAGATAAAAACAAGTGTTGAATAATCCAGGGCGGGACATGGTTAACGAAGTATTTTTAATATTATCGCTGTTGAAATAGAGCTAGGTGGACAGTATCGTGTTGTTAATTCTAGACTAAATATTAGCAGGCCTGACTCCGTGAGTGGGAATCAAAACATAAAACGTCATATTAGAGGAATCTACTAATTTGTTTTGTTGAAATTAAATATCCAGTCCCATGACGTTATTATTTGTCAGTAAAAACCTACAAAATTGTTATTTGGTAATATTGTAATGTAGGTTAAAAATATCTAGACTAGTCTATATTTAAATTTTTGTTGAAAGTATTTATTTAAAAAATATTGTTTGGTATATCATCTAGTATTAATTCTTGTGACTTTTTCAAGGTTTTGCTAGGTACAGCTTAATTATACTGTTCAAATAATCGGGTGAATCAATTTAAAATTGCGCGGAAACGTGAGATAGCCAGCCAGTCTATGTCCTTGTGAAACATAGCGCATTCTATGCTGGTAATGACGGGCTAACAAGACTCTTTAGCGATAAACTGAATGACTGACCGTATTTCACACCAGAGTGACTGTTAGCTTTTAATTTGTGAATTTCTGTGGCGTTTTTCGGAGGAATCCCATTCATTCATAGTTGCACACGCACTTAATCACTAGTAAGAAACTGGTGTCAGAAGTCATTGATATCAAAAGGGCAGATGTCACTGACATGCTCCAGCTAACCTGACCGTGAGTCATGCGAGGATAAATCTGGATTCAAGATGCATTCTTTGATATTCTAAGACTAAGTCACTAATAAATAGTGTCATTTTAGAAAACGGTAATTACATGTTGGCATACAGATTCACTTAAAATGGATGTAGTAAATTTGTTGTAACAAAGAAATATTTGCTTTGTTAAATTGATTATGAAGGAAAGGTTTTAATAGTTCTTAATTTTCGGCAGTTTCCTGCTTTAAAATGTCGTTTGTACATAACGTATTAGTGTTCTGATAAAGCTAACTAACATTCGTGCTGTAGCGGTGCTTCTAATGCCTTTTGTCCTTGGTGGCTACAGTGTGCTCATCATTTCCAGGTGACAGAACGGTATTATGGAGTAACTTCACCCGTCTTTGGTATCCATAGTAACCAGTGCGTTATCACTTTGCCAACCAGGTGCATTATACTGTTAACATTCTATGGCCACACACATACTTCTGCGTTCTTATTGTTCTCACCCCGCCTCATGTCTGTACTGACTACTGTCACTAACTACTGCAAATGGCGAAAACCCTTTCGCCACGCAAGATGTTACTACACGTATTCTGCATCAGACTGGTTACACACACACATATATATATATAATTTGTATCATGCATTATTGGGGAATGCTGATTTATTAATTACATAGTTATATATTGCAATATATGAATATAAACTATTCATCTAAAAAATATTGGTTGATCTTTTTGTTCTTTGGTGTGCTGGAAACCCAGTAAAGATTTTGCTGTCTTTTATCATTTTTAAAATAGATAACTGGCAATTGGTAATAGATATTTTCTGTAAACCTTCTGTTTCTGTAGCAATTATGTTTTTCCTAGTACTACTAACTTACATGCACTAAGATCACTTTGATATAAAAGCAGCAGACCTAAGCATTCCTTGATATCACACCATTTCTTATTAACTGGGTGTATTTTTATGGCACCCTTGAGAATCTAATGTCCATGTGATTATTTTATATTCTCCTATACAGTTCTTATAATAATGCTTTCTATCTCTAGACAAGATCTATAACTAATGGCCTTTACTACATGGTTCTTATTTTTATGTTCAGACAGAGCTTATTTGTGCCATGTGTGTGGCTGAAGCTGTATTATAATTCCTGATATTATTTTGGCATCATGATTACGTTTTCATATGTGAAACTAGAGACATCAACATTCTGCAGATATCTGTCTGCTTATTACTAGTTAATCAGGGAAGTAAGCAACAAATGTGCCTTTAATCAGTGGGTTTTATTTGTTGTTGTGGTATCTTTTAGTAAATTCGATCTCATACTTGTCTCTTTTATACTGTTATGTTGACAAAATACAAACTTATCCAGTGAAAGATGACATTTACCTTTTGATAACTAAACGAATAATGCTCATTAAATAAACTCTTGACTTGCTCATCAGTTTAACACACATTCACATGCAGATTACCAAGTTCAAATTTGATCATTTTTGCAAACATTGATTGAATGGAAATGTAAGATTTGTAAAAAGGATTTAGTGGTTTAATGTTTGGCGTCTGGAACAGTTTTGTGCATACCATCAGTGACTGCCGCGCAAATAATTATGACAAAGATACTTTAAATCTAACATTTTGCCTCTGGCCATGAAATGGTACTGAGCATAACAATATGATTCCTTTACTTCATCTGGTGTATTCTTGTTGGGTAAGAGTTCCAATTAATGGCACACAGAATCTTTGCTGACTAGAAGTTATTTTTGCAGACCACTTCATTCGTTTATTCTAGTGATTATTTAAATGCTGTGAACATTTGTTTTTCCAAAGCTTGATGGAACTTTTGTCACAGCTGTCTAGCTTTAACACCGGAGAAAAACATCAACAATGAACAAGTCATAATATTTTCTTTCAAATTAAACCGTGGCTACAGATTTGTCAGTTTGTTTTATTCAGCCAGCTTTCATCTGGTCTTAGGTTCACATGCGGCATGAGAAGGTTCCCACTTTGTACCAGCTTAACTGTGGTTATCTTTTGTGGATTAATTAACCTTCAGACTATAGGGTGGTTGTAAATATGTTGTGTTGTAATAAAATGCTTTACACAATATCTATATCCAGTAGGAAGTATGGATTTCCGGTGTTCTTAAGTTCGTTAAAGTCATCATTCAGGCAAACCAGTCCATTCCTTGCTGGTGTAAATAAGTAAAAGAGATTTTACAATGTTATACATATTTAAGGGCATCTATTCCATTGACTATTATATAAAATGACCATTTGGGTAGTACATGCTATCATTTATTTGTATATTTTCAAACACTTTTTCACCACTGCTGAAATTTAGTATCTTGATTCTTGTCTTGCTTTTCTTAAATGATCCGTTTCTTAAAAAATATCTGATTATGGTAAATACCACCAGAAGAGTTGTTTCAGTGGTAATTTTTGTAGTGAGGAGACAATCATTTGGGCCAACCCGTAAATGTGGCCATCATAGTGGACAGGTGGCAAAAGTGTTTTCATATGCAAATGCAATAGAACACTGTCAGACTGTGGCCTATCATTCTGTCAATTTGTTCCCCTCATAAAAACTCTACAGCTGATGAGAGATCAGGGCAATATCAAACTGGAAGGGTGCTCTGTCAACCTCTGCCTCTGTTATCATACACAAAACACTAGAAGGCATTAGGTGCACTACCCCTCCTGTTGTCACTGGTTAGGGTATATGTCATGACCAGGGGTGGACTGTGGGGTGATGAATCAGGGTGTTTATGCAGTTTTGAGGGGAGGAGGTGCGTAATTCTGTTCATTGTCACTAGTTAATGAGCCAGAACCAGTAAGCATTTAGTCAGGGCCCAAGGGGACTCATTAGTTAGAACCCACACAGAGTATAGTTAGTCTTTGTGACCATCTATCCTAGTACAAACTACCCCCAGTAACATAGGCTAGAATTAAAGATTGGACTGATCGGAAGTATTGGTTTATACTAACTATTTCTCCGTCATTTGAAATGTGTGTGGTTGTTTTATGTGGGTAATTTATCTCAATTCAGTTTAAATTGTACCAAGAAATGAATCAACCATTTCCGATATCACGAAGTACATGTGTCTAGATGACATTGTTTTAAGTGGACTTTAATGGAGGAAGCACTTATGATGACCTCCTTATTACATGTCAAATAGTATTTACATGTGTGTGGCAAGTCTTATACATGTGATCAGATAGTTCACCTTAGATATGATATGGCTTTGAATATAAAATGCCTGATTGAGAAGGACAAACATGTAGATCCTTTTGGGGAGAAAGTGGTGAGTTTTTGTTCAGCATAATTACATTATCATCGTTTTAATAATTGGTCTTTTGTTTGTGTTATGAATTGTATGTCAATATTTAAGAAAGCATAACTCATTTAATGGAGGCATTTTTGCAGGAAACTTTTTGTGGTTTGTAACCAATTCCATGGCATACTTTTTATCGGTGGCCTATTAAAAATAGGCTATTATTATCTTTATTCAACTTTCTTCTATTGCTGATTAGTCTGAGGATCCATATCACATACCATTCTGTTGCATTTTATATGAAGAAGGGAAGAAACTAAAAAAATGCATGTTATTATTTTACTGTTTTACTAAGACAGCTTTCATTCATACCTAACCGGTAGTATATTTAAACATCAGGAAACTTCTCATTAAGCAAAGGCAAACTATTTTTCTAAGTTCATGAAATATTAAAAGATTCCAGTTATTTTAGGTAATCTGAAACTGGTATGCTCAGTAGATGAATAACTTGTATCCATATTTTTATGGTTGTTCTCTTCTACATTATGCCATACTGATTTGCATATCAGATAGATGGAAATCTTCTGTTTGCTGAATAATGTATAGTGATTTAATGGCCCCACAAGCATCTGGTAATAATAACAGTGAATATAAATACCAGCATATTGGGATGTATGTTAATAAAAGTAGGTTCTGAATCTATATGTTGAAATAATCACTCATAACAAAATTGCATAATGTAAGATGGCCTTATTGAAGATACTTATGGGGTACCATATTATAATATACAAGTACTAAAACTATTGGCTATTTCTTATTTTACCACACAAAACTGTTCATAATGCGTCAAAAATTTATTCCCTAATTAGCGATCCACTTACTTACAGATGATAGTATTCTTCTGTATTTTTTGTTTGCAAGAAGTGAATATTAAAATTACATTCTTGTGAATAATGCATTGTAACTGTGAAGTTATGAATACTCTCTAAAACACATACTTGTTATGGGGTACTCAAACTGAAGGGTTTGTATTGTATTCAACTTATTTATATATATATATATATATATATATATATATATATATATATATATATATATATATATATATATATATGTACTCTGTAACTAACTTTATTTTCAATCATCATTGGTTCAGTTTTTAAAGTGGATCTGTAGCCAATGCAAACATAGAATTACCTGCTTTTATTCAATAAGTCATGCTCAGTTATACACAGCCACATTTATCACCAAACAGTGACAGTCACTTCAATTCACACTGCCCTTTGAAGGAATTCCACACTAAGCTGACAATCTGATGAAAAAGAAGTGCGCGCACGCACGCACACAAGCGTTAAGAATTTGGATACAGTTAGCATACTGTTTGCTAACACCACTGGCAGCTGTATTATATGGGGTCAAGTTATGATGATGTGACTAAGTCTCCATGACAGCCTGGCTTTATTCAGACCTGTTCAGTGTGAATTGTTTCCACATCATTTTGCCAGCACATGTTCCTAGTGGATACTTGGTCGGAGGGGATACAAGAGGCTGACCATCATACCCCTTCCCACATAATAAGTCCTATGGCTTCATCTTTTTACTATTTGGCTGTTCAATATAGCTTTACACATGTGGCATTTATCAAAACATGTCATTGTCCTGTGGCTGACACTAATGCTTCTATCACTGGTTTAAGTCCAGCTGTTGCTTTGGATGATATTTTATTTAACTGTATATACTTTCATTGATGTTATAACTCTATCAACAAAAAACTTCCTGGAAATAGAGTTTGCCTCAGGGTTAAGAAAACACAGCCCTGTCAGTATTTAATTAAACACTCTAACGAACACAGATGAAATATAATTAATGGGAACTGCTTAGTGGCGGGAAGTGTTCAAGTTTAGTATAAAAAAGACTGCTCACTTAAATATATTCCATCACATGATGATATACCAATTTATAAGTGAGCTTCAGGTAGTCTGCTTGAGCTTTCTGATCACCCAAGTGCTGAGACTAATTACTACTTGTATAAACTTGATCCAGACAAAAAGCTTTATCTACTTCAGCTTCCAGATCACTGGAACATCATCTGCCTAGAGTTGTTGAAGTTGAAGAAGATCAAAAAGAAGGTCAAAAGTTTACAGGTTCTGGTGTTGCTCATTAGTTGATTATTACTCTAGAATTATCAGTCAGTGTTGAGCTTGCTCAGACAGGGGTTACTACTTGATTACCAAATAAACCACGATTTTGACTTTTGGAGTGACACATCTTTAATTCTATAGGTAATATTTTTTTAGCATCTGTTTGATTCCTTGTTTTAATGTGAGGCCGTTTGTTTTTTATGTCTCCTGGAAATACAATTAGAGTGTTGCTGGTAACAATATGTTTTTTGGGGGGCCCCTGTCAGTAATATAGAAAGATTTACTGTCAGTGTCCTGTAGTAGCTGATTTGTTTTGGGCAAGACGTCAGCCGCTTCCCCGTTTTACCCTGATGGAGGGGGACTTGTTGCTTTACCGTGGATTTCTCAGATATGGTTGGAGCAGATGTGTGTAAAGCTTCAGTGAGCAAGTTTAGAGGCTGAAGAATCAAGCAGAAAACAGCTTTTTCTGAGTGCTGCCATGTGTAGAAGAGAGATAGCATTAACCAAAATGGCTCAGGTGCTGCATCTTTTAGTGCTGCAATTTTCTAACAGATAACAAGCTGTGATGGTGTTAGCCAGAATGTAATTGACTGTAAATACCCGAATATAGGATACAATCTTAGACCGCAGTAGGTTGCGATTGCTGTTTAAATTTGAGCTGCTGGGAGTAGACTGGACTCTTGTTACCCAGGTTTTCTATATTTAATTTTTCGAGATGCCTGTGCTGTTTGTGTATATTTTTCTGTGTTCTATGGACTTTTTGTATTCTAATATATAGGTAATATAATACTGTTTTTATTTTTTATTTATGCTTTACCAAAATGAAAACCGCAACATATTTATACCAGGGATAAACTTAGTCTATTTAAACTATCAAAATAAACAGAAGAAACAACTAGAAGATCTCCTGTCTTACATTGGTACTGCCAAAGGAAAGTTGGGTATATTTAGACCAAAGTTAATTTGCCTATTTCAGTGATAATACAATGAACAGTTAATACATTTATCCAAAGTATGCCTCTTAGGTGTCCATTAATGAGAAATCTGGAAATGTTTCAGGTGCTTGCGTACACTCTCACCCACATTAAGCTTCATTTCCACACGATGTGGCTCATTTGTAAATTGAGCATAATGTAGCTAATTTCTAAGTAAAAAAATGTATTATATGATAGAAAAGCTTCACAAATATGATTTAGCGTGGACTAGTATATATCATAAAGAGATTTGAGATTTTTAGAATGGGGGTCCCTTTGTGTTTACAGGTCACTCAAATTTCATCGTGTAGAGGTTTGTATTTATGATTGGGGATGTTTTGTTGACAACTTTAACAGATTTTCAAATTACTTTATGTATACTCACTTGTTTTTTGCTGTTTAGCAAGCAATCTGCATGACAACATGTGTATGGATTTCATTCAGTCAATATTTGAGGCGTATAAAAATGTTGCTTTTACAATTAAATATTCCTATGATAATCACCAGGCTGAAATAGACACACCCAACAGAGTTTGTACAGCATCTAATAAAACTACAGCGGGTTAGCACAAATAAGTAAATGTTCATCATTCTTATCAGCTTATCAGTTCAGGTTTATTACTTTACTGCCATTCATTTATGCAGATTGTTCCAGGTGTTTTGCCATTATGACAAGTACTGTCAATGTTAATAATCTGCTGTAATTCTTGAGTGACAGTAGAGTAAAAGTGTGTTGTAAATAGGATAATTTAAATGCCAGAAAACGTCTCATTCACTTTTGTTGGGGATTTCTATACTTGGCAAGCAGCTTTTTTGACCAAGTGGTAATGCCAGAAATAACTATTGCATAAATCTGCTGATAAATCATAGCCAGGTTTCCTACAAGTTGAGCTGGTCAAAGATACAGGTGGATAGATGAAGTCAATGGTGTGACAACAGCATGTTTCAGATTTTCTGTCTTGATAACTGCTGTTGGTTGAAAGTCAACACTGATTTGTGATATGTGGTTGACAGTTTTTATCTCAGTCCCCCTATCAGTATATGTGACATTACTATCTTCAAAGATTTTATCAATGCTGCATATTAATGAAGGTAGTATTTGCATTTTTCACTCAGATCTTACTTGTTCACCCCATATTTGGTGCTGCTGAAATCAGACAGTTGATACTGATGGCTTTCCGAGGTATGAATACATTTATTCATGTGTAGGTATCAGATTTGTTGCCTGAAATGGCATTTTGGAGTTGAATTTTTGTATACTTATTATTCTGGAAGTATATCATGTAAATTTGTGAACACCTTGCCATTGATAAGTTTGTTAAAACACAGAATATGTATATGCTAAATAATACTTACTTGTGAAGCTGTGATTAAGTATGAAATTTGTTGTGGTGTTCAGTGAAAAAGGATTGGCTATCCATTATTTGTTATATTCATTAAAACATCCTTTATAGTACACATGAATTATACATTCCTGTTATAAATGGGGTGTACTATCCTAAGTGATTGTTTCACTAAGTTCATTCCATGAATTTGGAATAACTGAGTGCATACGGAATTGAATATTTACATATGTTCCGTTTGATGTCATGTTTCTATTATGATTTGCCAATTTAGAAATACAAATAATAACGATGTTGTGAGAGTTGCAGTATTCAGGTTATTGAGTGTGTTGCGAGTACGATATGGTAGCCACTGATGTTGGAAAACTATCATTTCAAATTAGCCAGTCTTTTATCATAGTAACTACAGGGCCTTATGATACATGTTGTTTATGCTTTATAGTGTACACAGTTGGGAGGCGTGTTTAGAACGAAGGGAACGTGGTTAAAGAAGACTATAATAACTGCTTTAATTTGTGTTCAGGGCTTAGATAAAAAATCCTTTAGATGCTGTTGAGAGCAAAATGAAACAAATTGATTCACCCTGTTGAAGTGTTTTGTATACTGTTATGACACAGATCTCTAATTTGACCCTATTACTTTGTAAAAACCGTAACATTTACATTTGCATGGTAGATTGCATGATGACACACAATTGTTAAAGGGCCGTGTAAGCCTATGTCAGTATGTGTTCTGCGGAAAAGAAGTCACTATTATGTGTAGTAAATGCTAGGACATGCACAATAGTCTTGCTTATTAGTTTAAATCTTCAAAGGAGCATAGAACATAGTGCATTCTTTGTGACAATGGAAACCATTGAATGGCTACCATTAGAACTAGCCTTATTCTTGAGTAAGTGGGGATAAAGACACCATACCTAACCTTCCATAATCCACCCTACATCTCCTACTTATGTGAGTAGCTCTTCAACCATATGTCCCAGTTGAGAACAGAGACAACAAAGTAATTCTTACCCATTATGCCATATTTGTGTTTAGATTTCTGTGCTCCGCAGAACCATTGCTTTTATTCCATTAAAGATAGTAATTTATTTTTCTAGTACACCAGGTAAAACTGAGCTGTCCATGTCTGATGATACTGGACGTATTGAAAATTGATTCAGATGATCTAGGCTAATTAGATAACTGCTAAAATGAGAACAAGATGGTTAAATGTTGAATCAGTCTGTCAAGCGTTCTTTGCTTGATTACTTTAAAAACAAACCACATTGCTTTGGTGAAAATAGTTAACCCTTCCTGAAATGCTTGATCATGGGAATTTGGTTGGAATTCTACAGAGGAAAAAAACCCTGTATATGGTAAAAGTGTTGTGAACTAAAACCTATTGTATGTGTGACTTTAGTGTTATTGTAGCATTCCAAGTTTGTTTGGGATTTAATTTAGGTAAACCAGACAATGCAAATTGTGCCATGTGTTTATACAGTTATATAACAAGTGTAATTAAACAGTCTTATGTTGTTGGCTACTCACCCTGTACAACATCAGGTTACAGCAGATGAAATAATTTATAGCAGAAACTAGAACCAATATGAAGCAACAGATTAAGGAAAGTTCACACAGTAATTTCATTATGATTATAACCAAAGTCTACTAGAGACTATCTGAGAAGAACCAAATTATTTATAACTTCTTGATTGTAACCAGCACATAAGTAATGTTGTTTGACACAGAGCCATGTGAGGAAGGATTGAGAAATATTTATTCATGATACCTGATCATGAAACATCACTGCTGATTATGGCCATGCGTTGGAGCGCTTGATAAATACTGTGCATGACTAATTGTCATCTTTCAATGTTGTTGAAATTCTGCCACATTTGGAGCTTTATTGCCCATAGTGAGGTAATCAAACCTGTCTCTGTCTTTACAATATAAACATCAGTCAACATAACAGATTCATCTGTACTGACTTTGTTTCCGGACATTCTGTTGGAATAAGTGTAAATTAGGCAGAACAGACCTAGGAAAAATAGGCATTATCTTTGATGTCATTGTTAGGAAATTAATTTCAGTACTAATCAGATGTAGATGGATTCCTGTACTACGGTATATAGAAAAATGAATGTAGTTTTTCATTAGCAAACTTGGCGTTGTTAAAACTAAATGCATATATGATCAATAATTCTATATGCATAAAATCCATAGAAATGCACATACACACATTCGTTCATTCCTGCATGTACAACATATTCATGTATGCTATTTCTAATATGAGTATTTGACAATTAAACAGATTAAACTGGTTGGCTGATCAATACCTTTAACCAAGATTTGGCGTTTTTAACCATCTAGCAGAGTGATATAACTCTCTGGCCAACGCTGAAAATATTAGTTGTCCTGGGAATGGAAGGCATCATGGTGAGGTCACTTCGTACATTTTTCTGTCAATGCCATATTGCATCCTGGGAACATTTTATAGGGAGGGCGTGTCTGTGTCACCTTATAATGGATTATCACTGGGGAAACACACTGTGGTTTGAATTATGCTATATTGTGGTCAGAGAATCGTTCACTGGCACTAATAAAATATTCATCAGCGGTAGAGAAATAAAAGATGGGTTTGTAGTTTATATAATTTGAAACAGTATACTCCATGAAGAATATGCACTGATAAAATATGTCTTTGTCACTTTGAATACCAAAAGTTAACAGCTGTGATTTTATACCCACCTAAAGATATGTCTGTATACTTAATTGTATGTTCGTTACAAATCTGAAGCTTAATCAGTGTTTGACACTCTAGAGCTATGCGATTTTAACTTTACCAGTTTATAGCTGTGGTTTATGATTCAAATAATTCACTACAAATTGTTAAATGTTAGAAGTCGCCCCCCAAAAAAATTTCTTACAAGCCAAACTTGAATATATCTTTGAACAGTAATTCCTCAGTAAGTTGTATTTGGTAAACACGCACCTGGTGACAAATCGTTCAGCACGGTATTCGCCAGTTCACGCTTGCTACCAGGCGCAATGCTGCTGTCACTAACAGTTATAAGTTGTGCAGCTTCAGATGATTTGGATCTGATATCAAGCAGACGGCTCTTCAACTGGTGTCATGTTTACACACGGTCAGAATGCCCTTCAGCAAATTGTCAGTCTAATGTGAGCACCTTGCCATCTCTAATAAGTCTCACCTGCCCAGTTGTATTCCTTGCCCAATCAGGTAAAGGTTTAGCTTCAGCTGTCTAAGAGTGCAGGTTTAACAAAGCCCATGGGATACACCCACTTTATGGAATTTACCTTGGCTAAAATTACTATTTTATATCTAGCCTGTTTATCTCATTACTGCGTTAATAAATGAAAGGTGATGATTTAGTAATTATTTAATGAAAATGTAATTATGTACAAAAATCTAATTATTTTGTAAATAATATCACGAGACTGAAAAAAATATATGTAAAAAATTATACTTTTAAAGTATACACTTTAATAAAGTTATTATTATTTGAGTAATGATAAAATGTTCACAAAATTAAATAATAATAAGTGCTACATACTCATTATGTAACCATACTTCCTCAGTTTTTCTGGTAAACTTCCATGATCTGCTGATTATAAAGACAATTTTCACTATGCCTTGAATCACAAACCATCCATTTTGCTGATCACCTGACAGTTTTACTAATTAAAATCTGATCCATTATGAGGTTACAAGAAAATTGAAATCCCCCATCAGTTTGTTTGGGGCCGATTCAGATTTCATATAATTGGCTGCTGTTTCTGCCACACATGGTTATAGTAAGATTTGGATGTGTTTGGCCAAGAGATGGATTGCTCTCATCCTTGAACACTAATCCTTGTGATTGATTGATTAATTACCATTCATCAAGTTACACTGGCAATGCATCATTTTGGCTGACGCATCTTGATTTACTGCTTCCAATGCTAACTTGTTCATTGTGGCCATCATTATATCAGTCATCGGGTCTGTAATAAACATATGGATACTGTTATACAATATGTGGAAGTTAGATACAGGGCGTTCTGACAGCTAACTACTCCCTCCAGCTTCATATAACCTGTCGTTTCATATTGGCACCAGATGCAGTAGTCTTTAAATAAGTATGAGACAAACTGCCATACATATCAAAATAAGTATTATATGGATATTGAAACATTCACTAGCTTTCACATGAACATATGTGTCTATCACATATAAATGTATACAAGTATTTGATACAATCATATATATTATGCTGCTAGACTGCATTCTATGATATATTGCTGCCTCGGGTCAGCTATTATTACGTTGACTCAACAATATAAATATAGCTACCCTACATAAACCACCCAACATAGCTTGGTGTCTAATTAAAGTTGCCACCTGTTAACAAGTGACAAATTAGTCCCTTGTGAAATACCCCTGCTGTTTTGTTAGAAGGATACACCTCACTGACTCTTCTGTAACCCTTCTTATTTATTGATCAGCTGGCTACATTAGTTTCAGGGCTCTTATTAAGTGGTATTTGTATTATTTTGCTTGTAATTTATCTTGGCACTGATATAATTTCATATATCTATGGTACACCGCAGGCTTGAAGTGGAAATTGTTCATTTGTGCAAACCTTGTTTTTGATACATTGTGATATAGAATAAAACTTTGATGACCTCATAAATAATAAATGGCCTTAATGGTGCCTTGTCTTTCTGCAGCTTATTTTTGATTATCTGGTGTAGGTTGTCAAACAAATCAGAAAGTTGGTTAATCTTAGCTGTCTGACTCTGGTATAAGCCGCAGATAATATAGCTTAGGATAACAAATAAAGGCACCGTTGGAGTTAATGGGTGAAAATCCATATAGGCTAAAATTAATCTGAGGCATTAGTGGCAAATTGTTGTGGTTTTACTACTAATAATTTAGATTTATTGAATAGAGTATTGCAGTGTATTATATTTCTTATTGTGTTTAAGTGGGGTTTTTGTTTGTTGGCAGAATCATTTTATTATAAACTAGTCAATCTTGAGTTAGTAAGAGAAGTGAAACTCAAACTACCACTCAAAATCTTAATGTTTCTAAAGAACAAGTTATTGAGTAGCTGCTTAATGATTGGATTTGTAATACACAGATAATTACAGACCCTTTTTTATATTTGTAAGAACTGCATAACTATAAGTAATGTAAAGTTACTGTATTTTACTACATTGATATTTAGAGTTACATATGTGGTTCTTTTGGCAGACTGTTTGTATTTGACCATATATATATATATATATATATATATATATATATATATATATATATATATATATATATATATATATTAGCAAAGACCATGCATGGTCAAGCACAATATATTTTATTACATATTTATATTTTGGTTGTTACATTGGAGGGTAGATATTACATGATCAGCGATGTTATTTATCACTATGATTAGTTGGTTAGCATTTTTCTCAGACATGCAACCAATGTACAGGGGCCAGCACATTTTAACACATTACAAGCTGGATACACAGAGCAGCCAGGATAGGACACCCCACAATGACAATTGGTTAGAATCCCCTGAAGAGAAAACAAAGCAGAGTGGTTAATGATTCACCACTCATATGTCTGCTTTGTTGATAATTGATATTTAGCTGAAGGGGCTTCTGAAACTTGTCAGCGTTGTACTAAGATTATTCACAAATGTAGTATTACTTATTTGGAAATTAGATTACCAGTAGTTTATTGAACTTTGATATCTGTGTTATTGTTAAATATTTGTTTCTTTAACCTGTTATATTTAACTCATTACTATTAAAACAAATGAATAATATTTCATATGTACTAAACATTAATGTGTGATGCTACCTAGTTCTTTGTTTCACAAGAGCTGTGTTTTCTTATATTTCTGTAGCATTCACATAAATAACTGTTTAGTAGCTGAGGGATTAAGCCACAGAACGTTCAGATGTCATTGCCAGATGTTAAATCTGAATAGAACAACTAAAAAAGGAAACCTGACTCTTAACAGGCAAAGGAAGGCTGTTGCTCTTGGTAAAGATTATAGAAGTTATTTCAAATCATTAGCTGGCTCATGTTATTTATAGATTAATATTTCAAATCTGAACAGTTTTATAAAGCCTATGATAATACTCCCTGTACATCTTCTGAGTTATTCCCCAGATAATTCACAAGTGATAGTGTTTGCTCTTGCCACTACTATTTAGGTATATAAATGACCATATATGGAATATCATGAGTTTTGGTTTTAATTTTTTTTATAACATTTGTCTGAAAATTGTATAATTTACTAGATATCAAAGTGAAGAAATTATGAGAATTAATTAGATACATGACTTTATTGATAACTAAATATAACTATCATCACTATAATGGATTTGCATTAGCATTATTTAAGAGATGAGTTGTCTATTAATGGATTTCTAAATAGAAAATGTGATTTGCATTTTACAAGTCATAATTAATTTTGGTAGATTATCACCATTAAATACTTGGAGCAACACATCAATATTTGAGTGATGCATTTAGAAGTGAATGAATTTGGTTCACAAGTACCTCATGTCAGACGTGAGAATTATCAGCTCTAGATGGAATATTGGTGTACGGGAGCAGACTGGTAGTCAGCATCCAGTACCTGTCTGACAGTGCATTTTCCTGGAAACCCTTCTAGGTAACATACTAGCAGTATGGAGGCAACGGTATTTTGCTTGAATCTGTCAGCGCATAGTAAAAAACTAAATTGTTTTTCAACAGGTTTAATAGGTTCATAAAGACAACCCGGATAAATTTGGTTTTCAGAGCATTGGTGTGAATTCAATGACAGTCATAAATGAAGTTCTTCGTTTTGGAATTACGAAATATGCACCTCATTAAGCTACATAAATAGTTATTCATCGATTATTTTTAAGACATCTGACATAAGGATAATATGCCCTGACCTTTCCATCCTTCCTTCTCCACGTTACTTCATATTTTGACAGTCAATTCATCACTTTCTGTCAGTTATACATCAGCTCAAAGTCAAAAGTATGTCAGAAAGATCTGAACTATCTCATAGAAACCAATCGTAATCTACATCATTTATCACTATTTTTGTGGGTGAGATTACATGAACTTTGTTAGATTAACATCAGGTGCTGAGATATATATCGCTTTTCATCATATTGGTGTTTTGCTACCCTTTTAAGCTTATTTGCTTGATACACGCAATGTTTGAGATCTTTTATGTTGGTTCATGCCGGCGCCTGCGCGAGCACACACATACATATTGTCTCTAGATATTCTAGATCTAGATATCCCTGTCTTCTTACATCATGGACATACGTTTATGATGAAGTGTATGTCAATGCGTTGTCATCCCTGTTGATCATATAAAAATAAAGCTTTGTAATATTATAAGAGCTGGAGGTGTCTTTTATGTTTCTCATTAGGTGATGAAGATAAAGTAACTAAACAGTTTTACTGAATTTAGCAGACAGACAGTAAAGGTGGTTTGGAATATTTTGCTCTCTGGCATTTAAATCGCCATGGGCAATCACTCATTTAGACAACACCTTTATTATTCAGTTATTTGACCAGCTAGAAAAGGATTAGCCAAACGACCTTTGACCATCTAATTCCTTAAAATAATAATATTTTGAGTTCTACATGCTCTGGGATACTGAATAGTCTGCTTTGTGCTTATCTGGCTTGAAACTCCACAGATCTATCCATTCCACATAGCCATCCTAAATATAGTCCTTTGTTCATATCAATATAAGGTGAGATCTGAACATACTGATGGTAACGCCATCCCTTTTTACATTCACACCCACAATTCTGTTATATTTATGTAGGCAGTTGGTTCTTAATATATCCAGATGTTTTATCTAGATGTATTTGATAGAAAATCATTAAATGATGCTTGCTGTATCTGCATTACTGATATATTGACAAGCCAGTCATAATAGTTTTACAGTAATGTTTACAGACCTTTTATACAATATACAGATCAGAGTTCTGGTATATGTAATGGTCATGCATCATTTGATTTATCATTTGTAGAAAATTAGGTGCTGATGAAGTTACCACACATAATATTGCAATGGTTTTCTATTAAAATACTTTTTGTAATAGCTGAAATTACTGCTACAAAACCAACTTAAATGTTAGTACAGTGTCACTGCAGTGTATTCATCAACATCTTTAATTAAACACTGTACTTGTTGATAAAGTGTGCCATTCTTGTATATCTTTTCACCTGGTACTCTGACAAGGTGAGACTTTCTTTCATATAACAGATGTGTTATTTGGGGCATGGATAGCCCATATCAATCGTACCATTACTCCACCTCAGCTCTGTACTTTGCCAAATCAAATATTTACAGCAACGTTTGTACTGCATATTTTTCAACAGTCAGCTGACTAAACACAATATCATCCTCTGTTCACCAGACGTTATCTAACGGTGTAATGTTATAAAAATCACAGTGGTAACTAACACTGTGACGCAGTATTTTATTGATGACATGGTTACGATTTTAGATAAAAAGAGCGATGAGACAATGTTATTATTTGTTCCTGTTTGATATAATACAGAACCATCTGCTACAGAAACGCAGAAGGCATAACATTTCAAAGCTTTTTTATTTGAATATAATATTTTGTATGTTTGCTGAGCTGGGTGTTTCTATCCGACTGTATTATCTTCTTTGTTAATACCTGGCAAACATGGATGGTATTCTCATCAAATTCTGTGTTTGGCAAAATGATCATGTTTTGTATTGTGTGAAATATGTGGCTTTAAATATGTTCCTTGAACTGGCTTCAATATATTGAAACTGTATCGGCGGTTTTGCTGAATTAAAATATATTGTTATGTAATTAAGTAACAAACTGGCTATTATCTAAAGTATATCCAAAGCAGGAAATATCCAGCCGATGTTAGGTTTATTGAAAAACATTAAAGCAAATGTATTCATTCAATCGCTGCCAGCCGTTTAACAGCTAAGTAAACATGTTCATCAACTAGAGGCAAAATGTCGTCTGAACGCTTGAAAAAGCCACCCAAGTGGTGCAAGTAACCAAGGCCGTCAGAGTAATGAACATGGCCCATGGCTAGGTTATTGTCAGTTTTGCGGGTCTAGTATGTTAAGATGGAATTGTGCACAGCTGTATTTTTCAGGTAAGCAGCTAACTGTGTCTGTCAAATGCTCTAATCTCGGACTGCATATAAAGAGTCTACCGAATGACTTTCACGAAAACTACTTGCTTTGTATTGTAAACGAGCATAATAAGTACAAAAAATAAATCAATTCACTGCATAATAGAAGTTGTGTATAAAAGAAATTGGCCATGTTGTATTGTTACTTGTCACTAAGATAGCCTTGAGGGGTTTTACTTAGAAATCATTTACCCTTTAAGGACATTTGGTTCTTAAGTTAGCTGGTTAATAATAAAAGTTTTGTTCGTTAATTTGTGACACATTATTCATCAGGAGTATTCTGTGCATAGGGTTGTTCGATCATGTTATAATGATTCAGTTTGGATTGCTTACTGTATCATTATTTAATATTGATATTAACCATAAACAACTGTTTGTTTTTCTGTATTTTGCCCCAAATGCTAGTTTATTGATTGCATTAACGCTTCATTATCTGATTGCCATAGCCAAAAGTAATAACAAAAAGTAACGTGTAATTATTTTTGTAGATCTAAATTATATAACTGTTTTTTTTGGGGGGAGGGTCTTTTTTAATTATAAATTTAGCAAATTTCACTTTAAAATGTATTTTTTTTAAATAGGAGTAAGTTAGTTCATGAAAATTGGAAGGATGTATTTTGAGCAGCAGAGATTGGCTGTACACTGTGATTGAAGTATTCATGGTAATGGTAGGCCGTGAATTGTTGCAAAATCTTGAATTTAACATTCAGGATTGATTGACAGATTGATTGTTAATGCCTTACTTTCCCGAAGGTCATGCATGATAATCAAGTTGAATTAGTAATTTTCGAATATCAAAAGAAAAATTTAGCATACCTGGTAACTACATTGTGTGTGTGTGTGTGCGTGTCTGTGAATGGATGAGACCAGTAATTGACTTATAGTGGTATCATTCACGTATTACTTTAGTATTTTTTAAAGCTTCCAGTGGTTATGCTTCTGGGATTGACAAATATCAAATATCTTCTTCACTTAATCTATTTTGGAGTTTTCTGTAAGCGTATATTTACTTTGAAAATAATCCTGTTTACTTAACAACTCCTTGGATTCCGTGACTCGGTCACCCAATTTCCTTTCCCACTGGCGTCAAGCTCACCCCTGATTGGACGCATCTGTTTAGGTTACACTTCATACAACAGCTCAACGACTGCAGCCTATGGAACCTAATAATAACTATATTAATAATATTTTCTTAACAGCATCATGTGGCTAGTTATAAACAAGACATGCTGAGTTGTAAATAAAGATGTTTGTGCTGTGGAACTTCATCAAACAGCCGGCCACATTTAGCACCTGGTAACTAATAGTTAATATGAGTAGGTAAATAGCTCTGAGTGATCAATAGAATAGCACAAACAGTATGCTTGTTACATAATAGCCACTGTTTTAGCTGTTAAAGGGCTTTGAATTAGATTCGTTATTTTTTCTAAATAATACATAACTGTGGCAGTTCTCCATGCCAGAAAGCATTTCTTTTTGACTAATGACTAATAGCGTCGTATTGAATATATAATAAGCATTATTGACTAATGACATTTGATTAATTTTGAATTGATCAAAATCTTCTGCTTCATTACAATATATATATATATATATATATATATATATATATATATATATGCATGGACATCAAAGAACTATGGTATTATTGTATGCTGACAGGGCAATGAGCGAGTTGATAAGGTGGCATTCTTCACTTTGCAAAGTGTCGTCATGTCATGAACTTATCTGTTTGGGTAAGGATCATATGTATGGCTGAGTAACAAGCAAACACAGTGATTGGTTTGTTCCCAACTCTTGTTAAGGGGCAGGTCATGCAGAGTTGAAAATTTGTATATGACAATACTAATATATAAATCTGTCGTCGGTTTCTATTCTTGTTTAATTGGATCTTTGTCTCGCATTAATTTATATACTAATTAAAAGCAACTGGAATAAGGCAGTTATTTATTCTTATTTTGAATTAATTTTTTGAGAGATTTCACCACATGTCATCATTGGCCAGAGAACAATTCTGTGATAGCCATTCTGTTTAAAGTTATCTTAAATTGTTATCAGTGACTTGTCACTATTCCTTATTTGCTTTGGTTTACCTGAAGCGAAGTGCATCAATAGAGCCAAACTTTCAAGTCTGTAAATATATCTCTGTAACAGAACAGTAATATCAGCCTGTGAAAATCTCACATGATATCTTTCTTCGTTGCCTTATCATCAAAATGGAATGCCCGACCTGTTTGTGTCTTTACATGTAAACGAAGTACATGGGCACACACAATCATGCACACACAAACACTCATGCACACACATAGACATGCGTAAGAGCTCTGAGACGGGATTCGCCCATGAAAAAGATACTAGTGCCCTTATTTGGAATCTTGAAGTAAATTGGGAGACGGGGTAAAATATTGTGTCTGTAGTGCCCATTTATGAATCACTATAGTCCAGTGCCGGATAGATTTGATGTAATGCTAATATTTTGAATGAATTTCCACAACTACTGTATTAACCTTTGTTAACAGGACTACCAAATACTTAAGTCATTGTTTAGTTTTTTGCCTGATTTAGGTAGTGTGTTCTTGGTGATGTATGATAGAACAGTAAAGGATTAGATGATTATAATAAAATGAGCTAGATTTTATTATTCAGTCACTGGTTGATTAACTTATAAAAAAGTATCGATTTGGACAGAGCTTATTGTGTATCATATGCCTATATTTGGTTTTTAATAAAAGGTGTGGATAGTAATACGTCAAAAAGTTGAATGTACAGATCCATGAACTAGAGAGTTGTTAGACAGACATTGTTTGTTAGAAAGGTGCTGTATTTGAATTAAACCTAACCTATGTAGTACAAATGCATTGATTGTTACGATTATCAGATTACCAATAGTAAGTCTGTAGAGGTTAGTGTTGCCAATTCGCCATCTAGAGTGTGAGCCATGCCCATAACCAGGCTACTCTTTAGCCTAAAGGGGGCTGTTATAGTTTTAGCCAGGTTGCTTTATATCTGTGTATAGGCTTAGACCCAGAGCTAATCAGTGGCTAATTAGTAAACCAGGAGAATTTCATTGATCGTTTATGTACCCACTGTAACCCAGTCATAAATGAGTGTCCGGATGAATAGGACTCATTATGCAATTTCATATAGGATGATGAAGGTTTATCCTCCTTGGGGTTTAGATGATTTTACTGGATTTGATGTTTGAAAAATTAAAAACAAACTGTTATTTGCATATATATATATATATATATATATATATGTTTACATTATTTGACCTGTTCCCAGTTGTACAAATAATGTATTCATAGCGAAATATTTGGCTTTGGTTGGTTGGCTTTACATGCAGAGGTGTCTGTTTACAACTGTGTACCAGTGTTAGTTAGTGAATGTTTGTTGAACGCTAATGATGGGCATAATTCATTGACGCAAAGAATGAACGTTCTCCTAGCGTCATCCTAGATGGCTTGTCTCTAGCAACTCTACTGTTTCCACATACTTCGTGCTGTCATGTTTTATGCTATGGCTTGTAATGAGTGTTTTGTTGTAGTTAAAACACTAGATGGTTTTGGTTTTCGCTGATTACCAGTTATCGGGCTGTAGCTATGCGGGGATGTTACCAGCAGCGAGACGCTTCCCGGACTTTTGCTTTTATGCTAGTTTGCACACTGTGATTATGTTGCCGGCTGGCTGACAGCATAATTGTCCTCACCACCGACAGACTGTACTAACACAACCAGCATCTTATTGCTGAGAGAAGTATGGTTTGATGCATCACGAACATGTTGATTTACTCTGAACTCAGGTGTCTTGCTTGAACAGGAGGCTCTAGGAGTAAAACTGTCTGGGCTCCCGCTGTTTCATACAGAAGTATTTCACCATTAGGAAAGGTGACATCACTCTTGGTGTTCACCATTTGCGATGGTTTTGGTTGAGTCTGCTCTTCACTGATCTGATGTGTTGTAATTAGCATCAACCCAGTAATGTCTGGAGGATAGTGCATATTGTGTTAACACCCACATAATTTGTCTGCAGCTGTAAGAATTAGTCCACACGCAAGTTAATGATTTATGGTTGTTTTCTCTATCAATATCTCTCAATGACACTCTCTGTTTCATCATAAGCTAATTATTTATATAAAAAAAGATTTTATAGAACAGGGGGAAAGTCTGTGCTTTGGGGAAGTTTCTTTCTGCAAATCTTTCTTACAGTCAGTCAACAAATAGCGATGATTTAATTTTTAGAAACATCATCAGAAGATTTGATTAAGTTTCCAGTTGGTGTCTCAACAACTAATATCAGTCATGTAACTACATTCTTCAAGAATTTAAATAGATTTTCACACCTTTCAAGTAAGCTTGGAACACCTTTTGATCATTCACTTATATATATCATAAACTAGCCCACAGATAATGTTCACATATTGCTGCATGTCATCACTGATTTATTGTGGTGAAAATCTGATTACTTACATGTAACAATTCACCATCTTCTTATGCAATTAATGATGAGCCAGAGATACCAGAGTATCAAATAAAGAAAACAAACCAGTTTGTGATTATACTTTATTGTCAATATAATATCATGAAGTTATAATTGATAGTTTTTTGTCGCCCAGTACGTTATAGATCTGTTTTCTACCAGCTTGTTGTACATGGATACGTTGGTCAGCCTAATTGTTTCCATGCTTATAAAACAACATATTGCCTTGAAATAAACCTGACAGGGAGAATGACGCCAAAGTTATCAGCTGAAGTTCAGTTTAAGGAACTAGTAGTATTAAGATGAATCTTGTAATGTTCTGTTCTCTTCTGTTAACCTTCCAGACAAAATATAGTTGTGTGCATTTTATCAAATAGTTTCATATTGTAACTTAATCTTAGGTTATTCAATCATCCTTCAAAAATGACTAGAAATTCACACTACCACGCTTTCAGGTATATATATATAAAAGTTTTGGTTCATATTTAAGTTTGTTACTTTTTTGCTATCTAAACTGACAAATATTAATTTAAAGAAATTTCCCAAAGATTTAACTGCCTGAGATTATATACCATCTGTTGAAATGTATGTCGGTTTTTATGAAATCTGTGTCATTCTCATACATGTTAAACCAGAGATACCAACATACTGGAGTGTCTGCTGAGCTCGTCATTCCGTCTGTTGTATTTGTTTTTAAATATTGGTTGGGACATCTTTCTTGGAAATACTATAAATGATGTACTAATTGTATTGCAAGAAAATCACAATTGACATTGCTTCAGCTGAAACTCAAAGAGTACCCTTAACATTAATGAAGTGTTTTATATGTAATGACAGTTATAGCATTATCAGCAGCTACAGCCATGTGGTTACTTATATACTGTGTTATACGTGCTATATATAACTTGTCACCTTTTGGAGAAAACAACTCAGTGCACCTGTGATATTCTTTCAGCTTTACAGCTTCTAGTTCTTCATAGCATTTTGTGATGTCGGTGGGCCACGAAGAACAGTTAGCACAAGTTCTTGTTGGGTGTTCTTTTTTTGATCATCACCATTGTATCTTTTTGAGCCTGTTTTCTTTATGTTATGGTTGGGCATTTATTTTATTTTTGTAGAAATGGAGATTTTGACACATTTCATCTCGATGTCACACTTCAAGAGATAGATAATCTGCGTTTTAGAAATATCATTCAATTAGTACACCTTTTTATTATTCAAGTTTATCATGTTGGAGTTATTTGTAATGCATGTGCTACGAGTTCATTTTAATATATTCAATTTGTTTTGTCATCGCTTTGAAACTAATATGCACTTTTAGGTGAAGATAATTCCAGATTATGTTTAATTTAATTACTGGTTATTTATTATGTCTTTCAAGATAATTACTCCATTGTTTATATATGATATCACACATAACAACATCTTAACAATGCTAATCTTTATGCTGCAAAATTGAAATGTTGATTTAAATAAGATAAGAAAACGTTTTGTGTTTCGCTACAGAACAACATTTCATCAGTATTGTAATTTATCAGTTATCATGTGATCAGTTTATGCCCAGATGTAAAAGATTAATAAGTGCAATGTAAGTTTGAAATAAAAGGAATAATTTGCCACACAATAATTAATAAATGTATAGTCACAGAAGTTATCTTTGCCTTGATCTTTTTCTGTGTGGTCTGTGTATGTAGTGTACAGTTTGTTTATTCCTATTTAGTTCTAA
This sequence comes from Paralvinella palmiformis, assembly GCA_025642065.1. NCBI lineage: Eukaryota > Metazoa > Annelida > Polychaeta > Terebellida > Alvinellidae > Paralvinella > Paralvinella palmiformis. Next base: position 473,449 of record JAODUP010000231.1, read on the forward strand.
CACTGAGGAGTAATTTCTTCACTTTTTCCATTTAAAAGTATATGTAAAGATTCTAAATGACAGACCAAACGTATTCCCGGATTAAGTAGGTAGTATTTTCAGACATCTGGAAGGTGATTCTATTGATAGAACAGATACTTTATGTTGATAGTTTAGTCTGATTGTATTTTCTCCAGCGCCAGGGCTTACTCATGGTCCTGGATGATATTAGATTACTTGTCTCACAAAATCAGTGAACAGACAACTGATAACTCAAGGGCAAATGTGCCAAAATTAGACAACGCCTGATCTTCTTCCATTTGACACATCTGGTGTAAAAATTAGTCATTGCCATTCAGTGGACGGAAATGTCTGTTAGTGTTGATTGGATACTGTTTATAGGAGTGCGCTTGGAGTAATTTGCCCTTTGTTCAATATTTAACCATATTAGTTGTTGTGGAAGTTGTAGATAATTCGAAACACTGTGTTATATTACGGGGCCGAGATTGAATAAAGTGTGATTTGTATCATTCACATTAGAACCTCAGCTAATGTACGTGAACAGCAAAGTGTTATGCCAGTGATTATTAAATGATGTTTGGTGTTCCTTAATGCACATCCTTCTATTTGTGTGAACAGCTGGTAATGCGCTATGACAGTATTGTCCTTGATCCTACAAAGTACCTCTTAAGGATTTCACCAGTTTTCATCCCATAGAGATCATTGCAGTGTGGCAACTCTCAGAACCTGGACACAACACAATCACGTTTAGATTAGTGTGTTGAGTTATTGGGCTTTTAAAAATGTTTTGTTGACAACTGTTAGCTTATCACCAAAGAACACTCGGTGATAGAGGTGTCACATTTGATATATTATAAAGTGGAATTACCTCTTAGCTGGAAGTTAAAAAAAATTATTACATACATGAAGTAGAAGACACACTCATCTCAAAGTAATCACCTCCTGGTTGTCAGTTAGCAGTTAACATAAATATATTCAGACACTTGTTAGATTGATTAAATTAATTTATTTGTCATTTTCCTTCAAACAGGCATTTCAAGTACTGAGGTGTATGATGAGCGTTGTGTCGTTTATTTTTATTGACATGATTTCTTTTCAAATATTTTCTTCTTCCATCAAAAGTGGTCGAATAAAAAAAATATGGTTCAGTTCAACAGAAAACGGCAATCGGTGTTTTGTTTTCCTAGTAATCTTATGTTCTCAGTTTGACAAATCATAACTACAGAATGATCTAAACATGTACCTGCTATCCCAAGCTATAGTATCCTGAGTGATTACATCATAGTTACATATGATTTTGCGATGTAGTGGTAGTTGTATGTGTAATTGTAGGATTAAGTTCGGTTCACTTGGTTTGTTTCCAACTCATTAAGTAATACTGTCCTGCTTAAACATTACACAACGTGGTGCTGATTCCCGTGCGCACGCAATGACAGCTCCTCAAAACAACATCCTTCCTTTACAGATTTAATGTTTACAGTCAGACTGGATAATGCACAGGGAAAGGAGTTTCACCCAAGCAAGTTCGGTGCGTGCATGAGTTTGGCCGCAGATTAGAATATGGCAGATTTCCTGTGCTGAAAGTTGTCTATAATTTGGCCGCGGGGGTAAATTCTAACTGGCTGATTATAGCTCTGAGGCATACTCGGGAGACATTAACCATCGACTCGGAGACAGGGGCATGGTCATTCCTTTGTCAGCTCACCAACATCAGCTTCTGCTAAACAGGACAAAAACGAAGTTGTCTGTGCGTGAATCATGATTTCGCTGATTAACTCATCCCCAGATAGCCATTATTATGGTTGCCATAAAAACGTTTCGCCATTGTGTTGGATTAAATCACCAGTATGGCTATTTTGCTTTATAAGGGGATGACTTTATTACCTCCATTAAGAGAGCTGGCCTTTGGGGGCATTGAGTGCAGTTAGAGTCCATTTACCAGGAGCCAGGAAAATGATCATTTAAATATACTTAAATTTGAACGTGGACGCCATACTTAGCTGCCTCAATACTTTGATGTGACCAGAGTGTGAGCTGACAATTTCTTAGATACTGTGACAGGAAGTTAGTTTGTTGTTAGAATTAAAGCTTTTGATGAGTATCAGTTTATGTTAAATGCAAGCCGACTTTGTCACTTGATGACCCGTCATGAGTCAGACTGATAATAGTTAGATTATATAAATTGTTTTATTGTCCCTTTAGAGATGTTATTTGGCAGTAGTGTGCTGTATCTATGACAGCCACTAAGTTTGTGTAAACACTAACAACAGGCCACTTTTCTGGTAACATTGTGACATTGGGCCTTTCCTGACCGACCATAGGCTTATTATAGGCCGGCAATAAAGTAAATAAATCATTATCTTAGAGTAAATATTGCATATAAAACTGTTTCTACATAGCTGAAGTACATCTCGAAATGTATTTCATTAAAATTTGTTGTTACAATATGAACAAATTGTTTATCTTATTTATTCAATTTTTGTCTGATTGAAATCGAACGATTTTTTCAAATATATATATATATATATATATATATATAATTCTAATGTAATATTTTGTTAATAGAAAGTTTAAAGTGTATTTATGTATAAACTGTGTTTGTGCTTTTACGATCCAGAACACGTTTTAGTCATGTTTTCAATGTAAAGCCCCTTGAACAACTCATGCTGAATAAGTTCCTATATAAAATACTATTATTATATTATAAATTCATAACCAAGATATTATTGGAACTAAGATTAATTAATATCATCCCTTTATTGTCACTGTTTCACTGCTGTAAATGTTCTTGTCAGTGTCATTGTTTATATCTGTTTGCAGGAAAATGACACAAGATAGCGATAAAAAAATGAACTTGGTGAATTTCTGTTTGATAATAACAGTGCTCTGTCTGATCACTGATTACATACACAAATTAATAGGAAACTCCTTTTTAGTCTTGCCAATGCCACATTACTTTGGTAAATACATATTTTGTGTGTTGATTAATTGTACATTCTATTAGCAGCTAAACAATACTAGTTCATAAAGTCGGCTAGATCCACTTGCTGTTGTCCAGTTGATGTTTGGTATTTTATGCGCGGGTTATATATTGATCTTAGAAGTGCCAGTACCATTGACAGGTTCTGGTGGTGTCTCTTGGTGTTCACTGGAAATTTCTTCATGGTCAAATGTGATGTGCTCATGTAGGTTTTATGCGCTATAAAGCGTTGGGTGCCGGGCCTGTCACAGCCTCTATTAGATGTCTTGTTCCTTTGAGGCACCGCACACCACACTTAAGGCTTTTAACATGGCAGTCTGCTAAACATAGACATACCGGTACTGCAGGGGGAGGTGCTGTTAAAATAAATATTTACGTTAATAAATTTAGGTGAAGATTTATATTACCTTTAATCGAGAATTAAATATTCATTATTAATTTAGTATGCTTGATTCACTTTCTTGATGTTCAAAGATTTATTTTTCGGATATTGAGGGTTACTTCTCGCAGCTGCGGATTTCACTAATATTTTACATCAGGTTTTCCTAAAATATCAGGATTTCTTCCAATACGTACTTGCTATATCTGTTTTATTGTTATATCTGCAAAGGAGCTACAAGATGTAAGTCAATTTTAGATTATGGGGATATCACGTGATTAGAGTTTACAATCAGTATGTGTCAGTTATATGACGGATTGCAGTTTAGAAATAGTGCAGCATAATAGAATAAGAAGGGATAGAATATTCCATACAATTCTGTAATCTAACAATGCCATCATGAATTGATTGATCACAGAATAGGTTTTTCACACAGTTGTTAAAACGTTTTTATTTTGGGGGTAAATCACAATATGAAAATTTGCCTGTAGTGGTGTGTGTGTGTGTGTGATTTTCCTAAGAATATTGAAAAGTGTGATCTGCGACAGTTCCATACAATAACCACTGGATCTTGTCAATTATTTTGTAATTTTGTTAAGACTTATACATGAGGGGTGTTTTAGATCTGACGAATTTGTCTAATATTAATTAACACAGTCTTGAGTTAAAATTACACTTGTAAAGAGCCTCTTTTGTGTCAAAACAAATGCATATTGTCTCACCATTATATCTGTTAACTACCATTTAAAATTGCCATAACATTCTGTCAATGTTGTATGTGTGAAGTAACAAACTGAATAACAGCCTAATTATTAACTTAGGCAGATTAGAAACTGCTCCAGTTAATATAGACTTTTGAGTCCTTATTCTTTTTGCACAGTGACAAACATTCAGCTGTCATACATTTGATGGTTTCTGTGTTTGACCTTAATATGTCACCATTCTCTGGATATGGACTGGAAATGGATTTTTTCCTTCATCAGACAGATAAAAGGGACTATTCACTTACTCTCAGTTCAGGAGATAGAATATTGTATGCAAACTTCCTAGTTTGGGTTCGATTCTCTCTCTGTGTTACCTGTATCTTTGATCAGATTCCTTGAGGTGTAGTCTGACCAGGGCTCGGGCCAAGTATCTTAGTTACACACTCTCAGTGTAATAGGATTATCCTGATGTCTGATTTTGTCCAGTCCGTTGATATAATTGTGTACTTGATAAAACATTTATGACATTATGTTTATGTATTTTATTCAGATTATCTAGCTAAATAGTTTTATTTGAAGTGTCCGATGACTTAGTTTTAAACTGAGACTAATTCTGGTCAGTTAATGTATGTTGTAATATCATAACAACGATGTGATATTTACATATGGATATATGTAGGTGTAGTCCTATGATGAATTATCACTGAATTGGTCTAGTTTATAAATATTGAAGCTACAATTCCGTACACAATTATCAGCTGTAGAGATAAAACTGTATCGGTGTTGGGCCCAAACAAAGTGTATTACACTTACAGCAAACGTTAGAAAAAAACCTCAGTCCTTATAATAGTCACTATAATGATGGTAATAGCTGTCACTTGTTAGAGGTCTGTCTCTCTGGTCAACCACAAAAACCATAAACACTAACTAGGTTTTGTGGTATAGTTGCGGACTATTGCCCGCGAAAGAAAATCTCTGTTTGAGCATTTAGACCTAGAAACACATACAAACGATTCCCGACATGTGTGTGTGTCTCTCTCTCTCTCTCTTTGTATATGTGTTATTTTGACAAAAATAATATGAGGTGATTATAAATGATGAGTCAGTTCACCCTAAAATGTAAACGACTTCCCTAGAAGTCAATATCTGTATAGCTTGAAGAGATGTTTAATGACAGATATTATAGCTGCGCTGTTCTGTTGTCAACTAGTGTGGATCTAAAGTCATACATCATTAAGGGTGATATAGGAAACCATGTGTTATAATGTTTTGGATTTACTGTAGTCAGGATTCTCATATAGCACTTCATATGTCATTTGCTGTCACCAATGTATTCCTTGTTGTCAGTTATTATACTTTATTTATTTAATAAATTGAAGTTACACAGATACCACAGACATGTATATTGTTCCTGCTAGTGGCACAATTCAGCACCTGCTTTTATAGTATTTTTCTTCCAATCTTTTTTAACATTGATAATCAAAAAGCGATATCATTGTTGCTTTCTGGCACTAACTTTATACATATTATTTCTTCACTAAACACACTTTATGATACCCATTTGTTGTTAATTTTGAAGCAATATGTGCGTGTTTTAGAACCAACAAGTTGCTTTATGAACATTATGTGAACAACAGATGTTTCTACGTAGCCTGCAAGAAAATGATGTCTGTGTTTCGGCCATACAGCATAAAACATCCAAATACATACATGTGCTGTTAGCCTACTCAGTGTGTGGCATGTTGACTCAACCAGCTTGCTAAGAATGCAATCTATCATTAAGGCGGAACATAACTTAGAGTGACAAATGGTGACCAGTGGTCTCTTGGTGTCACTGGCAACCAATAACTATGTACTTTTGTTACTTGTTATTACTAAGTCTACATTAAAGGTCAAGCACATAGCCCATGACGCAGTGTCAGATGAGGGCCTATTGTATGACAGACTCACTACTACCTTTATGCTACCTAGCTGATGTCCTACAGCGCTAGTCTGGTGACATCCACTTGATTTCTTTCACCGATGGACGTCCGCCGACACCAAACAAAATATACGTATGGCTTATAAAAAAATAAACTCCCTCTATACTCCCATCACTAACAGAGACTGTACTTTAGGAGGTTATATGGTCTGATATTGAGCTAAGATAACTGACGTGATCTATTGGATTGCTGGCCATGATAATAGCCAATGGTTGGCTGATGTTTCACCTGGACTTACAATTATTTTGTTCACTTCTCTGAGCCGAGCACCAATCTTTTTTATGGTCGTTTGAGTTGCATCCTACATTCAGGATGCAGATAGTGTTAACCTTTTTAAAAATAAATATGTCAAGAATGACTGGACCAGAAAAATCTGTGAGTTACTAGAAATGTTATTACTTTTAGAAGTTTATTTCTGTGCTAAACTTACAAAATAGGCCTTTGGTCTAACAATTAATGTATTTTTAGAATTTACTGTCCCTGTTGTTTACTTGGCCCTAGTTGGTACTTGCTAATTTTTTACTGGATATATTGATGTAGTACCCAATTTAATAACTATTTAAATGATATAGATAATTGATTTGTATTAATTGGGTGGCTTTTGGAAATAACCTTTTACATTTTTAATACAGAACACCTTTAAGCATTTTATTTTTAATACAAATTGTGTGCCTGATATACATTTATTTCTGTAGGTCATTTCCATAGAATATATTGTCTGTATGTGTAACAACAGCAGTCCCCCTAGTAGTAGTTAGATAAATAACACACAGGGTATAGTGTCACTGTAGGTAGTATAGACGCTGGGCACATGCTATGTGAAATGGCCATAGTTCTTTATCCTCTTAGGTCTTTTGCCCCTTTGTTACTTTTTCCTCATTAGTGTGACTTTGGTGACTGTGAGTGTAAATTAAACGAAATAAAATCTGGACACTTTAATAGCACATTTTGTAGTTTCTAATTGAATAAACACTTTGCTGCACAGGGTTGAGAAAAGGAATTTATTTAAACCGATTGTGTGCCCAATGGCAATGGCCTTTAGGTATCCACAGTGATCTGGTACCAGCGAGATGTGAGGAGCACAAAGAAATATCTATATACATGTATATATTATGGTTTTAATCAATGGCTTCTTTTAAATCTAGAATCATTATTTCTTTTGTAAATGTTCTTTTTATTTATTGTCTGTCATCAATAATTGCAATTATGATCCCATGATCAGAAAGATGAATGGGAACATACCTGAGTGTAATAATGTAAGGGAAGATTCCCAGTTCCAGTGAGTGTCCTTAATTATAATTGATATATGTACAATGAAACATTGGTATATTGCATCTAAATATTTCATTAAGATTATCTTGTAAAAGACATTTACTAATTTATGTATTATCATTGTTATTTTTAATTAATCAGATATATATTTATTTATCTTTATACATTTTTATGAACCATAGCAAATGAAAAATATAACAACAAAATAGGTTTATTGTACATTGATCGAATTATATAGACTAGGGGGCAAAAGACCAGGTGAGCAATTAATGAAGGGGCAAAAACCGTAATGGCAAATGACCTGGATCCACGTGAAATACCTAGCTGCAGCCTACTTGATATTATTAAGTAATATAATGCATGCTGAGAACCAATTTAGTATCTAGACAAATTCAGATTACACAAGGAATTGATCCGGATGGGAAATAATAATTATACAAAGCTGGAGATGTAACAGGTCAGTTGCTCTCAACCCAGTATGATATATCATACATCATTTCATTTCTGAGTGTTGTTAATCACTAATCCTGATAACATTTCCAGCGTCAGCTATAAAAACAAACCCAGGGTAATCATACATTAAAGTATCTTGTTGTATTTTGATATCACTAGCTAGCTCACTGCTATATCAACAACTACGTATTCGTAAACTATTAGTTTCGGGTGTATGTGGTCAACATTACAGCTAATCTAAAGACATGATGCATGGCTAGCTGCTGACCTCTGTTACATGGTTCATCTGTAATCGGTCCACATTACTAGCTACAAAGACTATGGCTGTTATTTCTATTTGTCACAAAAATATCTCCCTTTGAACTCAGCTGATGTAACAAATAGTACTGTCAGCAGTCGGTTCTGGTTATCAGTTCTATGATTTATTTATGATTTATCTCTTTTTTGGGAATGAAGAATGTTAAAACATAAAAAGAAATGATGGAGTGTTATTGAAAATTCCTTTAGTTGTGTCATAAATGTTTTGCTGCTGATGTTTCTCCTAGTACTCTTATTGTACAGTCTATACTGCATTCGTATGCGCATGTATACCCTTGTTGTGTGCAGGGATATTTGCGTACTAGCATGCATACATATGCCTACTCACATACACATGAGTAAAGATTATTTAATATGTCTTGAGATTAGTAATCCAAGCTCTATAATGGGGAAGGTTTAGTTTTAATCTGACCAGACCAAGGAACTACAGCTTAAACTAAAGACTGTAAGATCATTTTAACATGGAATGCGGTATAAGTAATACTGTTTGGACGCAAATGTAGTAGGCGTTTTCTATCATCAGTTATTAACATCTGGATTTGACAATCCCAATTAACATATACTATATGATTCATCATTACGTGTTTAAACTTAACATACGAATATATTATTATTAAAATACTCAAAGCTGCTTAACCTCTTTGTAAGAATAGAGTAGAATAGAATTGTATTTCCAACATCCACAATACAGACAATATATATAAAAGCTACATGTAATTGTGAAACAGATGTGGAACGCTGGTCGACCAGTGTAGCTATGAAGCCGTCTTCCCACTGCCCCATAATAGTGTGTGTGTGTGTGTGTGTGTGTGTGTGTGTGTGTGTACATCAAAAAGGAAAACAAATATTAGTATCTATATCTTAAAACACACAAAAATAGAGAAAATAACACAAAATACTAGTGGTAGATAAGTTACAGATCCACACCAGTGCAGCATTGGAGGTGTGGTTTTCATCCTAATTGGCAGCATATGTGCTGTCATGGTAACCTAAATAATGATCTGGGGTAGAGTATTATAATATTTAGCTAATATTATGCAGAAGTGTTGAAGGACTCCCATGAGTTAAATCCTGAATCTTCGCAAAGTATCCAGGTCATGTACAAAATGTAGTCATTTATCTGTGGCTTATAACCATGCGTTTTCTTACATAACCCTGTTTTTTAAACTACTCGTTAACTACTTAAAGTTCCAAATAAGATGTTGAAAACTATGGTTACGGTGCTGAAACCTTTCATTAAGTGTATTTTCTTATTTCATTTCTGATGTCTTCATTGTGAGTTAGTTGTATGCAATATTTGAAGTAAGTTTGGGAGAAAGTTATGCCTGCTCCGTATCATTTAGTAGAACTCCCCAAGACTTTCACTGTTTCATTCATCAGATATAAACTAGAGATGTTCACTTCGTGAAAGTTTTTCCAATAATCCTCATACATGTTATTATATATGTTTCAACGTAGAGATGTTGTTAATATTATTTTGTAGCCATATTAAAGTTTCTTTACATTGGATTGAATTTCTGTTACACATCATTGCCATCATGTCTATTAAATATGAGTAATTTACTTTATACACAATATACTGACCAATCTTTACGCATTATGTGCCGTGGAGAAAAATCAACCTTTCACGTGACAGTTTCTTTTATGATAGTCGTCAGGTGTTGAGAAGCAGGTGATGGATGGTAGATATAATTACCATCCAGTTTGCTTGCATCGGATATCATGGAAGCAACCCCTCCTTGGCTTTATATATCACTAGTGGTGATAGCCATCAGTTTGAGCTCATACAAACAGTTATGAAAATACTCCCATCATCTATATCTCTTTGGACGTCTATTATCCAGTAGTGAGAGCATTTACTTACCAAACCACTGACATATTGAGAGATCAGCCGGCCTCTACATAAACATTGGTCTTCAGTTAAGATCCCTAACGTCAGAAATTGTTATCATATTTTGGCATTGTTCATAGAGAGAGCGCCGCCACTGGTTTCGATTTACCTCCGAGGAAAATGATAACACCGGGAGTTGAGTCAGAGGTGATCTATTCTCCAAACAGGAAACTCCCTCCTTTGTTAGATCATTTGCCATGACCATGAGATGGAATATCTTAAAGGGGTCAGGGTTCAAAACCTGGATGGATAAGTTCCCATATAGCTAAACTGGTAACAAATTTCCTCTATTCATGGGAAATAAGACAGCTGTCTTCAATCATCAGCTGACTTATCTTTGATTAAAACTTATTAGATTGATCCAATCTATAGTAAAATGTTAGATGGACGTGTATATGTATTGTTACAGAGATTTAAACCGAATGAAGATATTTATGTTGATAATAGCGTGGCTGAATAATAATAATATTCTTAGTGGTAGTGGTGGTGGTAACAAATATAATAATATTCACCAAAGGGTAGACAGTGGCACTTTATCACAGAGTTTGGGGAAAGTTGTAATGTCCTTAATCCAACCTTAACTAGAGTTATCAAATATAGCAATGACGAATTCATGTTCTAAAATAGAATAAAATAATAATAATAATGGTAATAATAATAATAAAGATCCATATTTTGAAATATTATCATAGCTGTATTGTTGTCACATAAAAGTCACTGTTGTATATAATTCAATACTTTCTTGTTCAATGTACTGTTATTAAAATATATAGTTCTGTTGAGCAACCTGAAGTAATTGTTTATTATTGAACCTAGGTAGTGAACTGATAAAGTTTATAAAATTTGGGTTAACTGGTCATCTCTATACAACTGGATGGTGATAATTCTATACCCTATATCATCTGTTTTCAACTTTGAGATGGTCTCTTTCGCCAAACAACATTTACTGAATTTGTGTTGTAATCTTATAATATTAAATGTGTGATTTGGTTATTTGTCAGCCAGATTTATTGATAGACGGTAGTTGAGATAACACCAACAGATGTGACGTCTTGTCACTGTCTACTTGCCATCTATAGTGTACATTTAATATACATGTTATATTAACCATTGTTTAATGTTCAGATTAAGTTTTCTTATGTAAGTTGTATTCTGTGCTATTAGTTCTCCGGAGCAACAGAGAGGAAATTCATTGACCCCACTTCAGAGCCGCATAAAAAGCATAAATCTGATCACTGTGACCTATCCCCCCTTCTTTTTCACCAAATTTCTCGGTTACTTGATTGTGTATTATCAGTACAAGCTAATTGCGCCTTGAATGGAACTTTTTTTTAATCTGTGGCTAATACATTTAGTAGGTTTGATAACTATTGATTTATGGTTATGAGCAGCATATCAGAAGCTAACTGGACCAGAACAGTCAGGATGATTAATTTAACAGCTGAGCCGGTGAATTCTTCCCGGAAACACCATGATATAAAGCTGGTATATTACAAATCGGCTGACATATCCCCAGAGGCACTGAATCAGTTGCTGTGGTATTTGACACCCCAATAAGACATCCATCCCTCAGTGGGAAGTCCCCATAATAACCACCACAGGGGAGGGAATGTACTGACCCATATCCATAACGTTTACTGGCTACCAGGCAGCAAATGTCATGTCACTTCTGCTCCTGATTGGACACCAGCACACTGCTTGGACTAATGGCTAATAAATGGTAATTGATCTTGACAGTGAATGTGCCTTGTGTTTGCCCACCTGCCACTAAAACAAATGTCTTTATAGCTGGCAGTGAACTGCAGCATTTTGGTAAAATGTCTTGCTCAGCGGCCTAGCCGCGTCACTCGCCCTAAGTTACATTTACTGGGCGACAGGGATCTGTTTATTTGAATATATGTTCTTCGCTCCTACATTGAGCCAAATTGTGAGCAGGTCCGCGAATCATTTATACTAATTAGTATGATGTTTACAAATATGTGAACAGCTGGTAACTGGTGAGACAATGGCTAGTCTCTAGTGTTTTATTAACTGGCTCGTTTATTTATTGAGCCTCCACTTGTAATCTCCAGATCATTAGTTATTTATAATTAATACATTTATGTATTTAATAAGATGTAATAATAATTGTTGAGATATAAAGCAAATGATACTGTGCTATTAGGGTCTACTTTATTATTAGTATTTAATTATTGTTATGGTCACGTACGCGCACACATAGGTAAACTAGTGGAGAGGCAAAAAGATAGTGAGAGAGAGAGAGAGAGAGAGTGTGTGTGTGTGTGTGTGTGTGTGTGTGTGTGTGTGTGTGTGTGTGTGTGTGTGTGTGATTTAGGTTCCTAATCACCGGTCCTGTACTTGATCCACGGTGACTCCTCTATCCAGCTAGTCACAAAGATCAGAGAAACTCATCCATTAAAGTAGATGCTTCATCAAAGGATGGATCTTTCACTGATGCTCAGCGTAGTTGTTGGCCAAGAGTAACTGGATAGCAGCCTGTTTAAACTATGAAAAGGGGGATTTCTTTCCCTCAGAGACATCGGTTCAGAAGTGATGGAAACCACCTCGATCCAGGAGTCTTTCATCAGGGGCTTTTGACCTGTTACTTCTGTTAAAATGACACCACGGTGTACCGGATATAGTGACTCTGGGGCGGCTGGTCAAAGAGGGCACCTCGTTTATTTGTGGTAAATCTCCTTTTGGTTGTTTGAAGATGGGAGCTGACTCTAGATAAGTGAGTGTCCCTTTTAGGGGACTGTTTTATATAGGATTTTTGTTGCATCTACTGAATCAGATCATTTCTTTCCAATAATGTTGATTGTTTACATCTGGGTATTCTCATGATCTCTTCTTTGACTTTTTGGCTTATGTTAGAATTTGTTAAGAGCTTTGTATACACATGGCGTATTTATAATGTGTAGGTGTTGATTTGAAAGTTTAAGCTTATCTGAACTTAAACTGTGTGTATCAGAACCAAGAAAGGTCATGTTCAGAGCCCATGCGTCTATCTCACACACACTGAACATAATATGGTCTAGTTAATTATGTTCTGAAGCAGTGCAACAAAAACTATAAGTAATATTATTTACCCCCATTTTCGTATTGTTGCGCGCGCACGTATGTGTTCAACATGTAGACGGCATGAGTTTAAAATGCCATTGTACATTTGCTTGTTATTCTCAATTTCTTATCTGTATTGGATAATGGAGATAACCAAATCAAATATTTAGTTTAACATTTTAAGCCATTCAATGCGATTTCAACAAATAGCTAGCAACAAATAGCTTTAAATGATGGAAAGTCTTTCTTTTTACTAAATACAAACACCATAATATTAAAGGAACTGTACATTATGTGAAGTGAACTAGGGTTATCACTGTTTAGCTTGTCTAACTTTTAATTCGTAAATTTGTACAAGCTGGAAATATCACAAAATTCACAATCAGAAAATATTTGTCTGTCTGTTTGAAATGTACTAAGAGAATCCTTTTATCAGTTTTAATACATCAAAAGTGTAATTTTGTTTGTAGTTCTTTGTGCGCAGCTTTGTATTTCATATACATACGTTATTTCCTTTTATCATAAAAATTGTGTTGTTTGAAAGGTTCTTTTAGTTTTTGTCTGGAGTTTTCAGTGACTTATTTATCTGTTATAACAGTAGAAAGAATGGTTTATCTTGGTATTATTGTATTATGCTTAGACCCTAGGGAAGGGTATAGTTTTTCTTTGTTACCTGAATCACCTCACATTATCTCTATAATGATTGATGTTATAACATATTGCAGATCACTAATGTAAGATATCATTATACTATATGGCAATAACTGTCTAGGCAAGCGCGTCAACTAATCAAAATATCTTCCAGTTTTGGTTGTTGTGAACCACAGCTAAATGAACTGCTGGTAGATTGACCTATGTAATAAAACAGTGTTCCATAACAAGTTTTTTATTCTATCTGTTCCAAAAGTAAGTCTCTAATACCATGGTAACAGTAGCTATCTATGTGGATTGAGAATAGATAAACAGTGGCAAAGAGCCGGTGCTTAATGAAATCCTCCCGTGATCTTGATTAAACTTTTAGTCTCCAATGTGTAGTTTAATGTTTATACGTTTGGTGTGGTTAATTATTAGCTTTGCTAGCTCTAGATTTACTAGGAATAACTCGACTTAGTTCAAATATTGTTAATTTTTTATCACGATAACTAAATTTTATTTTGTTTGCTTTTAAATAATCTCTTGGTTTTTAATATAAATACAATAGATGTTTCCAAACATTCCCTTAATTTTATATTTTTCTCTTTTATATATAGTTTGTTCTGCACCTTTGTGATGTTTTTTTCTTTCTTTGGAATCTTTTAAGTTGATAAGAGGAGATGTCCTTTCTATTGATATGGCTTTGTGTTGGCTAGTGCTGCCCTGAGGCAGCGTTTTCAATTCTTGTTTTCTTTATCAGAAAAAGAACAATCAGTAAATAATACTGCATGAAAATCAGCACAGCTTTGTCAACAACTATTGCACTATTGTCTGGAGGCTGAAGCAAGATGATTGTCTGACCTCAAGATAACCTAACAGTGTTAGGTCCCAGACCTAACTTAGTCCTCCTGGCGCTTGTTTAGCCTAACCCGCAGGGATGTCATCCCACTCTACTGGATCAACAGCCAGAGGAATCCGTTTAATAAAAATGAATGTTTTGTAAAGGGAACTTATGTTGTTGACACTGGTTTTCACTGGTTTGATTTCTAGCATCCGAAAGACAGGTCTAACTGATTTCGTTGTCTTGAATTCTAGTATTAGAACCAAGTCTCTCATATATATTGTGATCAGATCAGTCTATACTGACCGGAGGTTGATAACCTTACAAACACCTAACACTTGGCTGGGATACCTTAGTTCTTTTTGGGGATCCTAGAGGTGAAATCTCAACCTACATGTGCATAACACACACACACACTAACACAAACACACACACACACACACAATAATGCTATGAGTAGTTCTTCAATTAAACGTAAACCCGTTAAGCAGTAGCAGATGACCGTGTGCAATATGACATATATAATAACTAAGTGATCAGTACACCAGGAATTCTTGTTTAAAATGTTCTTGTCATAACATCAACAAAAAATAACTGTTTCTACTTAAGCCACTTGACATCCTGATGTATACCATCTGTCTAGAGCAGTTAGCATTATACCTAGTTATAAAAACTAATATTCTGTATTCAATCAGAGTTTCAATCTTAGTCTTTATAGAAAATACTCTTCTTTAGTAAACTGAGTCTTTGTTAGAAAAGACCACCAAGTTGGGTGTTAAATATAGTAACAGATCAGGATTTATGTTTTTGAAATGAATTTTGTTGTCAGTTTTTAAAACAGCTTCTGTAACTGATGATTTTACTAATCAGGACAGTTCATTTCTGATTTACTTGAAAGTTCAATTGAAACTCGTACCGTAGACGTTTGTTCACTTATTTCAAGTAAACACGACACAGCAATGTTTGTTACGAAATCCAGGTAATGGAAATCATAAAATTATTTGTGCATATTTCATCATTCAGACTCACAAATTTATGCAAAGAAAGAATAGTCCATAAGAAAATAACAAAAGCAAAATGTGCAAGAACGGTGATTAATACAGTGACATCCTTTGATGACAAGACAATTAATTATTAAAAATAAGGTATCTACCTTAATACTTTGTGTATTTTTATTATGATATCTCTGATACCTGTATTCATGGAGACATATTTCTCTCTTCTGCATCTTCTGCATGCTCAGGCTATAATTATATACCTTGACTTGGTGTAATAAATTTACGTAATATTAACTACTGGTCTCTATTTTGGTATTGGCTTGGAATTATAAGCATTTTAGTGTTCCAAGTTATGTTTGTTTCTAATTACAGTTGGGTTGGTAGATTGCAATTTTATTGTGTGCCTGTGCCAGCTACAATGATGGATAACTCCTGTGTTAAAGTTGTATTTTGGGTAATATATTACAAGTTTTCTTTAAAGGATGCTTATTGAGATGAACGTTTTCAGGTGTCTTTGATTTTATTTCTTTGTAAATCGAAAGCCGTCAAGTAAATTAGCACTCTTGTAAGGCATGCTGTCAGAATTAAGTCCTGCATTGGAAGTCTGGATGTTGCCCAGACTTCAGTTGTTTATTGCATAAGTCTGTGTTTTAATCACAGTCTGACAGAGCATGGTGCTGCTTCAGTGCACTTCAGGTGACTAAAGATGTGAACTTGAACATTTGTTGTTATGTGTTAGAGATGGTTAGTAAGGCTTTACAGCTGACTGGGGAATCTATTGTGTAAGCCTGTCCATTTGTGAAACACTTGTATTTGTATGTTTTCATGTACACGTGAAAATTGTGCATGTGTGCTAAAGAGGCTCGTTGAGGCATAAACATCACCATCAAGTATGACTCTTAGTCGGAATTTTTTGTCAGAATTCACCCTTGGGAGACCATTCATCTGGAACATTCCTTCTAAATTACATAGTAAATGCCTTTAGACCCAAGAGAGATGTCATAACAAAACCTTTTTTGTCAGAAAAGGAGATAGATATCCTTTCAGTTGTTGACCTTGGTCATAAATATGATTTTCTTGTCCGTTATCAGTTATTCTAAGGAAACGAAATCACTTTTTGACTAATAGTAAAGAACACCACCCTCAAGTAAAAGTAATAATTAATATGTCCAGTGGCTACTTGTCAAGCGTCATGTCAAGATTTCAGTATAAACGTTGTTAACAGAGCTCAATCAAATAATGAAAACAATTATGTCACTGTCATGAGAAAAATCACAGTTGTTTTATGATGTATTATTTTTTAATATATTTCCAGGTTTAAAACCAGTAATAATGACCATGTCATACAGGTAAACATGTATGACGAGCTCGACTTTGTTTGCCCAACGTTTGAAGAATGGGAGGACTCTAGTCAATTTGAGTATTATATTATATATCAGGTAAGTGTTACTAATATTACAGTTTTTATGTTTTAAATTAATCAATCAAAGACAGCAAAAAGAGTTCATTAATTTCAGACATTCAGTTAAAATGAATAGTTGACTGATGTGTGTTTATTAGTAATAAATTATTTTGTAAGGATTCTTATATAAATTATGTTATAGCGTAAGTGATGTCTAATTAGCCTCAATTCCTACGGTCAAATTTATATCTGTGGTAAAGTGATGATATCACTACTAATACTATGGTGGCCACCATTACTTATGGCCTTTGGTAAAGTCTTTTGTTATGCCAGTCATCCTGGGGTAGTATGGTGGAAGTCTGTTGGAAAATATTTTCAACAATATATACTATATAAACATTGTAAAATATAAACATTTATACACATGTATCTAGGATAAATGTGAATGTTATATAAATATAAACAAGGTTTAGAAATATACAAAATAGCCCACTACTGGCAGTTGTTAGCTCTTTTGTTTGCATATGTAGTAGTAGTCACCGTTAGACATTGGTGACAATAATCTATATTACGAGTGGATGCCAACATTTATGTCCAGTAATTGAGCTAATTTACTGGACGCATCATGACCAGGCTGGAACCGTCATTTCTATTGAGCATTGTACAGCCAAAAGAGTTAAGGTGTGTTTCACCTGAAATCATTTATTTACATTATATGTCATTATTGATAATGCTACTGTCTTTGAATCAGTAATGTCCACCTGATAATATCATATTGATCACCTAATAAAGGCAACATCAATCTCTGGACTTATTTCTCTATATGCTATTTTGTCCACTTACCAAAAACTATGTCCGGTGTTTGCTTCATTCCTCCATCTATGACAGGCCAAGGAAATAAATCGTGTTAAAACACAGTGATAACTCACCTTTTCTATAAAAAGCATTGCTGATAAGAGAATGTGGTTATTATCATTGGTATACTGTGTTGGCTGACCAGGTCAGTGCTGATTGGCATCCAGCCATAATGACTTCCTGCACAGATCAATAGAATATTTGATTGGCTGATCACTATCTGGGGATATAGCCTGTGTTCTCCATAATTATATAAAAGCCACAGAATAATGAGGTATACAGACCTGAGAGGCGACACCCCAAATGCTGTTACATCTAATGGCAGCTAACAGCAAGACTAATGGACATACACAAACACTGGCCATCCAGTGTTGAATTTCTGATAAAAACTCATCATATAGGCCACATTATGGGACTGCCTAATAGCGACCTTAGACTGGCACCTGCCAATATCATTTCCTTCCCAAAAGTATTTATCACTCTAAATATCTAATCCTTCAGTTGCAGTAATTCAAAGATGGCGTCATCTAGGTATATAAAATTGATTTAAGTCTTTACCCTTTGTGTATTCTATGGATTGTTCACTGAGCCTTTGTGTACAAAGATCATTAGATAGTCATGTTTGAAGAGTTTTATTCATTAAGCAGTTATGTGTCTTGTAGCTCATTCCAAACTCTGTTCACAAAGACTTCTGTTACTCCACCGATCCACGAAATGTGGTCTGATCACAATGATAGATATGCCGGGATGTTTGTCAGAAACTGTTTATTTGCATTTGTGCTTTATTGCATTAAGTGCCAAAATAAGCAGACCAGTGAGTTGCTAGATTGAGGACAGTTTCCAAAGCTAGGTGTCAGCCGTCTTGTGGTTTCTGTCCACTGGTCCTCCAAGACAGGGATGGCTATTGATAATTAGCGGAGCAGACATGTCCGTCACGATGTTAACAACAGGAAGTAGATGGCATTGTCAGCTGGGTGACATCAAACAGACAGACATTTTCCACGTAATTGGTGATGTTCAGGCTCACTTCAAAACCACACGCCACTCTTTATTATACTGTTGTCATGGCAACACAGGCTGCCCATTTTTCTATCAACCCGGTTTTGTTTCTGACTTGGTGGTCAAGGTGATTATATCATGAGGTGTGCTGCCGTAATGACTAAACACCTGTATGTCTGATTATAGAAGGAAGAGAGAGAGGGTGCTTCCATAATCCTGTCCTCAAACACACACACACACACATTAAATACATTTTCCTGTTATTTTTAATGAACATGATTTAGATTTATCCAAAGTTGACACTTATCCTGTCCTGAATGATTATATATATATATATATATATATATATATATTAATATATATATATATATTCAACACTCCAACTATCCATTTCACATTCTACTTGTGTTGTGTTTATAATTGTATATTTGTTTCAGGTCTCAAAAAAAGAGTATGATGATTGTTACATCTACCCAGAAACAAAGGCAATCATGATTGTAAACTGTAGCAGTCCCAATCAACGTAAACGCTTCACAATACTCTTTGAACCTTTTGCATCCATTCCTCATGTGCCTGAGTTCAAGAAAGGCGGTACATATTATTATATATGTAAGTATATTTGATTGTTAGAATCAATGGCTCAGCAGATATGTTGTTTTTATAACTGATTAATGTGAAGATGGAGAGTTAATGTTGTATTTCATAAGCATTGGTTTGTATGAATGGTTATTGTCTGTTGCAAAATAAATGATCTTTTTAATACACTGTTAATGATTAGTACAACTTTGCTAAACATATATTTGTTATATGGAAGTAATTAGCATTACACAGACACAAAACCTCTAAGGCCACATTACTGTGAAGTTCTTTGTAAATATACTTAGATGGCCACATGAGACAAATTAGCTTCTTAGTGGTATGGAAGATCAAAACCAAACAGACTAGTGAAGACTACAATTAAACTAATACTTCACACACACACACATGCACGCGCACACAATGCTGTTTATCAGCCATAGATTTCAAGAACAGTGCTTTTTTTATGCAAAAACCAGTCAATAGAAAGTGAGAAGCCTGACAAGTATCTCTCATTGACCACTATGGTTGAGTGAGTCTATCAATAGTGTGAGTAAATTTACATAAGGTCAGGTTTTGCTCGTGTCATCAGTTTTCTTTGTGCACATCTGATGAGTTAACAATGTTTTTATATTCATGTTGGAATCTTAAAAGCAAATACATTATGAATGAATTTTCACCATACTATAGTATTTATTTACGGTTCATGTATAGAATTGCTTAGAGGCACTGTATATCCAAATATACAGACCGCAGTATTTAAACATATTATATGAAAGAGAAGAAATATGTTACATAATTATTCTGTATGTGGTATATTGTATTAGAGTTGTATTGATACAATAGTGATTATCATTACGGCGACATACAGCTGTTGATTGAAGATGTACACAAGGTGGAGACAGGTCCACATAGTACATGTTCTGTTGTATTACTGTATATGTGCTATGTAAAAACAACATTGATTATTGTTGAAACATAATACAAAGGTCAACTGAAATGCAAATAAACCAGTTCAGCTTTAATCCGTCAAACAAAGAGTATACATTTTTTTTTAAATTTTAGCTACATCAACAGGACAGAGAGATGGGATTGCCAATGTCCAGCAGGGAGCATGTTTGTATAGGAACATGAAACTGACAATAACTGTTTGCTGTGTGTCAACAACAAGTAAGTTTACGTCCTATCTGTCTTGTTTAGATATAGTAGCTACTGTTGCATGACTTATACTGCACTGGATGTTGTCAGATGGGTTCTGTCTGTAATTTGGCATGTTTCAAAGACATGTTCAAACTGCATTAATTTTCTTACTAAAGAAATGCAGACCTTAGAGCAAGCATGTTGCTCCCAAATCAACATATCCTTAGCTGAGTGTTACACATTAATGCAATTACTGGAGTGGCAGATTTAATTGGCTTTTACCTTGGAGTAATGTTAAAAAGAATCAAGTAATTTGGCAAGTTTTTACAGGTAAAGCGCCGTAATTGGCTGATGGTGATGTCATCTCCCAATCGGAAAGCTTCAGCAGCCCTGTAGTAATTGATAATTTTTTTCAACACAGTACTGGAAATTGTGGAAAATGTTAACATTTCGTCAGTTTGAGTTTTTTATGTTTTGTTGTTGTAATTACGTCATGATGAAAGTGCTGTGTTTTGTAAGTGAATTCTGCTGAACATGTTTATGTCGTCAGAAGCGCCTGCGCGGCCGCCTGCGCGCATACACTGACAGCCCCAACGATTTATTGACTATCTTCTGATTATTGTTTTGCACCAAGAAATAATCTTGAGTATTACCATTTTGGAGGAGACAATAAGCTATATTAGAATCATATTACCACGTCTGTGACAAGCATATGACCAACTTTAAGACAAATAGCTTTCTAATCTTGTACATCACTAACACTAGTAACAGTAACCATTAAGTCTTCAGGAAGAACCAGGATCATTGTGTGGATGGGCTTAGCTGGGGATCAGGTGTATTAATATGAGTAATGGGTGATATCTAACAGGTAAACAGAATCTAACCATCTTAGGAAATAAAGCAGTTTGGTGCATAGAACTTCTGTGCCCAAACTGTACCGTACAACAAAGTGTGTTGTTTAGTTTTGAGTTGGCATTTAGTCCTTACGAACACTTTGTAGGGTTATGGACAGTGAGAAGTTTTTGAGGTTATAATTTGTGCCTTTCAGCTTCATTATAGTAGGTTGTGTGTTGTGGGGCATTGTTCAGATCCAGATCTGAGTTATTATGAATGAAGTGTTTACAGTTTATATGATATTTAGGATATGAATTTATTCCAAAATGTTTTATATTCTGTGATACCGTATTGGCTGGTCGTGAACTCTCAGTCTCGCTAAATATTCATCATTGTTATAGCAATATAAACCATTACTGGTCGCCATTCCCAACCTTCCAAAGTGCTATTACTGTCAGAAATGATGTCTACCTTCTGCTTAATGATATACTTAATAACGGTCTAAACATCCTCTAACAGCTGTCATTATTTCACCTGATTTAGCACTCTCAGAACTAGGCCTAACTTTCTGTCAGGGCTATATTACAATCAGGCACTCTGTGCATGCAGGGACTGCCCCTTGCTAAAGGGTATGAAGTGTCTATTGTGTCCTTAGTACTGCGTTATCAGCATTGGTTATATGTGGGGCGTGTTTGGTTGATGTGATGTTTACCTTTTCTGTCCATCCCACGTCTTATATGTCTGTAGCTATTTGTACTGTTTCTAGCCACTGCCTACCTTATCAGTTGCTCTCACCAAGGACTGTCCCATCATTCTTATCTCTGGCAGCCCAGAAAACAAACTGACAATGACTAGGTTTAGGCACACAGACCATTATACTGATCAATTAGAATTGAATAAAACTATATAAGAGCAATACAAACACAGCACATTTATGACAAAATGTAGAATGGACCAAGTGTATAAGTAGTTGTCTGAATTAACGAGAATTACTTGTTGATTATTGATATTGGTATACATTCCTAAAGTCAACCTTCAGATACTCTTTAAACCACGTATAAATCATACTAAAAGCAAGAATAGTATATACTTTTCCGTATATGCACTCAAACTTAATGGGGGTAATATAATTTTAGATCACAAATTGTTGGTTTATTACATTAAGCCATCAGTTTACCTAAAATTCTCTAATCTTCTAGTCAAATATTACCATATCATGGCATGGTCATCAGGGATATTAATCCAGGCCTCAATACAGTTAAGCTATGGAAACCAGTTGGTGTGAGACATGAATATATCATCACCTTTTTGTGTGGCTTCTAGTTGAGGGGTAAAAGTGCTCTATTAAATCTACATTATTAGTATATTAATATCAAATCTATTATTAGTGGTTTTGAATGAATGAGTAGTAATACGAAACAATTTGTTTTAACAGAAGCCATCATGACCATGACCATGCCCATAATTTTGGACGCCTGTAGTACCGGAGACATTTTTTTCAGTTTTTAGCACTCTGTGTGGCATATAAAAATATAGCTTCAGGACAGAATGAATCATTCTCTTTTGTTCCTTTAAAAAAAGAAAGTTGAAGCATGTAAAAACGGTCACTGAAATATAAGATGAAGTGGATAATAGAAGACTGTCTGGAATTCTTTGTCTATGATTAAAGCAGTAGATTGTCTGATTATTTAATCAGCATTGTACAAGGAATATTGTGCGCCGCCGAGATGAGCACAGCGCTCCACTAACAAGATTGTCTACAAGTGTAAAAATCTGATCTCTTTTGACCTTGACAACCTCATCACCATTGTCATGGCAACCATTATGTAAAAAGCAGCTCATCTGGATCTTTACAGATCTGTCTTAGTTTGCCGCCGTACAGTTCTGTATCCATCAAAATAACTCATTTTCTAACACTAGATTATGTGTAGTGAATAAATGGAGACGTCAGGTTGTCATCATTCAACATCATATTGTTTTGAACAAGACCAGACGTTTGAGGTTCACTAAGGACACCGTTCTTGTGAAATATTAACAAAGGGCCTCGCTCTTGCATACCACCAGCATATGTATATATATATATATATATATATATATATATATATATATATATATGGACAATATAGATGATATCTGTTCCAAAGTAACAATTATCTCACTTGATGGCATGTCAATTGTTAGTGTCAGGTCAGTCAGTACACCTTGTGTGGTAGACTCTGTGTGCTCTGTGGGTGGCTAAATTTTTCCTATCCGTCACCAGAATTCAGATTAGATTATTGTCCTCTGGGAAGAGAGATAATGATCTAAAAATATTCTCACAGAAGACAGGTGTAGGTGTGAAATACCCCATAATTATTACTTTAATAACCATGAGCTGCCTTTTATCTCTATTTCTCACAGGTTATGATCAATTATTCCATTTGTATTCTTGGTTTAGGTTCACAGATTTATGCTATTGTCAAATATCTTCTGATAGGTCACATTTTCGTGGAAATTTCTCAACACAAGCTTCTATATTTATCATTTGAAATTCAGGATAAGATAGTTGAAAAATTAGTTTCTTTTAATTTTTTTATACTGTATTCAATTTGCACATCAAAGATACATGTAGGTGATCAAAATTATGGGGTAAAATATTTAATTACGGTGATGAGGAAATTTTGTGGCCATTAAGTGGAAAATAGCGCAGATCTTGTCAGGCACATTATCTTCTCTTAGCTAATGACGTTCATTAAGACACCTTAACCTGGTAACTATTGTTTGTTGTAAGAGGAGTAACTAGACAATTACATCAGTAGAAGATGTGACTTGGATTAGATTACCTTGGCCGTGTGTGAAGTTTGGGGGATAGACTATTGGCTAGAACCGGAGCGACAGCTAATGGGCAGAAAGACTTGACCATGCCACGCTGGTTGTGAATCTTCGCATCCTCCAGCAACGTACAAGTGGACTACACGAGCTTACACGCAGAGAGCAGTGTGGAAATATGAAAGCTGCGCTGAACGTAGTAGAGATATTGTTGTCTCCCGAAAACTGGTCACATTCAAGAATAGTAATTTGGGGGAATTCTGCTGTGGACGGTGAATATTGTGCATAACTATAACCCCAGATATCTTATCAGTGGCTATTCATATTACCAATAGTTCTGTCACCAGTATTTTATCAACAGTTAAGCTTGTAACATAATGTCTATGGGCCAAAACATATCGTTGCTGGACTGAGTTGGCATTTAGAATAGTCATTCCTCTCCTTATTTGACTGTTAGTGGCATTTGAAAGCCTATTACCTAACGATCCTGTCACCTGTAGATTATCTGTCATATGTCTGATGACAATTATTGGTCGGGCAAGAAGACAGATAGGGCCGAGTGGCCACGGTGATTATATGGTTTTCTCACTTGTAACTGCCGCAACAACTATCTCATCTTGCCTGAGGTAATGATGGATAGGTTTGAGTTTTAGATGCGATAGCTCGACACCTCTCTACTGTATTGCCAGATAGTGTGTGCTGGCTAATGTAGAAAAGCTTGTACTGTTTAAGTCCTGTCTTGATGATACGTTACACAGGTAGCGATTACCTTGCACTTAGCCAGCATATCATCTGTCCTTCTCATGTGTATGGCTTTGGTAGCTGTATTGTTACAAAAGTGAGAACGTGTAACACTTAAGAACTGTCAGTTCGTGGGCCTTCGTAAGACTGGAAAAATTGATAAGAGTGAGTCATATATTACACTGACTGTACTATAATCACTGTATTCATGTTACTGTTATATGAGGGGTTAGGCTGAAAGGTGTCCGGGGGGGGGGGGATTGAGCGATGGGGGAAGGATGGGATATAGTTTGTACTTGTTATTGTAAGGCTTGTTGTGATTAGCCACAACATACTAAAACTAACTGGCTTTGACATACACTTAATAAATACAAATACAAAAATTGATCCCTTCATTTGCTCTAGCTCAGCCCAAGAAAACCTTATTATTATTGTTACCAGTAGTGAAAGTGGCAGTAGCAGCAGACCATGAAGTATTATATTGGTTGGTCAATAAGAAGTCAGGATATGATGATTACTAGTAGCCGAGTAGATTATCACCATCACTGGCCATTCATTGTTATCCCAAGAAACCTATCTATGATGCCAAAGCGATATTGGTAGCTGCTTCACGGGCTGTGTCTCATAGTGTGTGTCATTGGTACAGTGCTGGGCCTAGTTTAGACCTCTCCTTAATGTACGTTCTACCCTCTGTGGACCGGGGTACCCCTTGTCCTCAATTTTATAGCTGCCCTGCCGTCAACCGACCCACCAGTCCCAGCCTACGCCATAATAGTTAATACTCTGAGACAGATTTTGGGATGAATTCCTGCGATGATCAGCTTTAGTTAGTAATTGTCTTCTGGAGCCAGACTTGGTCACCAGCAAGGCCACTGACCCCAGCTAACGGAGGTTAACACAGTGGAGTATAAATAACAGTTACGAGGCTTCGGCCATGACAGGCTAGATATTGTTATGAGGTGGGAATCTAACAGAAAGCTTAGTTTATGGTCAGAGACACTCATTGTAAGTGAAGAAATATATTCATTCATCTAATATAGTATTTAATGACTTTGACATATGACCTAATTAACGATACAATGTCGAGTTCTAGTACTTGCTCTCAGAATGAAACCGCGAGAAGATACGTTCAGCTCGTGTTCTGAGGTTTAATTAGAAGATCTACACTACTGGCTGATTGTTTTTGATGCATATATGCTGTATGTTATTATTTATGGCTGGTATCTGCGAGCAAACAAGTAGGGTACACTGGGTTATGGTGGTCGTCGTTAATGTATATATAGTAGTTTGAAGTGCACTTCTGTTGTGCACGTTATGATACAGAACTACACCATAATATGTTACATTATGATAAAGCACACTTGAGAAAATATATCACTAATTGGTGAAAGGGGATATATACTTTACATCATGTTATCGCTGCCATCTAGTATAGAATGTTTTGACTCGTATGCGTTTGGAATTAATTAATAGAAGCTTGATGTGTAATCCCCAGCTTCTGCTTATTATAGTTAATTAATTAATTTTATTTAATAGTCAACTCAGTATACACAATTTTTATATTTTGCATGTTTTATTATGATTAGATTTTATTATTTTTATTAATTACTTCCATTTAAAATATAACAGTTATTTTGAATCCTAGAATTCTAACACATTCCAATATGTGCACTGAATTTGTCATTTGTATTTTTTTTAAATAAAGGAACAACTTCTTATGAGCATTGCAATCAGGTATTAGCAAACGTGGTTGTCATTTATAATTCAGATTTGTGACATATTCAGTACACAAATTGTGTGTGATAATAAGTTTGATTACGCTGCATGTTTGTACTCTACTTCTCCATGACAGTGATCATATCGTCTCTTTGTGCTCTTCTCCCTTCAAGCAGTCAGACCCTCTGCTAATATAACAAGTAGCCCAGAAACCAAACCCCCCTCTCTCTCTACCCGAGGACCCTCTCTTGTTACCATGACAATAGAAGCTGCTGATGAAGGTGAGTGTTCCTCTTTCCCAGATAACTCCTGTGTCCTGTTAACAAATACTTGTTAAATGCAGTTAATATATCACTGCACATGATGTCATTTTTTAATTTCAATTGGTTCCTTGTCTACACATGCACCATTCTGTCATTGTTTAATGTGTGACACTCACATGAACGTCTAATGCCCACCCAAACACTCACTAGATGGCAGTACTGTACCATACCCTTCCAGTGCAGTTCTGACTGTTTCTTTACTTTTCATGACTTTTCTATCTGTTGTTTTTCTTGTTGTTATTGTTGTTGTTGTTGTTGTTGTTGTCCTGTGCCTAATACCTGGAGATAATTGCATTAATTTGGTGCTTCATAACTCTTTATGGAAGTCTTTAATCTTTCTTTGCACTGTTATAATACACTGTGCATATGCATTTGCATGTGCATGCATACATGCAATGTACATAACACACATGCTCATGCACACACACATACATACACACACACAAAATTAAACTTAATTATTTCTCACGTTACTTTTAATCATAATGACTAATGGTTTGTGATAAATAGAGCCATATGCTATTCTTACTGATCCCAAGATTTATAAGTGAAACAAATATTTTATTAACATGTCCATTATAACCTTGTATTATAAAATTATATTCTCGGTTCTATTATTCTTTATTGGAGCAGTATGTTATTGTTATAATATTTCTTTCTATGTGTACCTTATGTTTTCCTTGTTTCAAGCAGCAACAGCACCAACAGCTGCTAGAGTATCATCAACAACAACAACAACAGCAACACCAGTGAGACCATCAGACAGACCAAGTACATCACGGCCATTATACAACACAACAGGATATAGTACCAAATTTACAGGTAATAACTACTACAACTGTGTATTTAGCTTGAGTTCAACAAGTTGTACAAGCAATTATTTGAAACTTATCTTCATAAACTGCGGGCAATTTTTTCAGAATTATTAAAAAGCGTAAATTGATGAAATATAAAAAGATGATCATTTTGATAGTTACTTTTCATTCATAATTTTTTCATTTTGCTAGTAGTTTATAATTTATGGGATGTACTGTAGGCAGTAATATAATCTTGTGTTCCAAGTACACATCAGTTGACATTCTACACATTTTCCTGTTATTTCATTTGACAAACACATATCATTTGTTACAAGCTGATTGTTAGTATTACAATAGAGCCAAGTGACAGATTGATTGATTAACAGATTATAATGATAACTTATTTGTTGTTTATACAGATCAAGGAATAGACAAAACTTCACATAAGCCATTAGACAAGGATAAAGGTCCAAAAGATGAGAATAGTATAAATAAAGATTCTGAAGATGAGTTGAACAATCCTAAACAGCAAGGACTAGTTAACAGCTCACGAACACTTACACCATCTCGAGCTCTCTCAGTGGTTCTCAGTATATTGTCATTGTTGTCATGGTTACGGAGGTAGCCCCCACACCTGAAATAGCCATACCACCAACTGCAGCTGTGATCACGTGTCCCGTGATCAGTGATCATGTGATACATTATTGTACATATGTAGAGATTAGTGATGTGTTTTGTTGCAATGTGAAGTGTTCAGTGGTGGCAAACATGTTGCCATGATAACCTTATACAAACACTGCTCAAGTCATCGGACCTACTGTCTCCACGTTATGTGTGTGTGCGTGCGTGCACTCTTGTGTTCTGTGAAGAGATTTGAGCCGTGTATTCATCACCACGTCACTACGATTTGAGGGTTTGTGACAACAGATTCTGTGGATGTTTTGTTATCTAACCAATGATGAACAACTGATAAGTGTTGCCATAGCAGCATACACTCTGGTGATGAGAGGATCTTTATGACGGACTAGAGCTAGAGTTTCCAGCCAACACGTGCTATAACTTCACGTCACCTCATCAAGGTGTGGATAATTTGCTTGTCAGTGCCATTAGTAGCCAGGTAACAGTCGTATTTATGTTGTATATGGTTTTGATGACTTGTTATTTTCCTTAGTTCTGTTTGTAAACATTCCATTGATCATTGATTTCTGAGCTGAAAAAAGTAGCAAGAAATCGTGTTATCTGTGTTTTCTGATTTGTTTGTCATGTCATGTTATTTATTGTTCTAAACCAATAACAATTATTATGTAAGAGTTAGTTGTCAAGTACTACAAGTTTCTACGTTAACCGCCATCAGCCTGTATTTACTGTGACATGATTTGACGTGTTTGCGACATGCCTTTCTGGCCCCTATTATTTCATCTTCACATTTCCAGTTGTGTCATCGGTGCTAATGTGAGAGACATCATTGGATATATCACACACCGTCTGGTAGTATGTGACTAGGGTAAGCCTGGCTGGTGTTATAGCAATAATTTGAAAATGTTACACAAAAGGAATGCTGCTACTCTTGCATATCAGATGCTAAAGTTTTATTTTGATAAATGTTCTTTGTGGTCTTGATCATCATATCAGACATAAAGCAGTGGTAATTGCATAAGCTGAATTTGTTCTTTTTGTAATACAGAAAGAAACCAGTTATATTTGACATGGTTTAGAGCCAATAAACAAGAACTAAGTTGCTGTGTTGTGGCTATGGTGAGGTTTTTTCCAGTCACTTTTGATCCAAAAGTTTTTGTCACTGAATGTTAGTGACATATTTTATTTTTACCATCTGGTGTCAATGTCTCAGTGGCATCTGGTCCACTCTAATGCTGCACACACCAGCTGTAAATAGCTTGTGAAACAGCTTAAGTTTTTCACTGTGAGTGCGTGTGTGCACACGCCCATGTGTATGTGTGTATGCACGTGCTTGTGTGGGTGTGTGTGCTTCAGTTAATCTTTTTTTTATATCACCAGCCAATATATGTAATTATGTGTTACATATTTCCCATGTGGGTAATTAAGATATTAATTTTCAGACTGTTTTCAGGATGGATAACAAAAAGTGAACTAATAAGCATGTATGTGGCTTATACAATTATATTATGTGTAACATGAAAGTGAGGAAAATGATTATTTACTGTTTTGTAATTTTAATTATTTTTCTAACTCATAAAGGAGTCCAATACAGATGAAATATAAATTTGTATGTCTCATGCTCACATGATTAGATGTGCATGCTATGTCTAGAATCTTTATATATAGATTGGTCATTGTTCACCTAAAGGATTTTGTATGTCTAAAGGCCATCCATGTATCAGTTTTAAGAAGCTTGCCATCTCTGTATGTGTAAATACAAATGCCTTCACCACGATGGCTAAAAAAATACTGTACAGAGAAAGAAACTGTATATTTTGATAATATTATCACATAATATTGATCTGATGCGTCTGTATTCCTGAATATAGTACTTGTGTGATGGCTAAACTGTGTTAAATATCTGCTATATATATATATATATATATTGTGTGTGTGTGTGTGTGTGTGTGTGTGTGTGTGTGTGTGTGTGTGTGTGTGTGAAGTTTGTGCGTTAGAGCCACTTAGTGCATGCCAACTTGTTTTTATTTGACCAATTTGTTATGGTGTAATTCAGTGTGTTTAATATCAAGGATTTTGTGTGAAAATTGGTTCGGAAGACATCAGCTCTGTTATGCTCACTAATTGCAGTAAATGTTGTCCAGCAGCCCAGCTGATTCCATTGAAACGTCCTCATTAGCTTTAGTCCTGGCAGTCATACTCTAGATCATCATTGTCTGGTGTGGGTGACTTTTATCAAAAACTTTATATAATTTATATTATTCAGCTGTGTTTACGGTATGTTTTGATATGTTCTTAATTCTGGACACATGCTTGACCGGTGTCCCTAAAAAATCCGAATTTGATTACAGCATTAACACTGAAAAGCTCTAACAAACACACACGCATACACAGACAGACATTCTGTAACCTGCAAAGAATATCTTGTTCATTTACTGAACTGCACAATGTAAGTGGTGTATTGTAAAATTACTTACAAAATTGGCGAGTTGGTAATGTTTACACTATTATACAAGTACATGTATGTTACCTGTTTTTGCATGAAAATAGCATTGGTATATATTGATGTTTTGGAAGTATTTATTCAGATATGTTAATGGTATGTATGAAGACAAGCTTCGTCATCAGTTAAGTTGTGATATTTGCATTGTTGAATGATTGGTGTATTAGCACTGACAGTTGTATGTTAGTTGTTAAATGATTAGTGCTCATATTTGTACGTCACTGTGTCCGTAGTTGTACCATCGGTACAAAATATTGATCAGTAAGTAGGTACACTGTGTATATGTGTATGTAAGAATTGTCCGCCATGGTAGATGCGCTTACTGATACACCAGCGTGATGAGGAATAGCATTCTTATAACTGTTGTGAGGCGATCATTGTCAGCTTGTTTATTGTATATAACTATGTACCCCTGTCTGTGACATCAGAGTCTTTTTACAATGGCAGGAGCTGAATAAAGTGACAGACCATTTCTCGTGTGTTGATATCTGTCTGCTATGACCGAGTATTAACTGCGTCTTTTCTGCTGATATCATAAAGCCTTAATAATATTAATCTGTATAGCTAACCGAGTAGCATGAAGTTCCAGTGATGGACTAGTTAGAATGTATGGCACTTGTGATTGTTAATGGTCACAGTAGTTTAGCATTTGAAAAAGTGAAATAACTGACAAAGTAGAATTGACAGAACACATGATTTCAGGTTGGTCAACAATCCACTTAGTTATAGAATTTGCCCCCTGAAATCTGCCTATTTCAGTGCCAAGATGTGAGCTTGGGATTCATAGGAAATAATGTCCTCAGGGTGGATGAATCTTGTATAAAAATCCTATACAAAACTACAGCGATGCCATCAACGAACGCTTGTCATGTTAAACTTAAACCTCGCTACCAAGCAGCATTTTTTAAATATGTAAGTAATGCATGGTGTTGTAGTATAAAAACCAGTTATCCACCTGCTCCTGAAGTTGACACCTATTTCACACACTACATTACATCACCATGTTTTCTAACCCATTTCACCCACCCCACATTACATCAACATCTGTTCTTACCCAATTCACCCAACACATCAGATTTCTATATGTTCTCACCCAATCCAACTGCAACATCAGATCACCAGATATTCTCAATTGATGCACCCACCACATAAAATCATCATATGTACTTACCCAATCCACCCACTACATCAAATCACCATATGTTTTGGGTCACATCTGCCATTTTTGAGGCAATAAAATTTAGCCAAATAAATATTACATTTATGTATTTATTATGTACAAAAAAAGAGAAAACGGCTAGGCTATTTCTTGATGCAATTTATTCTTCATTATAGTATGTAATAACAATTAATAAAATATATTTTGTATAGATGCACACAAATTACCAAAAATATTAAAAAAACACTTGCAGCATAGTAGATTGTGTTGCCTTTAGCTCCATTGGACTGTTGGATTGTGGACATAGTATCTATACACTTGACCACATCATCCAAAAGTAGAGTGTCACATTCTGACATCCTGGGTGGAGGAGCTGGTGGTATAACATTCATTAGAAGGAAGAAACGATTAGTTTGATCAGATTTACATATGTATCAGATATTTGCATTACTGTAAGTATAACATAGCACGTTTTGGTGGTTGTACTGCTGTTTAAGAAATGACTGCAAATGTTATTATAGATTTCTGTATTTGATAATTAACCTAATGATCAAAATAAATACTAAAGGTTAATCTGATAATCTAACCTTCTGACTTCAATCTTAGAACTGAATGAATGTTCAAAATGAGTGACTAGCAACATCCATTTTTCCTCATATAGCCTATTCATTAGCTAAGCAGTGGTAGTGTTATGTAACAAAACAACTAATTTATTGCCATCAATTCAAATACTCAAAATTCAACTAGTCCATTGTTAATTCCACACACACATTCATAATTAATTCACAAGCATGCTTCATATGATATCTAATATGAAATGCTGACTAATATGCATCCATATTGAATAAATTGGGCAGATTTGACATGATAATGTATTCAATAAATCACAGAGAATTTGACAATACTGCACTTAGTAGTAGAGCTTGTTTTATAGTAGTATTTAGTGGTAGCTTCATTTTCCAAGTTATTTAAAAAGTACACACACATACACACATATATATATATATATATATATATATGCATATATATATTGTGCAATCAATATAGCCGAGGCTTGATTATTTTATTTGTTGTCCTCTGTAAGTGGTATCTTTACTCAAACCCCTCATTGTTAGAATTTGAAATTCCTTCTTGTTATAATTAGATCTTCACTTTATATTTCATCCTAGACTCGTTGAACTGAACAGGACAACGTTTATTTAAATAAACATCTTCTTTCATTAATCCTTTGAAACATATGGCATTAATATATTAAACTGAATTTTCCACAATGATAATTGACCCTGTGATTGATACTACACTGGAAAAGCTATTCACACGAACATTCTACTAGCAACATAGAGGTTTTACATGTTCAGCTTTACTCATCCAAGTTAAAACATATATCGGCATGTATATAATAAGAGCTGACAAAATACATTCATTTAATATCTGATTATGCATACACCACCAATTATATTACTTCATATACTATATTACTTAGTTCATTTTTAACCTTAAAAGCAATAAAGAAAATCAATACAGTCTTCAAACTGACCTGCCATACAAACCAGAAATAACCTTACATTTATAATATCCCCACCTATAACTTGGCACAAACACTTCTTACTTTGTTTCTCCATCATGTTTATATTATATTGTTACTTGTCATGTGTTTGTGTGTATGTGTGTGTCTGAAAACTAATATACTACCAATACTGCTACTACTATTACTTGAAAAAGACATATATGGCTTACGGTTTTGTAATCATACATTGCAAATTGAACATACTAGCCACCAAGAACAATAATCATGCAATCATCTCCTTAATAACTCTATTCCACATATAGACTTGCTCCTTGATTCAGGGGTCGGGTTCAATTATCATCAAGTCATTACCAATTTCCCTGTCATCATAACAGACAATTAATCGATTGTAGCGGTCTACTTCTTTATTGTTTGTGCCACGAATCTGTAACAGTATTTCATGAATATCTATGGTAGCTCAAAAGAAAAGAAAACAATATTTAATATGTTGATTCATATACGCCAGTCAGTTACTGGTCTTTCATGCATTCATTCACCTGTCAGATCAGCCCGGATTAAGATTGGATTATCGTGGATAAAGATATACAGCAAGAAACTGTATACCCCCGGGGTGGGTTGATGATAGCACCAATTTGTACAGAGTCATATGCCAGGGAGCAAAACAGAAAATAGAAATGTCTTCAGGCCTACCTAAAGTATAATCTCCATTAAGCACCGCTTTGCTGAAATTAGGGTAATAATTGGATAAATTACAAACAAAAACAGGCACAGAATTCATCACACTGTCCCTTAACATAAAAAAATGAGTTCATGAGAAAGTTTGTTTTGGAATCCTGTCCAGACGATCCGTTATTTTATCAACTTGCTCTCGGATGAACTGACATTCTATCAAATATCACCATTTCTCTGGCAATAACACTTCAAAGAGGAATGCCTTTCTTTCTCCGGATGGCTTTCTCGCACAAACAGTAAGATACTTGGCCATTCCGGAGAAGAACAGGTCACTGAGGTGAAGTCCGAGACTTATGCTAGAACATTCCTTCATGTTATTGGACACATGCCACAATTTGAGCACTTTCTTGGAGCAATACGATGCCATCCATCTGCCATCCACTGATACTGCAACGTGCTCAACCTATAAAGAGAAATGGTTTCATTTCAGAATATTTATAACTTTCGGAAAGAATTGATGGAAATGATCGGATAACTCTTATTCTTTTTCGTAACAGATATTACTGAATGCAAAACATCGTAACTGCACATAACAAATAAGATAATTAAGATCAGTAATTTTTTAACTTATTCTCTATTATATGAATTAACTAGGACATAACTGTGAAATTTTGTTACCTGATCACCATGATTGGGCTTCTTGCCAACTCTCTCCTCAAAACTCGTGCCTTTTGGAACGTCATAAGCTAGCAGGTAGCCATCTTCCGAGCCAATACCAATCACTTTACCGCTGCCAGAAAGCTGGATACATGTGGTCTTCCCGTGGCAAACCTTCCCATAATCAGCATCATCCTCAATCCAACCAGGCCTATACAACATCGCAGTCTTGGTGCCTTTGATCATGCCCTGATCACATGATCCCTTATCCAGATCCCAAATGACCACAATACGGCCGAATCCCAAGGCCACCAAGTTCTCGGAGTAAAGTTCCCAACAATTTGCCAAACAAGGAATGTTTGTCAGCTGTCTGTAGCACACACGAAGTTCAGAAGAAGTCTTCTCTAAATCTATAGAATAAAACTTCGTGCTTCCGTCGTGATGTTTCAAATGGTTCTTGTTGATAGTCTGAACTATTATCTCGAGTTCTTTTGCTGTACAATCCACGGCTATGACACAGTATCTTTGAGTGAGAGTTGGCTTGATATGAAAATCTGTTCCACTGATCGAGTCTTTTATGTTGATAGTTTTATCGAGGTGCGAGTACGGCCAACTGTAGATGTTTAGTATGTATCTATTGCTGGAGAGTTCTTTTAATATGTAGAGTTTTGATTGTTGTAAGTCAGCTTCATTGATGTCTAAGTAATATGCCACTACATTGTTATACATCTGTGGATCTATCTCCTGTTTGGTGGATAACCCTCTGCACAGCATCATCAGTTCTTTGGACTTTGGTAGATAAACAGCGCAACAACTTGGTTCTGAGTGAACTGAATGAATACTTCCACAGAGTTCACCCGATTCTAGTGATACGTCATTGTTGATGGTGGTGATCACGTGACTGAATCTACAAGAAGATAAATGCCATGCTCTGATGCAACAATCCCTATCTAATGTCCACATCTGAAGCTCATCTCTTGATATTAAGACAGACAATACTTGCTCATCATTTCCAAGATGTAC
>JAODUP010002309.1:0-12885 GCA_025642065.1 Paralvinella palmiformis
TCACAAAAATTAAATGTAAACACATATACAATTTTTAAACAAAGACACTATATACTTGATAAACATAATGAATGTTATGGACAAATTACACAAAACATGTACTACAGGTTGAATATTTAGCTTTATAATGGCTGACTAGCACCAATACATGGACAACAATAAACTTCATTTATGTACATTAGAGACACATTCATATGGTACTCAGTGTGTACCTGTATGTAATATTTGTTATCCAAAATAACATGTATCTTTGGCAATGATCACATTAAACAGTTACTGTACTTCATCATTTATGCCCCTCTACACTCTCCAAAGCATTCATAAATTGATGCAGCAGGTAATCTAAGAACAGATTTTACTGGATTTGAATAGTGTTACTAGTCTTTATTTTTCACACACAAGATAATGAGCTGTGATAGTCCAGTTAATTAGAGTGTAGGACTTGTAGCTGAAGGTCTAGTCAGTTTTATGAATGCTTATCCCCAAGTATTGCCCACTATTGGTAAGATCCATAGCAGTCATGATGTCCACTGTTGCATTGGCCCTTTTCTAATGCCCCTCCACACTCTCTAAGTCATTCATAAATTGATGCAGCAGCTGTCCCATAACAAATTTTACTGGATTTTTCATGCACCAGATATTACACTGACACAAACTGCTAACATAATAATATTGCCTTAGCTAAATTTTGAATTGGGCTTTACATCCTTTTCACCTTATTTAGGTTAGTTAAGGCAGAAACCCATACTTGCACATATGTGAGAACACGGGTTCTTTTACAACCCATATCACATAGGCATGTATGCTCCCTTTGGGGTTGAGATGTGTCTTGGAACAGTTCAGAATCAGGGATAATAATACTGTATGACATCTGAACAGCTATCTAGAATAAGGCACTATAAATGTCACTAAGTATTATTATTATTATTATTATACGAGATGGACAGCATATGATCATAAACCCATACATGTTGACTATTTACCACTAAGCACGGATAAAGCTACTGTGCATTTTGGGCACAGTTGGATAAGTTAAAGTGTGATTTGACAGGGGGAGGGCAGTGGAAAGCAAAAATTAAAGGGAGAGCTTTATCCCTGACTAAGAAACTGATGCCTGTATGACATCAAATTTATGGTGACAGAAAATCAAGAATACTTAAAATGTGAAACTATTATGGACACAACTATTATGTAAACAAGTACTTTTGTACTCAGTTAATGATATTCATGAACAGATAAAACAACATCATTGCACCAAGCTTAATTAAAAGATGAATATGACAGAAGTAACATATTAACAGTATTTACTGTGGTCCCTCTTATTTTGCCATGCATTTGTAATATTCCCATAGTTACCTCATTGGGAACTGAACTAGTCTATACATGTTATATTTCATCTCACATTGACTTTGTAGGTATACATTTAATATGTTGGTAACATACGGTTACTCAAACTATGCAAAACATATACTACAGACAAAATCTTTGTAATGGTTGACTAATACCCCTGCACAATCCCCATGATACCACTCAGTGCAGAGCTGGCACTGGATGATTTCTTCCATCAGTTGTCTGTGTGGGCTGCAACATCTACAGTAGATTTGGACATTCAGTGAATTTTTCTGGGCATGTCTGCTGGAACCTGGAAAAGACATACCAGAATTAAAGAAGCATAGTAGTAAACATGCCCCCATCTTGGATTAGTATTGCTTCCAACAAGCTGGATCAAGTCCTTGACATAGGGCAGTAGCTTTGGTATCATATTGTTTTTGAACAGATGGCCAGGCTAGCAGTATCAATTGTGAGAAGTGTTTGTTACAATGAAGCATATAAAAATTACTGAAATGTGAAATGCCGAGCCTTTTTATAGATCCATTGTACTGTAATTGCATATAGGTGTATATCTTTTTAGTGTTGTATTTTATTAACATTATACAACATTTAATTTAAATTTGTTACCAATTGTAAATATTAACTGTATCACTATCATGTTATTTTTACCTTTTTCAAGTAGTGGTCCCAATCAGTCCGATATTCATTCATCAAATCAATGTTTGATTGATGGCTAATTTTACATGGAAACAAAACTCAATCCCAGCACCGCGTCATTGGCAATGGTCTCATTTTTCATGATGTCCTCATTAAAAAAAAGCTTATTCAGCATGGAAACAGTGATTAACAAACAACTACAGATCACTTTTATGTGAGGACAGATACCAGTCCTTTCATTTCATATAATGGCATGATTGTTTAACGTGTTCACGAGATGAAAGCAAAACATATTTATTTACGTTTTGACAATCTCAGCATGGCATCACTAAACAGGGTGCTAAATTGCAATGAATGCTAATGAAAAGCCAAAAGTACTTATTTTGCGTCAGGGAGATATTTTTTACTCGTTACTAAAAAATAAGTACCTATTTTGCAGAACTCCAGAGAATGGCGCCATCCTCACCTATCTATAAGTTTTCATTTTCGACCAGAAATTGCGACACCACATCTTAGCTCAGTTTTTAGTTGACAAATTTGAATGGAACATACAAATTGAACATGTAATAGTCTTGTACAGCCATATCTAAGCTATGGAACTATTCTTTGGGGAAATACTTATTCAAAACATTTACGCAAGCTTGAAGTTTTGCAAAGAAAAGCTGTGTATTGTATGAGCAAAGCCAATTACAATGCACACTCCTCTCCACTTTTCAAGTGTAGAGGCATCTTGAAATTGCCAGATAAGTATGACCATCAGCTGAGTGTTAAGGCATACAACTTTATCATTGGTAAACTGCCACAGCCTCTCATGAGAATGTTGAAGAGGAACACTAACATTCACACACTGAGCACAAGACAAGTGAGCAATGAGAAAGTGAGAAGTTTCGTTTATAAGTGCTCTGAAAAATGGAGCACTTTAAATAAGTGCATGATGTCAGCCCTAAATGAAAGGGTATTCAGAATTAAAGCTAAGAAATACTTAATAAATAACTATTAGTCATGCTTAACAATAACACTGTATAATATTGGCCATATTTAAATATGTTATTATGTAATATATGTATCAAACATGTATAAATTTATGTGTATGTGGTTATTTGGCCTCCACAGTGTATATAACGGAAAACAGTGAGATAATGGGTTACAGGCTTTGTCTCACAAGGTCACCATAAAGGTGCAAATGTATATAATTATGTTGCTATAATTATTGTTAGATATGCCTATTTGTACTTTTGAAATAAACTAAATACAATAAAATGAGTAACGCAACATATCCATTTAACAAACACACATACTGATAGTGATATGTGTGATGTTTGTAGATTGTCATCAAGTATATTATTAATAAATCACAGATACAATCTTGACCATCTGGTTTATTCTCTAAACTGTTTCCGGTCTGTTACAATTCTAAATACCAACATTAAGTCCTCTATATAATTAATTGTGGTCTGTTATGGATTGACAACATTACGACCTTTATTGAAAATGTATCATTTCATATATGTTTCACTCAAGTTAAACAAGTATTTGTAATAGGTAAATTTCGAACAATCTTAAATTCTAATTTTGAATATCCGACGACAACACTGAATTTTACACCTAGATAATGATTTATCTCAAGTCAATTGATAAGCTACATTATTATAATTTATATATATATATTTTTAAAACTAACTGATAAAACAAATTATAAAATCTTACAGAACAATGTACTTCATTTTACATCATAATTACATTCACTCCATTGAGCTTCATTTTTACACATATAGTTGTATAAAACTATAGTATATATATATATATATCACTTAGAAATAAAGTCTATATCTTGCTGGCATTCTGGTGCGTCGCTTTGGACGACCTGCTGAGACATCTGAATTATGACCACTGTCTTGAGAAGTTCATTATTGTTCACTGTTATTATTTCTGGCACGTCTTGCGAATAATCGCTGTTTTTGATTGTTGACTCGGTTTCAGGTGTAACATCATGGTCAGTCACTTTCCTGAAATGTGATGAATTTCTTGTTTTGCTGCCAAGAACAGGACTATTTGCTGTTATCATGCTCCCTTTCACTTGCACCACAGACAGTGGTGCTGGATTATATGCTGGACACAATTTGTCCGTTTTCGTTTGTTTCATTAACACTGTATCCCCAACATGGAGATGAATGTTCGGTCGTACACAATTTCTGGCATCTGCATACTGTTTTTGTTGCTGTTTCTGCTCTGCATCTCGAGTTCGCAGTTCTTTATCTTCAACTCGAATGAATAGTTCGGGTAATAGCACTTTTATGTTTGAATCAAACAAGAGTTCTGCAGGTGGTCGACCTGTTGTCACATGTGGCATTGCGCAGTAATTTCATAGGAATTTGTACATTTCCTGTCTCCACGACTTCCCTTCTACAGTAGCACTTTTAATTGCCTTGTTCAAAGGTTTCATAAAGTTTTTATGCTTGCGCATTAGATCTTGGCCACAGTGGCATAATTCGACGATGGCATATACCACAATATTGCATGAATTTACGGAATTCAAATCCTTGAAATGGTGGTCTGTTGTCAGTTTTTAATGTTTCTGGCATTCCGTGTGTTGCAAATATTTTGTCAAATACTGGGATTACACTTCTGGGTGATGTGGATCTCACCTGCTCCACCACAGGAAATCGTGAATATTCATCAAGAACTACCAGACAATAATCTCCGCTAGGATATGGCCCACAAAAATCAGCACACAGAGACTGCCAAGCTTTATCAGGTAGCTGTGACATTTGTAACTGTTGTAGACATTCATCTTTAGTGACGACAGCACATGTAGCACAGTTTTTCACTATGTCTTCGGTGAGCTTTATCCATGTAGGGAAACCACACCTTAGCTCTCAACAGGGACTTTGTTTTTACCAATCCCTGATGACCTTCATGAGCTATTTGTACAACTTTACGCCTCTCGTCACAGGAATAACAATCCGGTGTCCTCGTAACAGAATTCCACTCTCTGTAACACTAAGTTCACTGGACAATTTTCCATATATTGACATTTCTTCACAGTTTTTAAATTCATGCCATAGCCCAGTTTGTTGACATTTGATCACATTTTGCAGCATGGGGTCCTGTTGTGTCGCTTGAATTATTTCTATATGCGACAATGCTTTGGGACACGCTGTTTCACACACGTAGTTGATATATTCTTCTGTGACCTTCCTGCCATGCTCACTTGTAGATGCGACTGGGTGACACGACATGTAATCAGCTGGATTATCAGCGCCGGGTCGGTACACTGTGTTAAATGTATATTGCTGAAGAAGTAAACACCATCGTTCAATGCGAGGAGATGGCTTAGCGACAACATTTGAGAATATGCTGACTAATGCTTTGTGGTCTGTGACAACTGTAAACTTTATGCCGTACAGATACAGATGAAAATGTTTGACTCCCCATCGAACAGCTAGAGCTTCTCGCTCTGTTTGCGAGTAACAAGATTCTATGTCGTCCAGTGCATCACTGCATGTGATGCATATGCGACAATTTGAACATCTCTATGGCCATCTTTAGTGGGTTGTATCTGAGTTAAATAGCACCAACACCATGTGTTAATGCATCGACCACTAACTCGGTCTCTAACTTGTGATTGAAGTACGACATGACAGTATCACTTGTCAAACTGTTCTTCAATTTTAACCAGGCATCTTCACACTCACTAGTCCACTCAAACAGACTATTCTTACAAGTGAGCTCTCTAAGTGGTTTCACAAGAGAGGCTAGACCAGGTATGTATCTTTGTACGTAATTCGCCATGCCTAGAATAGACTTCACCTGTCGCTTGTCTGTCGGTCTCGGCGCATCCCGAACAGACTTTACTTTTTTCGGATCTGGCGAAACACCATGTTCACTAAAAATGCTGCCGAAGAATTCCACAGAGGATTGGAAGAAATTGCATTTATTTCGATTGAGTGTTAAGCCCTTCTTCATGAGACATTCCAGACATGCACGGACATGTTTCTCATGTTCTACATCATTCCGACTGGCAATGATGATGTCGTCAGAAATGTTCTTTACTCCATCAAGCCCATGTAGCACTTGCTCGATGATTTGTTGAAATATTTCACTGGCGGCATTTACACCAAAATTTAACTGCTTCTAACGGTGCAGTCCTAAATGTGAACTAAATGTAGTGATGTATCAGCTGTCAGGATAAATACACAACAACCATTCAGATCATGTATCAACTCATGAACGGTTGGCATTGGATGTTTGACTCTTCCTATGGGTTGGTTAGCAGCTCTAATATCAACACACAGTCTGATGTTATCAGGATCACATGGCTTAGGTACTACCACTATAGGTGACACCCAAGGAGTCGACGTATTTTGAGGATCTTCACATATGTCATCCTCATATAGCTGCTTGATTGCCGCTTCAACTTGCGGTCTTGTTGAAAAAGGAACTCGTCTGTGTTTTTGATGCACAGGTTCCACTGTATCATCAATATTCAGTTGTAGCTGGAAATCCTTCAGTTTTCCTAGCCCGTGGAATATTGAATCAAAATCAAATTTTATTTGTCACATTTGATCTTGAATCTTCTATAGCATATTAATTTCAGCATCTTTGCAGTGTCATAAGACAGTAAACAGCTTTTAGCGTCACTCACAACATATAATTCATCATAAAATGTTACTCCAGTCTAATACCAACATTAAGTCCTCGATATAATTAATTGTGGACTGTTATGGATTGACAACATTACAATATGAATATCAATATTGTGACATACATACAGATATAGTGTGATACATAGATCTACATGATAGTGACACTGACACAGTGACAGTCATTGGCATTGCAATCTTCTAATCGGCTATTTTTCAAAGAAATAACAAACGTTTACTTACATTCTGAACATAACCACCAATCGACTTAAGTAATATCACGTGTAAAATATTTGTAATCAACTTTAGTTTGATAGAAGACCGGAAGTGATGAGAGGTTAGTGCTTTTAGTGATTCGATAGGCGGCGCTGCGGACATCACGAATTATTCAAAATAAACCGTATGATATTAAGCCTAAGGTTTTTATTCCAATAGACTACGCTGTAGGCCCCTTGAATATATATATATATATATATATATATATATATAAGTCAACACAGAGACGTAACGATTTGTGCCGTTTACAGACGAGTAAAATATTAGATGCCGATGGGCTTTGACTCTTCTTGATTACTGAAGTATCTAGAAGTTGTTTCAAATGATTCCGAACCTCAGAGGACATTGAGGGTGGAATTCTGCGATGACGTTCCTTAAAAGGTGCATTATTCAAGATAATTTTATGTTTGGCTACTCCAGTAATTCCAATATCCAAGTCATTCGTGGAAAACACGTCCGCATATTGTGATACGAATTCATGAACAGTGAGCTTCTGTTCAACTGTAAGGATTGAGTCATCAATTTTAATTAGATCCAGAATA
Source organism: Paralvinella palmiformis (assembly GCA_025642065.1). Lineage (NCBI taxonomy): Eukaryota > Metazoa > Annelida > Polychaeta > Terebellida > Alvinellidae > Paralvinella > Paralvinella palmiformis. Next base: position 7,451 of record JAODUP010002309.1, read on the forward strand.
GAATCACTCTTTTTAAGCATAGTCTCATCAACTGAAGTTGTGTCCATTTCAAATTCACAGGACTGAACTTGACATAAAGTACTGCTGGGATTTATCACAATATGTCCCGTAGTTAGATTACATACATGTACTGATACAGAACTAAGTCCATTACCCAATGTTACAAGAGTTGGAGTAATATTGACTCCGTCAGGTAGTACTATTGCGGAACATGTTTGCATCAGACCAAGTGAACAAGATGGATCATTTATCTGTAATGTGCCGTCCACAACCATAGAGCTATTATTAGGGATGATTACTTTCCTAGCTAGGGCACATTTAACAATTCCTACCTGTTCATTTGACTTCTTGAGTTTACGAGCATGTAACTTCATACAACGGAATGCGAAATACAAAGCATCATGCAATGGTGCAGTTTGTTGATACCTGATACCATGTTCCTGGTCCACTGCATTCATCATCTGCTCCAATATATTGGCACCTAAAATTACTGGAACCTTCTTGGCATAGCGAGTATCTGGAACAACTAACATCAAACAACTCACAGAATTAGTAATACCTGGCACTGTCACATCAACTTCAATGTAACCAGAGTATGGAAGTCTATGTCCACCTGCTCCTTCAATGTCCAGCTGAAACTCACCAAGTGACTGTAATTAAATTTGATTAAACGTTTCATTGTATTTACTAAGACTGTCATTACCAGATAATGAAGTTCATTGATTTTGGTATTATATCATAATCGCCGGACTGCACCTTCATCTGATATGACTTTTTCAACTTTGGAAACGCATCATTTCGATGTGATCCAGAACGTTCGCGTTCCACCTTTCTGGCTTCCAGCGGAGTTGATCAAAGTCAGACACAGTGTTCCGGAGATGTCGGTTGCCTTCCTTGATATGATCCAGAAGACCACTCCAAAACGTTACCTTTAACATGTCATAAATTGACTTACGGGAAACAGCTTGATCCTGAAGAGCTCGATCCAGTAGGTCTTCAAGTCTACAACCCCAGATTGATACTTTTTCGTCTGGTAGTTGTTGTGCACTATAAAATGTGGACAACAGACTCTCTGAGTCCTCAACTGTGCCAAATATGCCTTCTAGTTTTGTCATGATGTCATCAATGGAGGCATTAAGACCCATTCGTCGAACCACACTTGCTGCATCTCCCCTCAATGATTTCTTTAAGGCAGTTGCAATTACAGTATCAGAGAAAGTGCCTTCTTTTGCCAGAGTCATCACTTCAAATTTCCATGCTTCACAGCAGGAATCCTTTTCCTCATCTCCAGAAAAGTGTAAAATTCGAGGTGCATGCACTAAGTGAGTACTCCTGCTTAAATCAGTTGGAATGTCCTCATCCGACGGATTATTGCTGGCTTTGCTCATACCTTTAAGATAATCAGCCATCCATCTCTGAAGAGATGTTGGATCATCCATCTTTGGTTTGACATCCAACGCCTCAAATGCAGTGACTCCCCGGTGTAGATTTGCTAGCCACGCTTAGTTTGGTTAGTGAACGTCACTCCGAACCATGTAATCATGTACAAACGCAAAAAAAATTAAATCGGAAAACAAAACTAACTGCAGACTGGATCATCATATATCCGGATCCAGAAAGCAATGTAGTAGATCTATGGATCATAATGTCCTTGAAAAGGTCAAACTAATGCGCAATGCCGTGTCATGGTAACCCATGATCGAAATATAAAAGAACGTCAGTGCCAACTGAATTGAATAGTGAGCTCCGGTGGCCTAGCGGTTAAGCACCGGCACTTGATGCCAACGGTCACAGGTTCGAATCCCATAAGAGGTCGAAACTTTTCCAGGGATTATTTCTCGGCTCACTACATCGTGGGTGGCTGACCACGTTAAATGGCGCTGCCGTCTCCACTGAATTATTTAAAATAAAGGGGGACGTTAAAAACCCCTGAGGACGTAAAACACTCTGGCAGTGACCACCCTCAGGGTATTTCGGCTCCATCTTTCCGTACTGCTCCCCTGTGAGTGGTGGGGGAGGAGGTTTCTCAACCACTCCAACATAGAGGCTGTGCTGATAAGCGACAGCCTGGGGATTCTCTCCGAACAACAAAACCAAAACTGAATTGAATAACCTAAGTTAAATAGGCAACTAATATTAATAAGTCTAACTATCATTTAATTCTATAACAAACCATTAAGTAATGCAACCAAGACGTATGCATAATTAAGTCCAAGATGCCACTAAGTCTAAACCCACAAAGTAAAACGGTAACTAAATCTTATGAACAAAAAACTTTGAATTGTCATAAACAGATGAGCCAGAGAATTATAGTCGCACTTTAAAAATATTTATCCGAAGCAAGTAGAAATGAAATTACCGAAGGTCAAACCGATGACTAAGTATTTATAATGTCTGACAAAAACAACAACTTAAATAAAGTAGAAATTTAAATTTAAATGCTTTAATTTACAAGAATACAAGTTAAATTAAATTAATCAAAAATGTCTATTAAATTATTTTTTTTTTTCAATATACAAAACACAATTAAAAAATTAAATACAATTAGTAAATATCTTTACTACAATTAATTAGTAGTGTAGCTACACAGTAATCTTAGATAAATTACAATCATGAAGTAACTAATTAGTAGATCTATTACCATAATTAATTATTCTCATAAAATATTCGGAATATAATTAACAATTACTACAGTTTAATATATATGTTATTTGAATTTCAACCAGTTAAATAATTAAAATGCAGATCACGTATTGTAATTAATTATTTCAGAAAAATAATTCAAAGTCGTGTTAGAATTGGTCAAATGTGCAAATCAATTCAAAGATTACACAATGACAATTTATAATCTGAAAATAAACTCTTAAACCTCTATATAGAATAACCTATTGATTCTGAATGAAAATAACTAATTACAAATGCAGCAAGCACCAGCGAATATACAATGGCACGATAATATAATGTAATGTAATTACACAAACACTATCACATGTATATAAATGGCATCAAACTGCAAACATTCGGTCAGTAAGTAATGACATCTCCAATGTCATTCACAGTACATGTAAACAACTACCACGTGCGATGGGTGGTCATCGTTTATCAGCTGCAGCGTGGTGTTGTGTGCTGTGGTGCGCGACGAGTTGGCGTGTTCAATGGAGAATTGTGCTGCTCGTTCAGCCCAGCGACGGATGAACTGCCGACTGCGACATGTTGTGCGAGAAACTAAATGGCGACCAGTTGATTGCTGCTGCTGACTACATAAATAGGGATACCACTTCCCGGGTCTGGGCATCAATGTAACAGTTTAGTTATCAAGTGGTTTTATTTAAATCGGTGCTGAAAATATATACAAGTGCAACTCCCCCTTTCTCAATTTTCAGACCCCGTAATATAATATAATTAAGCATACACATATTAACAAATCTATTATCACAGAAAGAGCTACATAATTATTAAACATATACTATTTACCAGTAATTATGATCTTGTAATTTAGAAAATATAGAAATACTTTTCATTTTAATCATCAGTTATTATTCCACACATTCAATTCCATACAATACATATTATTTCATTATATTCAAGCAATACGGTTCACATCAATGACAGAATACATTATACATAATAACCTATATGTTCTTAAAGAGTATATATTATTATAAAAAAGATCTTAAAGTTAATCTTTTAAATGCATTACTGGGTTAGAACAGCAATACATTATTGATTAGTTGATTGTATATATATATATATATATATATATATATATATATATATATATATATGTGTGTGTGTGTGTGTGTGTGTGTGTGTTTGTGTATGATGGAAAATATATATATATATATATATATATATATATATAAATATATATTGCTCCAAAACACCAACACTTAAGCATCATTTAAAACTTATACCTCAATAATTCTATACATAAATCAATCTATGTGGATGAATCTAAATATACAAACATCTACATCTCCATTCATCAATACATACATCAACCTGAGTGAATTTCGGTGGCCTAGCGCTTAAGCACCTGGCACTCGGTGCCAAGGATCACAGGTTCGAATCCAGCAAGAGGTCGAAACCTTTCCAGAGATTAATTTCTCGGCTCACAACATCGTGGGTGGCTGACCACGTTAAATGGCGCTGCCGTCTCCACTGAACTATTATTAGTCTAATTCTACCATTAAACCATTGAACAACATAAATATACATCAGTAGCCTTTATTGGATTTATTTTTTAGTTATTATGAATAAAATATTGTTCAGTTTTACAATCATTATTCAGAATGGCATTACTCATCATCGGGTGTTTTAAATGTCACTGCTCTCCTTAAGGCTACCAATGATAATCAATTATTTCTGGATTAAGACGTTATGATTTAATTTGTAGAAAACTCGAATACCAGATGCTCATTTCACGCCTCACTGAACTGATCGGAGAAATGTCCCTGCTGTGTTTCGAACTGAATCAGGCTGGAATTCCCAGGAGATAACGCGCCTTTTTTAATTTTCAGCTATACGAGAGATGCCATCGTTTAGATACGTGTTACACTCGGGCACGATGATTGGAAAGGGAATTTTAGCTAAATATGTGAATGTTGTAATATTTTATTTTTACTAGATAAATATAACCCTTTTCTGTAAAATAAAAGCACTGCATTTAATGTGATTTCACAAATATTTACATGTATATAAATATAAAATTTGCGTATAGCAAGTTGTCATCAATAGAAATTGGCTGTGCAACTTATAATCTAGAATACCCTATAAGTATATAAGATGTAATTTTTAATTGACAATCACACTTATTATCACACATTTTAACTTTAGATACTGTGATATTTAATAATAACAGGCGACAATATCCACGAGTCCATTTGAACAAAAGGCACTACCGCAAATCCAGGTTACGCTTCATTCCCACAGAATAATACCTAACTAGGTCGGTTGAGGTTGATTCTTGATCATTTGATAAAGAACATCGAGTCCTCTCCATTTGTTTATTATACCACCATTTGATGGTGTCTTGGTCAGAAATTCAGTGGTTGTTGTACTCGCCTTAGGCGGATAATATTACCTGGTTCTTGGGTTGTTCGTGCCGAAAATGGCTCTAAATTATTAGTGCGAATTATTGTCGGCAAAATACGATATATTATGCCTTATATGTATTATTTATTAATGACACCTAACCCTATATTTTACCAGCTATTAACGATAATAACCGTCTTTATAACTCCGGTGACAGAAAAATATCCTAGATATAGTTATATAACAAAACAGCCAAACCCAGGTACATTTTCGTTATCTTTCCAATTATGTATATATAGTAATTACACTTAAGAACCTAAAATACATTATACGTTTATACACACTCTCCACAGTTTTAATTGTATCGCTTTGTTTCCTCAATCTAGCGATATTGGTACGAT
>JAODUP010002311.1:0-13567 GCA_025642065.1 Paralvinella palmiformis
ACACACACACACACACACACACACACACACACACACACACACACCACACACACACACACACACACACACACACACACACACACACACACATATATATATATATATATATATATATATATATATATATATATATATATATATATATATAGACTATACATTAAAATACGTACTTAAAAGTAAGAAAGTTGTATATTTTATGTAGACATCTAGCAGAAATATTACGACAGCTCCATAGAGGGAAGTGAGACTTGTTAATTGGTGTTATTTCTATTAAAATTCAATCAGTATCAATAAATCTTTATAACAAATGTGGTCAATTCTTTACACATTGTTTAACATATATTTCGCACCAAATTTAAAATAGGAAGAGATCAACTTTGGAAATATTTGTATGACATTGTTCATCCAAAATTAGTTTCATGTACCATGCACATAGTCAAACCAAGCTAAATCTTCACTCATACAAGAAAGTGCGCAATCTAACTGTTCTCAATACATCTTTTGAATTAAAACAATATTACATGTAACACTTTCTTTGTTATTGCTGAACCAATGAAATAAATCATATCTAAAACATATTTTAAAATATAAATATAATCACTAAGGTGAATACAGAGGAGGCTTTCTCGTTACAGGTAATGTCATTTACTGCAACCCAAAACAAACAATAACAACAAAAGAACAAACAATGACTGTCAACAAACATACATTTTTCTAGTCAACAATAACCACTTGGATAAAACGAAATTTATTTTCTCCGTCAGGTGTGCACACATATATATATATATATATATATATATATATATATATATATATATATATATATATAAGAGAGAGAGAGAGAGAGAGAGAGAGAGAGAGAGAGAGAAGTGAGCTCCGGTGGCCTAGTGGTTAAGCACCCGGCACTTGGTGCCAACGGTCTCTGGTTCGAACCCCGTAAGAGGTCGAAACTTTTCCAGGGATTAATTTCTCGGCTCACTACATCGTGGGTGGCTGACCACGTTAAATGGCGCTGCCGTCTCCACTGAATTATTTAAAATAAAGGGGGACGTTAAAAACCCCCTGAGGACGTAAAACACTCTGGCAGTGACCACCCTCAGGGTATTTCGGCTCCATCTTTCCGTACTGCTCCCCTGTGAGTGGTGGGGGAGGAGGATTCTCAACCACTCCAACATAGAGGCTGTGCTGATTAAGCGACAGCCTGGGGATTCTCCCCGAACAACAAAACCAGTGTTTGGCAGGCTGTGTCGAATAAGCGACAGTCTGGGGATTCTCCCCGAACAACAAAACCAACCAGAGAGAGAGCAAACAGCTTCTTTCAGACCCAAATAAAAATAATAAACATTTTCACATTCAAACACAAGATAATGGTTCACCTAAAGTATTTTCAATATTCTCATCTAAGGCCAATGTTTTTTGAATAGTTGTTTTACAAACCCGCCGATCACAACTGAACCCCCCCCCCACTGGGAAGGCCCACCTGAACACCGTCCTGAAGCGGATTAGGCTACCACAAGACCTAATCCAAGATGGAGATAGGCCAGTTCCACTTCGATATTTCTAGTTATTTCTAAAATAAATCGGTCTTCAGGCCCATAAATCTTTTCACTTTAAACTAATTATAACTCACCCCTTACAGAGAAACACATACATAATTCGAACTTTTAGGAGAGAGATCTACCTAAATTCGCCATCGAAAATATAGCCGTTATAAGGCTATCGCCGATAATATGCGCACGTAGACTTTAAGCTTAGATACCACCTATACGCATTTAATAAATATTTGGTAGTAACTGTTAGCCACTGACCGTTATGTAATAAATCAGATGTGCTATTTTCTTAGTATTATTATTGCATTCTGTTCATACTGCAGTTTGATGCGATTTCATGAAGCAATAAATATAATTTGCTGATTTAATTGAAGATCAAAGTTAAGTAAGTCAATACATAAATTGATTAAAGTAGTGTTCTAAATATGGTTTTAGCTAAGAATATACCATTGTTGAATCAGAACTTTAAATAGTGAACATATTATATTTGATATTTCTAAGATCTTTCTACATGTTATCCTATTTGTTGATGGTACAACTTAACTATAATGTTGTTGTTTTTTTGTATTTTAAATACAGTTAGATCGATCTGGAATAATATTCAGTTAAACATTCACAAACTCATCTGTATCTGCATAACAATGATACATACAATAGCATGCAAAATACATAAGAACAGTTACACAAAATAAATATAACCATTGTAATCATAAATGGATAAATGAAATGTCTATTTTATCCTATTAAAATCTTGGATGAACATAAAATGAACATCTTTAAATAATATTGACACATTCCAAAGAATATGACTACTGCAATTTTCCATTTGGAAAAAAATAATTAAATTTTGTAAAACCATCTATTCTAAATAGCTTCATATTGGGTGAGTTCAAGCAATTGCGACTCAACATCTTTCATTGGAAGCCTCTTGTGGGGCTGAAGCATTCACCAACTACACATGATATCAAATCTGAAACAGTAAAACACTAGTATAACCAATTGCTAACTGCATATCAATGAAATAGACCAAATATCTATATCTGTCATGGGGCAATCTCATACTAGCTAAACTTAATCTGCATTTATATACTAAAGAATTCCAGTTTTCATACTTTTAAACACATACACACATACACACAGACAGACACACACACACATATATATATATATAGTGAGTAACATATAGTGAACTATATATATGTGAACATATAGTGAATATATATATATATATATATATATATATATATATATATATATATATATATATATATATATATTATGAATATAAGCAGAAAACTAAATATTTCCAGTTCATCGGTACAGTTCACTGGCTTTGAAAGTCTGTGTCCTGTTAATATGAACTTGTGTGCTTCTACCTCAGTTTTATCCTCCAAAGGTATCTCTCCTTGCAAAGTTATGCAATATTGTCGTTAACAACTTTATCAACAACATTTGTGATAAGTTTGAATTTTCACTTAGGTTAGAGAAGAACTTCGACGCCAGACCAGTCGGACGTGTATTGATACATGGTTCATATAGGTAGGATTTATTCAGTTATTCGAACCCAGAATAAAGCTGAGGTCAGCATCTGAGGTGTCGAAATGTTTTATATACAGGTTTCTTTTGGACCACAGAAAATTACTGTTGAATGTAAACTGTGGTGTCAACATAGTTTATGATATGTATGTAGCAAGTCACCATTGAACCACACGCACGTGTTGTTTGTTGCGAGCTGTGGTATCAAATGGTATGTTTTTACGTGCTTCCGCTTTTTGTACGTAGCCTGCATGTAGCCGCTTTCCTGTGGGCGTGACATATTTGTCGCGTACGAAAAGCGAATTAGCTGGTTCCCACAGGCTGATGAGTAGACCAGACACATGCTTAGGTATACGCACACATTTATCAATATGTGGAGGTATTGAACATTTTATATTTAGATTAATGTATGTATAGTTGTATTTAGATTTATGGAGGTAGGTTTCGAAGGATGTTTAGAGATGTTGATGCTCTGTGCCTGTTGCCTCTTACTATGTACCCTAAAACACACACACACACACACACACACACACACACACACACACACAGAGAGAGAGAGAGAGAGAGAGAGAGAGAGATAGAGAGAGACACATGCACCCCCCCACACAGAAACACACAAATACACACACGCATACTAACACACAAATGCACGCACGCACCCACACAAACACACTAACACACACACACACAGGCACGCACGCACACGACACCACACAAATAAACACACGCACGTACGCACTCCCCACCCACTGCTCCCCCCACTCACATACACACACATATATATATATATATATATTATATATATATATATATATATATATATATATATATATATATATATATATATATATACAAACAAAATAATAAAACCAACCGAAGAATTCATTAATACATATTTATCAGCCATTCAATTATAATGCAGACCAATAGTTTGCTTCATGAAGAAATATAATATTTATAATTATGATATGATAACATTACCGAAATGAAATTGATAAATATGTTCATAGATAAACTTCTTTCTTCATCTTTTTCCTTCATGGATCAATTATATTTTTGAATGATAAAATATGCTGAATTTTTAATATTGTCTTTAATAGAATGAACGACGTATTTCTTCAGAATTTTTTATATATTATCAAACTCTTTCTTTCAAATTTATTTTCCATTCTTTCTCTCTAATACCCAAACCCAGAGAGCCCCGTTCATCTGGTTTTCACTTGTTGTCTGTTTCCCTACTCTTTGGAATTCACATCAAACAGTATAGTTTATTTAAGTAACCATTTAAAACACACCTTTTCAGACTTGCTTATCCTTCCAAAGTTTCCACTCCATCTGATCATTTGCTGATGAACTTTGCATTGTACCTGGGTTATGAGTTTGTCCAATCCTGTGCTAGGTGTGCCACTGAGTTCGTTTTTTTCGAGGATATTGGCGCAATTGAAGTTTTGTAATTATTATTATTATTATTATTATTATTATTATTATTACCCAAAGACAAATATAATTTTAAAACTTTTCACACAAAAAACTTTCGAAGATAAAGTCTCCTCAAAACTTCAGACATACTGGTGCCACATTCTATAAACGATGTCGTCTTCATATATATTTAACTATTGCAATGTATTTTACTATGATGATTTACATTACGACAGACAGGTGCTTTCGTCTAAATAGAGCGACCATGAGGTTTATGACCTAAACTAATTAGAGATATACTGGCCTTTCTGATTAACAAATTTAAGTGAAAACAAATTCGAATTTCGATTAAGGAGTATTAGTCGCTTTGTTCTAGAGCAGCACCTAGCTGAATAGGGCGCTATATAAATATCACATATTATTATTATTATTATCTACACATACATAATTTACCACACAATTTCTAAATTATTTTGTTACAAATTTTCATTAATTAACAAACACTGAGTAATATATAACCTTGGTATAAACGTTGTGTATCACAACATATTTTCTACTCACTCTAGCCCAAATGATTTGGTTTCTTGTAATAAATGTGTGTTGTTATTAACGGTATTTTTATTCCAGTAATAATTTTTCTGACCATTTTTACTTGATACCATTTGATTCTTTAGCTCATTTCTCTTTATGGCAATGAGTAATAATCTTCTAAATGAAAAACAATTGTCTATCACTAACATTAAGGGCGATGTTAAGCTCCCTCCCACCTTTCCTCATGATTATCATATTTCTGCAACATATGCAAACACGTTTCTACTTAGAATAATTCCTAAGATATTAATGAAAACATATTTTCTAAAAAAAAACTAAACATATCGAGGTACTAGTCAACCATGACCATAGTAAGTCAAATACAGATGGGACTTCGAGACTATTGTAACCCTACAATCTATTTTGGCCTAAAAGTGACTCAAATATTACATGAAATGTCATCAGATTTTAGCATGAGATGAGATGTGAGTGAGCTTAGAAGTTTTAACTTCATTTTGTATGAGGTTGAGAGATGTCGTTATACAAAGAATATCATATATTTCACGTTATATTAGAGACATTTAAGGGAATCTAAAAACGTGTATGTGACATTTTTAAAGTGATGATTAAAATAGCATAAATATATTGGGATCAAAGTTAACACGTACACACGCACGCACACACATGCACACTGACACACACGCATATATATATATATATATATATATATATATATATATATATATATATACTAAGCGAGGCATAGCTTTAAACATACTGTTTTTTTCTTCAAAACATGATAGTTAGAGGCTGTAGCTCCCTGGTGTTCCTCTTACTCACCCTATTACCTATCATTGGAATATCTGGGAACTGAAAACCATATAAAGTTAATAAACTATCTAATACGTTCAAGATGTGGTTGGGATCTACTCAACAGTAACATACAAAGTTACTAAGTGATAATTAAATATGTAGTATTTAATTTGTTACTGTAAGTTGTTGTCAAGTAAATATTGCTTTACTATATGGAGCTGATACTAATGCCTCAGCAGATGTTATTCTGGCTGAAATAAACGCATGTCGCTCAACTCGAAAATTGGGTTTTCTGTGGTAACTATACAACAGTACGTAGGTGTCAGAATAATGAAGAAAAAACATGTATTGTTGAAGTTTGGGGTAGAGACAGCTGGCTGTCGCCTATTGGGCATACCCACCTGGTGACCGAATTACTAAGGTTTTAAGCAGCTGCTTAACAACGATTTAGCTCCCTAACTCAATATCACTCCCTAAATTAAGCTGCAATTATTTGAAACCGCACTACTAAGAAAAACTCCCTAAAATTGCTCCCTAAAATGACCGAAAACTAATGACCTAAATTAAGGCGCGCCTTAGACCACTTCTAAAAAATTAAATTTCGCTGCGTCTCAAACTTGCCTTCGAATGATTCGAAGCGTCGGATTTTTCGAATAAATGTCAGCACTTTCATGCCCTGACATGCGAAACATAGGTGAGTAATATTACATTTCTATACTGAAACTGTCTACGCGATGCCTAGGGAATGTCGGAGAAGATAAGTTGGATTAAGAAAATATTGTGATGTTATAATAAATAGAAGTTTTATTGATAGATCTATGTCTACCCCAACTAAGATTAAAAATGGCTGGCGACAGAGCATTTTCTCACTTTGTTCCACTGATGTGGAACGATCCCCCATTTCATATCAGGAGAACGGACAAATTAAATAACTTTAACTTTATGCTAAAGCTTCACTTGTTCACACAGGCATATGGCTGACCATAGGCACTATTGTTAACTTGTATATAATGTAAATAGGTTTATTTCATATTGTTAAGCGCCCTTGAACTACAAATTAGGATATTATGTGGCGCTATAATAAGTGCTATGCTATTATTATTATGTAACGGCCTTTACGTAAATTATTTTTCAAATATCCTTCTAGTTTTTAGTTATAGAGTTTAGTTATTTATAGTGTAGTTTAACATACATTCTCCAGTTGGCGCAGTAGATTTTAATATTGATTTGTACGTCTCCTTTCGTCACATATCTGGACATATCGGCGACGAAAGCAGAAATCCGACATTGGGCATAATCTTTACTCTTCTGGACATTATTCCAAAGGATCATTTAGGTAAAAGAAGAGGCAGTCCCATACAGCTGGGACTTTGATTAACCAGCTAGGATGATCATGGCATTCATGTAGTTATACTTACAGCACCAAATATGAACTCATTCAAACGTAGCCTTGATAAAGTATGGCCAAAGTACCCCATAATGTATTACATTGATTGAAGCATAAGGCACGATACAACTTTAAAAGATACATTGTGTTATAATTTGACACCAGAGGCTAAAATATAACCTGAAAGTAAGTATACCTAAAGTGAAAGTAAAATATGCATATGTCATTATGTGACGTTTATCCGGTTAACTGCTTCACTTAGGCTTCAGGCTCAGCGCAATAATATTGAATACTTTGTTGTTGTGCTTTTCTACACTACTTCATTTACGTGTATTTATACATTTTAAGAAAATGATACAGGATAGCTCTAGTTGCGCTGTAAACATTATATATATATATATATATATATATATATATATATATATATATATATATATTATATAATATTAGTACATGCATGTATGTACTATGAAAAATACAAGATTGATTGTATATAGTATTTTTTGGTTCGTCTGTTTTCATAATAATGAAACGAAAAGGGAATTTAATTTCAATTCACATAGACGATCAAAATGATCATATATAACAGTGTATGCAAGTATTTGTATATGCACTTAACATACCTAGTTAATTTTTACTCAATTATTTCGAAACAAGGCAGATTCACAATCCTCAATGTTAGTTTATGCCATTCACATGCATGAATGATTAATATCAGTAAAAGTACAATTTGGACAATATGACTTCACTGTTGTGCATAATTATATCTTGCTCAGGAACCTTTGGTTGCCTGGTCTTGAAATTGTAAATGACCAATTAAGCCATTTATGTAGGTTAAATGGTCAAAGTTAATAATATCTGCAATAAAATCAAATGTGGCACTATATACTAATATGTAAATTCTATTTTTACTCTGTTTATGAGAAACACAAATTGTGTTTTGCCTATTGCTGTAATATCTAATTATGTGTCCTTTTGTGTTGGCATAATTAAGAGGGTATTGAAATTTGTCTATTCACAATTTATATGATTACTATGTTTATGTATAACAGGATAGGTACATAGAAGTTTGATTAATATAGATGAATCATTTAATTCAAATAAAATATTTTGGACACTAAATACAATTTCAATTACATGTTTATCAAAACTACACCCTTACTATATGTGAATTGTGATTATTATGTATTTCTTATGCAATTATTTAATGGGTTAAAGCGTAATACATATATATAGCTGGTTCAATAAAGAACTATGCCTTATAATTGTGAATATATTTAATCATCTTTTTCAATACATATATGTGTTGATTGTTCCAAATCATATATTTATTATTGTATTTATTTTTATTTTACAAAGCTTATTTAATGAGTATGTGAGTTTTAATTATCAACATTTTAAATAAGCATGTATGTTCTTATATATGAATTGTGATTAGTATGTATGTATATATTTGTTATTTAATTGGTTAAAGCCTGTGGGAACATGTTTGTATATGGTTCAATAAAGAACTACGCCTTATGTTTATATTTTGTTATCTTTATTTCAATGAATATATCAGTATGTGAAAAAAATGTGAAACAAATCGTTTGTATTTCGTATCATGTTTTACTTCTTTTAAAATTTAAATCTATTTCAAACGAAATTGGATTAGGAGATGAGCCTATTTAAAATGACATTTGTCACTTGAAATGTTTAGGCTACCATAATCAAAACAATGCCTTTAATGAGTAATTTTGTCTATACCCATTTAACAGAACTTGTTAAATAATGTAAATGTTCGTAGTTTCTTCGCAAATCTCTATATACTTGCAGGAAATTTGGGGTGATATAACACGATAATTACGTGGATAATGAGGCTTTTTACGGTTTACTTTTCAGATCAATATAACCTTGATGTGCACACACCAAAACTGAAGAAATTCAAGTCCAAATTCTGCTACCATAAGGGGGCGACATGAATGGTCAGAGGAATTACAGGACAGGAATGCGGAGGAGGCGTGGTTATATTTTCCACTGAGTTCAGCAATGCAATGAACATTTATATACCAAAATCCAGGCTGAAAACGGACAAAAGAAGAAAAATCTGGATGAACAGAGCAGCCATGGTCAAGCAAAAGAAAAAGTATAATGCTTGGAAACATTACACACAAACAGATGATTACATTGACTTTGTCAGGGTTACCCAAAAGACAAACCTAGATTTTGAAAAGGACACAACCAAGACCATTTCTGGCGGTACACCAATTCAAAGTTAAAAAGCAAACCAAAGTTAGGTGATCTAGTGGATGGAGATGGAAAGTTAATTCGTGATGACAATGAAAAGGCAGAATTGCTTAACGCGTTCTTTACAAGTGCTTTTCCTCAGAAAAACACCAGCAAGATCCCAAAACGTGACACAATTCGCACAGAACTACCACTCACTCTCATAGAAATTACTCCAGAAAAGTTTGAAAAGAAACTGTTTAATCGTAAAGTCACCAAATATGCAGGGCCAGGTCGATTCCACACCAAGAATTCTTGAGGAAACGGTATTCTCTATTTGTTTATCCTTCAGCACCATATACATAAAAGCAATGGCTGAGGGAGAACTACCATCTACATGGAAAGAAGCCAACATCATACCCATTCACAAAAAAGGATCAAAACCACTGCAGGAAATTACAGACCTATAAGCTTCACGTCCGATGGTGGAAAATTGGTGGAAACCCTAGTAAGAGACCAGATTGTGGCCACATGATAGAAAACAGTTTATTTTTCGACGAACAACATGGATTTGTATCAGGGCGGTCATGTATGACTTAACTACTGATCAAGATTAAGCTATGGGTTGACACCGGAGCCCCATTAGATATCATCTATCTCGACTTCAAGAAGGTGTTCGACCCTGTCCCGCATAAAAGGTTGCTGTCTAAGTTAGAAGCATATGGCATAGCAGACCCCATAAAGAAGTGGATCAAAAAATTTCTAGTGAACCGAAAAAAAGATATTTGCAGATGACACCAAAATGTGTAGAGCTAGGACCGCAAGAAACACCAAAATTACTTAAATCAACCCATCAAATGGTCTGAGATATGGCTGCTTGGATTCAATGAGAATAAATGCGAAGACGGAGAAGAAACCGGAGGACTCCTTCAGGATACCTCTGTGTGGAATGCTGCCCGTGAGACCCTTTGTCAGGGACCCTCCACAGTGCTTCCGGTGCCACAGGTGGAACCACACCGCGAAGCACGGCAGGACCAGAGCCCGGTGCTACCACTGTGGAAAGCAGGGTCCGAAGGAAGCGGGTCAGCATTTTGTGTGCTGCCAGAAGGCCGGAACGCCGCGTTGCATCAACTGCGGCGGAAGCCACATGGCAACATACACAGGGTGTCCAGCCAGGAAGGAAACCGTCCAATATCTTCAGAAGAGACTGGGAGTTCAGCCCCGCCAAAGACCCCCCCAGGCAGCAGTTACAGCCCCGGCTCCGTGGGCTTTAAAAAACCCAAATCACCCCCACAAATAACTACACACCGACCTTCCCAAATAGCTCCGGCACTACTGTCGGAGACAGATTTCCCCACATTACAAAAAAAAAACTCACATACAGCAACAGACAACACCTGTACAAACAACGCAGACAACAACACAGACAGACCCCACCACAGCAACACTCACGGCCATACTCGGCCATATGCAGTCCATATTCATGGCTATGCGAAGCGTCCAGGATCTGATCCAGAGACTGCCCAAAGACCTGATGTCAAAGGCAGAGAAGGACCTAACCAAGGTCCAGGAAGAGGTCGGATCGAGCCAGGTCTTGGACTCGATCCTGGAAGTGGCGCTAGGGTCAGCCAAAACAACAGCCCAGACAAAACCAAATCCCACAAAACAACACACCCCAGTGAAAGCAAAGGACAGCTCGGGAGAGATCTCAACATCATCTCCTGGAACATCCGAGGCTTCCACTGCAACAAAAATAGCCTAATTGCAGCCATCCAAGACAAACAACTAGACATAGTATTACTACAAGAAACTCTTACAAACACTAAATATTCAATAAAAATTCACGGATACACTATCTACCACAGTCCTCACACAAAGAATTCAGATATTGTATCCAGAGGACTCATAACTGCAATACATAATAACATACCACACAACACGTCCCCCCTAATTAACTCCTCCAGTGATTGGCAATCAATCACCACTGAAATAACCGGCTTTAAAAGCGGTCCCTTCCAATTAATTAATACATACGTCTCCCCTAACCACCTATATGATATACAACAAGCAACAAATTCATATAAACATTACTTAATAACAGGCGATCTCAACGCCAATACTACAACATGGGGCTCAAAAAACACCAGACCAGGACACCATTTACAGCAACAAATAAGTAACTGTGACGCTATATTATTAAATGATCCCAAAGTCCCCACCACTGTCTATGGGTCGACCCTCGATCTTGCCATAGCTTCCCCTGAAGTTGCGGCCATAGCAGACTGGAGCCAATTAGAAGCTCTAACCTCAGACCACATAGCCAGTAATAGTACTATCCGACGCTTTCACGAACGTACCAGAAAGCCTAGGACAACCCAAATGGGACACCGACAAAGCAAACTGGAAACAATTTGCAGACAGACTACACGAATTATCTGCCGACGACAGCGACAATAGTCTATCTGTAGATGACCTATTTCGTAAATTAACTGACGATATAAACGAAGCCGCAACAGCAGCCATCCCCATAGTCCTCCGAAATCGCCCAAGACGTCCTCGCTCCTTCTTAACACCAGAAGCAAGGAGATGGACCAAAGAAGTCAGTAAACTGACAAAGGTTTTTAAAGCTCACCCGACATCTCAAAATAGAGCAGAACTAAGAGCAGCTCAACGAGAAACGAGACGACGACTTCACACAATTAAAGAAGACCAATTTGACAGTTGGTGCAAACAACTCGGGGACATGGGCTCGGCGCAAATTTGGCGCGAGATTAAAAAAATCCGGGGTAAATCTTCCCAACCAAAAGTAATTAACCCCAAAGAAGAAGCAAACAAATTAGCACACCACTTCGCCACTAGAGCTGACCACCAAACCTTACCCGAAGAGGTCAAATCAGCTCTAGAAAAACAAAAACCAGACAGACTGCACTCAATACATCTAGCAAAAAGGGGAACACGCAGACACAGACACCCCTTTCACACCACACAAACTGGAAACAGTTCTATCAACACCAAAAAACTCCGCCCCTGGAGAAGACAAACTTACATACATCTTTTACTCCAAATCTCCCCCTTCTTTCAAAGTTAGACTTCTAAACTTCTTTAACCAATCATGGAGAGAAGGACGAATTCCCAGACTCTGGAAAACCTCAATAGTCGTCCCTATCCCTAAACCTGGTGGAATAGGCCACATACCAATATCTCTCCTCCCTACAATACTAAACATCATGGAGAGACTAATTCTCACCAGACTAATATTTAAACTCCCCAGACCAAAAAATCTCTTCGGGTTTACAAAAGGCAGATCAACTGTCGACCCAATTCTACATTTAGTAAACTTAATCACCAACAGAAGAAGAAAAACCCGATCCGGCACAGTCTACACTGCCTTTCTGGATCTAGATAAGGCCTTTGAAAGGGCTAACCACATCGTCATCTTAGACGCTTTAATCTCCCTGGGCATCAAGGGAAGAATGATATCGTGGGTAGAAGACTTCCTAGACAATAGAGAAATTAAAGTTACAGTCCAAGGGGTAAAATCTGACTCACACCCACTTACTACAGGCTCCCCACGGGCTCCGCCCTCTCACCTACACTATTTAACGCCTAATTACAGCACTAATCTCCACATCTTTACCCCCATGTGTCGACATCCTGGCTTATGCCGACGACATAGCCATTATTTCACACGGCCCAAGGCCGGCCAAAAAACTACAAACCGCCCTCGACACAACAGCATCTAAAGCCAATGACCTAGGTCTATTTTTTCCACCGCCAAAACTAAAATAATTGCATTCAACACCAATTCAAAACAACACAACACCTTCCATATTGGCAAACAAGACATTGAAATAGTTAAACAATACAAATACTTAGGCGTCATCATAGACAACCACCTTAATTTCAACAAACACGCACTACAAACAAAACAAAAACTACTCTCGGCTAAACATAATAAAAATTATTTCTAATGTTAAAGCAGGAATAAACACAAACAATCTTATTAATCTTTATAAAGCCCTAATTCAATCCATACTTCTTTATGCGGCCCAATCTACCTACTTGCATCTAAAACGGCAATTAAACACAAGAAATAGCACAAAGAACTGCACTTAAATATGTCTTA
>JAODUP010002314.1:0-12416 GCA_025642065.1 Paralvinella palmiformis
AACGTACAAAGTTGTGTAACACCTTCCTGACAACTGATCTGAACCAAAAACCATTCTTATGAATAGTGTTAGCATTTAATCCGGACGTACCTTGTGTGATATCTGCATCTGTTTCTTCTTGTCATCCGTGTTGTTGTTGTTTTGATCACCAGATGTTGATGGCGACGATCCCATGTTGGTTATATTCGGAATAGTCGATTCATAGATCTGGCAATTGCAATATGTTTCCTTAAATATTGGGAACACGATGTGTGTATATGTGTGTGCGTGTGTGTGTGTTTTTCGTGTGTGTTGGAGCATCATTCCCTTATTTAATTATAACAGCAACCGTATAACAAGCATACAAAGTTGTGTAACACCTTCCTGACAACTGATCTGAATCATTCTTATGAATAGTGTTAGCATTTAAGCCGGACGTACCTTGTGTGATATCTGCATCTGTTTATCCTTGTCATCCGTGTTGTTGTTGTTTTGAACACCAGATGTTGATGGCGACGATCCCATGTTGGTTATATTCGGAATAGTCGATTCATAGATCTGGCAATTGCAATATGTTTCCTTAAATATTGGGAACACGATGTGTGTATATATGTGTGTGTTTGTGTGTGTGTGTTTTTGTGTGTGTTGGAGCATCATTCACTTATTTAATTTCATCAAGTTCCACTATTACATGCCATTTCAGTCAGCCCGACGTACCGTACAAAAGGTCGACACCAAGTTAAAGAAGACACCAAACTTGTGTGTATTTTGGATCGCTATTTAGGATTAAGGTTATCGTTGTTACTATGTTATCTCTATCAATTTATCGGTGAAAACGGGGTGTAACCGTGTCCAATATAATTAATGGGTCGATGATTGGCTATCCCCTGTGTTTATTATACTGGCTATGCAAACGTGTTATAGCACGTATTCATGAACAACGCATAGTATCTATAGTAGTTGTCTATGTAGTTGCGAAGTTTTACCTATTCAGAAACTGATGGCAGATGATAGTTTAATTGAGCAAAAACACTGAAGAAAGACGGAAGATATGAAGGAGGGAGGTTTCTATTGTGCCCGGAATTAACTCATATTACCAAACCATAGAGGGGGGGGGGTTATATCGTGCCTGAGTTGACTCATATTACCAAACCATCACAAGCACAAATTCAGTTCAGAGTTAACGACCAAGAACCAGACTGAGAAAGTTGTGATTGTGACAAAACTTACCGAATGGCTTAACGATACTGTATAACCAAATAAAGGCCGAAACAATATCTAGGTCTTAGTTCACTTGGAGTATTTGTGTCAATCCGGGATAGCAGATCCGTGAAATAAAAACGCGTTACTATATAACAGTGAGCATTCATGTTTTGGGGAGTATGAAATAAATTACAAATTGACTATTCTTTGTCCTTGGTATTAGCAAAGACTATTTATAACAAGACGTGTTACTTCGCGTTTTAACATGGGACGCCATTTTGAATTCATGGAGCGCCAGGGCCCTAGCGACCGGAGGTAGATTGTCACGGACAGGTCCCTTCGTTAACATGGCGCATAATGGCTCTGGTTCATTCTGCGCTGCTTTCGGCGGCAGTAACAGAAAAAGTATGCACAAATAAAGACATCCTCGAAAGGAAATGAAAGCTAGTGTAAAAATTTGATATGATCTGGCTTTTTCAAAATAAACTTAATAAAGGATATTTAAAAAATAAGCATAACAATTTGAAGTAGACACGCCCCTATTTGACATCACCCATTCAGTAGGCCCAAGCAGGATCTATCTAAATCTATATTTGTTTCAGACAAAATCTGATTAAATTTTATTAAACAATATCAACCTATTAATCACAAAATGGGTATGTAAGATATACATAAGCTTACAGTTACATGTACTGGAGCCACTGAAGATGTTATGGGCTAGAGGTATATTTTACTTTATTATTGTTAATAATATTATTGGACTTCTAAAATTACATTACTATAATCAGATAATTTTTCCCTAATTACAATAACTATAAGTAGCTGAGTATTTACATGATCACCTGCATCCATATTTATTTTTAAACGTAAGCAATTGGTACTTATTAATATATATGGACTGCTATTTATAATTTAAATGTTATGAAATTAATTATTAAATACCTCAACTAGTGGTAGAAACATGCATTTTGTTATTTTTTCTATTGACATAAGTAAAAGATGGGTTAGTAATTGTTGTCGTTTAGATATATGATGAGGAAAGATTTAAATTACTTGAATACTAACTGTAGAATGTATGATATGCATTTCACTAAAACGGAATTCATGAACCAGACAACTTATCTAGAATGCTATTCCAACTATTTTTGATGTACCAAATTCACTGCATGCATCCACTGAAATCAAAGAGGAAGGTATTAACAGATAGGACACCTATACAGGAGACAGGACCAGCTGTGATGGTAGTTAATATTTATAAATATTAATGGTGAAAATTGGTATTATAAAATTAATTAAATAAGAAACAAGGCATCAAACCCATGAAATTTTGTTAGCCCATTTCATATCTTAATACAAAAAAGGATTACCAGCACCTCAATCAGTACTTGAATGTTCAGCTCGTGTGCTTTAATTGGTATACTTCTCTTCATAGCTTAAATGCATATCAAATCAAAATATTTAACCAACTTGAAAAAAAGGAAAACATGTGTTTACACGTTGTGTATGCACTTGGCTCAAGTCATTATTTTAAAAGGTATTGTTCTGCTTCAATCCTTGAAGTTCTATGATGATGAGATACCATGTAAACAGGCCAATCTTTTGGTTACAGATTTACTGGTGTTATCTGTTACAGTAGTTAATGCTTGTGTCTATTACATCTCTGGGTATATTCTGTCTAACTTTAAACAGTTTACTGATCTGGACTAAATGTCATATTTTTGTAGTAGTGGTTGTTTTAGAGCTGGAAGCAATTTGGGTTATTCTGTCCATTTGATAACAATTAAATGACTGATTGTAACTATAGATGAACCTGTGGCACAAGAGATTTCATGCCGATTATTGTATGAAAGTACTAATTTCTCTATCTATGTTATTGAGGTGTAGACTTTAAATGAACCTATAATTTATTTAGTTAATATATGATAAACGGACATGATGAATATATGGTAAATTGTGTTATAGTTGCGTTATAATAGCAGTATATATCATTATATGTTTATATCCAAATAAATAAAAATTTATGGACTATATAAACTAACATGATGAAAGTATGTTTGTATGCATTTACCTCATATATATATATAGCTAATTGTTTTCATTAAAAAAACCTACGCCTTCCACACCCAAAGCTGTGAAATAACCTAAACTACGTTCAATTATTTTCTGATCAGCTGTCAAGTGATCGCAAATTGTAGGCTATGAATTAATTAAGTGACTGGGCTGTATTTACCTTGGGGGGTTTTGTTTTGCATTTATGTATATTTAACCCCAGTCCTGAAGAGATGGCTGCCAGTTCACTTGTCTTCTCCTGCATCTGTTTGTGGCTGTGGGACAACAGTGCTAGGTCGTCGACAATGTCCAGGTCTTCAAGTTGCGTATTTAGTGTCCACTTGATTCCATTTCTTTTCTACTTTGTGTATATCTTCATAATCCAGTCTATGGCCAGAAGAAAGAGGAATGAGGACATCAAGCAACAATGTCTAACTCCAGTCTTCACTTCAAAATGCTTCGTTAGTTGTTCACTGTGTATTACTCTGCAGCCTGTTCCTTCATAGCTGTTCTTAATCAAGCTGACCAGCTTGGTCGGTATGCCGTAATGGCTTAGTTGTTTCCATAGTGTACCCCTGTTTATGCTGTCAAACGCCTTTTCGTAATCAACGAAGTTGATGTAAAGTGAGGAGTGCTCTACTATGATGCGTAGTGTTGCAATCTGATCAACGCATGATCTGTTTGGGCGGAATCCAGCTTGTTGATCTCTCAGCCATGGGTCAATTTCACCTTTCATTTCAGACTTTCCCAGGCACTGACAGAAGTCTGATTCCTCTGTATAGTTGGAACAGTTGCTGAGGTCTCCTTTCTTGGGGAGTTTTATGAGGTATCCCTCTCTTCAGTCTGATGGCACTTATTCCTTTTCCCAAATCTCAGTAAAAAGATGGTACAATAGTTCCACAGACGTGTCTATGTCTCTACTGAGTGCTTCTACTGGGACGCCATCAGGTCTTGTTGTTTTATTGTTCTTCGTGTGTTATATGGGCCTCCCGATTTCTTCCCTGGTCGGCTTGTCACATTTGATGGGTAGATTCACTATTGCTGGTTGCTGGTTGTATGTCTGGGGGGTCCAGTGTGGCAGGTCTATTTAGCAGTTCTTCAAAATTCTTCAGTTTCCGTGATGTTCCTTCCTTGCTTTAACAGGTCGTTCTGGCTTGCTATACTTGCCTGCTAGTTCCCTGGTAGTGTCGTACAGTTGTCTGATGCTTCCGCTATCTGCAGCTTGTTCTGCTTCTTTTGCCAGACCGTTGATGTAGTTTCGTTTGTCCATTTTAGCACTCTTTATCTCTCTGTTGGCATTTGTGTGATCTTCCAGTGCCTGTGCCTTTGTCGCTGGTGTTTGACTGTTATGTATTGTTTTTTTCTTCTCCTTCCGCAACTGAATCCTGTGCTAGGTTTCTGCTGTGATCCAATCTTTCTGTTGCATCTTCTTCAGGCCAACGACTTCTTGGCAATTTGATGTCAGTATCTCTTTGATGTTCTGCCGCAGGCTGTTCAGGTTTGGTTCTTCTTCTTCATACTGCTTTTGTAACACTTGAAATTTATTAGCAAGGTTCAGCTTGTATTCAGCTCTTGTCTGTGGATCTTTCAGAAGGACGACATTGTACTTTCGTCTGTTAGTTGCTGTTCCCATCCAGTTTTTCTTCAGCTTGAGTTTAAGTCTGGTAATCAGCAAATTGTGGTCAGATGCCACGTCTGCTACTGTCTTCACTCTCACATCTTCAAGTGACCTCCTAAATCTCTTTCCTATGCAAATATGGTCTATCTGGTTTTCTGTCAAATGATCAGGTGATATCCATGTGGTCTTGTGTATCCTTTTATGTGTAAACATGCTACCTCCAATGGTACTGTTGTTCAGTGCACACGTGTCCGCTAATCTTTCTCCGTTTTCTTTAATCTCCCCATCACCCTGGGTTCCCATCACTTCTTCATATCCGTTGTTGTCCGATCCAATCTTGGCATTGAAATCTCCCATGAGGATGGTCACATCCTGTTCTCTGCACTTGTCTAGGATGTGTTGCAGCCTGCTGTAGAACCGAGGTTTGTTTTCTTCTTCACTGTCATTTGTTGGTGCGTACCATTGGATGACTTTCATCTTGATTTTCTTTTTTGGTGTTCTGAAGGATGCTGTGATGATTCGTGGTCCATGCGCTTCCCATCCTATCAATACCCCCAGTGCCATCTTGATAGCATGAATGCTACTCCTTCTGTGTGTGTGTGTGGGGGGGCATCCTTTTCCTCATGTCGAGAGAAGAGTAACATCTCTCCCGTAGAATTTCTTCTTTGTCCAGTCTGTGTCCATCTTGTTTCACTGATGCCCAGCAGGGCAAGCTTGTATTTGGTCATTTCCGCTGCTACTGGTGCCGTCCTTCTTGCCTGGTACATGGTTCTCACAATCCATATTCCCATATTAATGTGCTTGGTCGAAAGAAGGGTGCTCAGCCCATGTGGCTTCCGTCTTCTTGCGTCATAGGTCCTCGTGATGAAGACCCTTCCTCTTCCAGGCTATAGTTCTTTTTACTTTTTGTTTTCAACGTTTCTGTAACGAGTATTTTTTTACGATGTGGGGGTGCTACCCCACGCTAACCCTCCTGCTTTCTCATCCGGGCTTGGGACCGGCCAAGGCGGAGTTTGTTTTGCATGTATTGTTGAATATATTTGGCACGTGGTACATACATACTTGATAAACTTATTGATTTTAACAACGGCGTGTGTATACATGGAATGGGCACAACAGTCACACATGTTGGCTCAACTAACAATTCCAGTGAAGCCAAGACCAGTCCTAAGGGTGATACCTGTTATTGTGAATAACATTTGATCAAAAATATGTTCACCATTATCTGTTCCTTTAGCAAAAATACTTTATTCACAACATTGAAATGTCCTTTGATTTTCCTCGGATGCGTTGATCTTTTTATTGTAATATTCTGATTTAGCAGAGGCAAGGATATTTTTAACTAGAGTTTTATTGATCTTGAACATTTCATAAGGAATACACAAACCAGTCCAATACCTTCTGTGTCTCTTTGCAACTTGTATTTCCGTATTGTGCCATGGAAGCAGTGATTTTCTTGGCATTTCATTTGTCCATATAGGTTCATGCTTATTTATAATGTTTCTTAATGTAATATTATAGAGATCCACCAGATGATCCACATCATCCGTTCAGGGTTGGCAGGTTTATCACAGAATGTCACAAACCATGGATTAATCCTGAGTTTATGACGTCATGTCATAAACAAGATTATGACGGTTTGTGATATGATAGCATAATAAACTGTCCAAAAATAATTCATCAACTCATGCCCACTGTTGGTAGCAAGAGAGTCAACAAATTACGAAACGTCCTTGATGAAATCTGCAGCTTTCAGGGAATCTTTCTTAGTTGGGTGTAATCAGTAGATAATAGCGACATGAACACCTATCCCCCCAGATACAGAAGTCAGTTGGTACTTTTCAAAAGAGTTAGCTTGAAAACACAAATCGGTTTCACACTTCAAAGAATCATGGCGACGAATGCCGACACCCCCACCTTTCTTGTGAATCTGAGCTGCATGGTGGAATGAATATCCAGCTGGAGTCACCTCACCAACAATTTTATGGCCTGAAGCATTACCAGTCAGTAAAGTCTCTGTAATGACAAGAGCATCAAGATCCATATCCTTAACAAGATCAGATGTTTCATCAGATTTATTACAGATCGACTGACAATTTATTAGACCAATACTTACATTTAGTACAGCTGTGCCATTATATGGTGTTATTGTTACAGTGATCAAATTACATGCATTTGATCCCATCTGCTTCAGATGCTTTCCACTACTTAAGCAGATCGCAAATGGTAATAACACCAGACAGGACAAAATCCCAGTGGACAAAATCCCACCGTCTTATCCCAAAAGTAGACAAAATCCCAGTCTCATAAATAAAAGTATCACACACACACACCGACACACACCGACACACACCGACACACACCGACACACACAGACACACACAGACACACACAGACACACGTGTGTGTGTGTGTGTGTGTGTGTGTGTGTGTGTGTGTGTGTGTGTGTGTGTGTGTGTTTTAGCTGTGTATAATAAGGCACAGGCACAGAGAATCTCGAACCGTGAATTCAAACTCTGGACGTTTCTTCAGGGGACTGAGCAAAATCAAAATACGAATCACCTACAGCCGTGGAGTTTAGGTGTAAAACACCCAAGTCAGATCACGGCAGTAGTGAGAATGTTTAGCTTAATTATCTAAGCAGCCCTATTTATAGCTATTTTTCAATTGCTGTATCTTTCTTCAAAGCAATAATATATAAACTATATAACCCAATTGTTACCGTCTTCAAATATCAGTTTTTACAACGGGCAGGCGTCACGAAGCGACTACTATTAAAACTATTTAGCTTAATTGCTATTAAAAGACTGACATCTGCGCTGAAGCAGACCGTATAGCGCGTCATAGCTTCCGTACTGTTTGAATTATTTTCAAACCTGACCTAATTTATGCTATTCTAACTATTGTAGTTCTTAAATGTTATTTATGACAAGCAGATTAGAGCTAATCTTGAATGTCATAGTACAAACTGGACATAACTGGACCTAGGAAAGATAATTCTATTCCCACATACAACCAAGGTGAATTTTATATACAAGTAAACTTGTTATATAAAACACACCAACCGCGCGAGCCGTGTCCAATGCCACCGCTCGAGATGCGATGCAGTGTTTCTATTCCTGAGTCAGGAGTACTTATAATGCTTTAAGAGCGTACTGTGCCTGCTACAGTCATTTAAATGCTGGATAACCAAACCAAACACTTAAACGGCGTGCCTCCAAAGACGCAAATAGTACATGGATTATACAGCTCTAGATCAACTTTTCTTGAATGCAGGGAAATATAGTCTCCACGCATAGAAAACGGAACTTTCTCAACCGCAGCATAATATGCCTTGTGATATTTGCTGGAGGGTCAAATACCTCATAAACATACAAATCCAATAAATACTATGACCTACTCGTCACTATTATAACAATTTACATCGGCGCTTTAGCAGACCGTTATGGTGGAATTGCCGTTCTATATATTAACATTTTCAAATCAGACCTAATGTCTGCTATACAAACTATAATTATAATATAGGGTTTTATTAATGACAAGGAGACTAAAGTTAGCCTTGAATGTCATAGTACAGACTGGACATAACTGGACCTAGGAAAGATAATTCTATTCCCACAAATAACTAAGGTGAATTATATATACAATTAAACTTGTTATATAAAACACACCAACCACACGAGCTGTGTCCAATGCCACCGCTCGAGATGCGATGCAGTGTTTCTATTCCTGAGTCAGGAGTACATGCTTTAAGAGCGTACTGTGTCTGCTACAGTCATTTAAATGCTGGAAAACCCAAAGGCCAAACACTTAAACGGCGTGCCTCCAAAGACGCAAATAGTGCACGGAATATACAGCTCTAGATCAACTTTTTCCTTAGAACGGGCATGGAACCTGTAAACCAAATACAGTCTCCACGGCACGAAAAGTGAACATTCAGCTGTGCATAATATGTTGTGAATGGGCCCAGAGATCAACATATCTAAACATCCAAATCCTCAAAAATTTAAATACAACCCTATCGCATCCCCATTTAATCAAATATTAAATGTTCAAACCTCCACATAGATAAATGTGTGTATATAAGCATGTGTCTGGTCTACTCTGCCTGTGGGACGTATTGTGTTGTGTGTACGTGAAATTGTGCCGGAAGTGGTACTGCAGGTGGTGCGGAAGCAGTAAAAAAGAAATTTAATCAGCTCGAACAAACATGCGTATTCAATGTGAGCTATATACATATCATAAACTATTTTATCCCACATTTACATTCCCAATAGTAATTTTTATGTTCAAAATATATAAAGCATTTCGACACTACTGACCTCAGCTTTATTCTGGTTCGAATACTGAATAATTACCTATATGAACCTTATCTACACGTCCGATTCGGGTCAGCTTCTCTAACCTGGAAATTTCAACCCTTATATAGCCCAGCGTGTTAAAAACATTACAGTTTGTCCATAACAAAGAGAATGTACACTAACACAGTTTCAAGATATACCTCGCGTGTTAACAAACATTACAGTTTGTCCACAACAAAGGAATGACATAACACAGTATGGACTCACTAAAGCGATTAAACTAAAATAAAAACAAAGTAGTACCGACAATGGATTATTACTGGACTAGAAAAATATCGTCTAACCCTAGTAATTCATTTGAACCTAACACTAACCCTCATACGTTGTGAGGGCTCCAAATCAAATCCAATAAATTATACGACCTACTCGTCACTAACCCTTTATATCAAATATTACAAAATTGGTAAAAAGAAAACACGAACCTCAACCTCTGGCACGGGCAATGTGTGTTTTAGCTGTGTGTGTGTGTGTGTGTGTGTGTGTAAAGAAAGAAATTTAATCAAATTTTAATATCTAATTGAGACAATAAACACAATATCCAATATATACACTTATTTCATTCTCACAAATTTATGCTCTATTTATGTATGCATTTTCATGTGTTAACATTTCACAAGCAGATTACTTCTACAATCTTCTTTCACACTTCTTGGCAACTGAGGTGCCTTGATACAATTCCAATTTTACATATTGGAATAACAATCATAGGCGTTATTATTCTGTTATGTTATTTTATTTATTTTGAAATCATAAAGAGTGTATATGTTATCTTAATATAATATGATAACACGCGAATGTCCTTTACACCAAATCTTATTAATTAATCTTGTATGAGACTAGGATTTTGTCCACTTTTAGGATAACAGGATATTGTTCGGTGTGATTTTGTCCGCTGGGACTTTGTCCACTGGGATTTTGTCATGTAACCATTACCACCATGGGGTCGTAAGGCAATCAACTAACCTTTAGCATAATTCATTATCTAAATATGAGACAGAAATAAGCGAAAAAGAAATTATGGTGCTTACACAACAATAACTTTAACAACTCTCAACCGTCAACGCACACAACAAAAAACTAGGTTCTTAGCGTAAACATGTGTGGGCGATAATATAGGGCGTCAAATGATCAATTAAAAAAAAATAACTAAATATAATCAGTTTATACTATTATAAATTAAACCGATATTATATAATAAGCAAAATTGGCCAGTTTAATTGGTGTAACTATCTGAGAAATATTCCGGTCCCATTAGGCCTACATCTAGAGCAAGTCATACTTCTCGCCACTTGTGGTTATATTGTTTACTGTAAATATTCCGATAGTAATAATAATTACATGATATTGATAGTATTGATCTAGTTGTAACCATTGATTTGCTGGCAATCATGTCCCAACTTCCGGTGAGGACAAAAAAGGAAAGCAGACTGCTAAAATCAGGTTTATAAACATGGTGAATTATTATTGTGTCGTAGGTTGTATAAGCCATGGGCGTGGCGTGGAAGTAATATAAAAGGAATATCTTTTCATCGGTAAGTATAAGGAACACATTTGAAATAGCCGTTAAAGCTTTTTGTTGAGAGAAATTCAGCTTAACTATTATTATATTTAGCCTATTTGACAACCCCCGGCCCGTCTATGGCGTTTGATCCCAACTTGACTAGATCTACAGACTTACAGAAAACGACATTTACATATTTGATGGCATATAGGTATAACAAAACAGGAGTAATACAGATTCTCTGCA
The DNA here is from genome assembly GCA_025642065.1 of Paralvinella palmiformis. Classification (NCBI taxonomy): domain Eukaryota; kingdom Metazoa; phylum Annelida; class Polychaeta; order Terebellida; family Alvinellidae; genus Paralvinella; species Paralvinella palmiformis. The sequence goes on from JAODUP010002314.1 coordinate 10,958, forward strand.
CATACAAAATTATAATGCACACATCACAATAAATGTTCGTATTCATAGGTTCAAAACTAGAAGCGCAGCCGCTTCAACGTTGCTTTTTGTCCCGACCAGAAATAAGCGCTGTTGGTCATGGCGGCCCAATCAAATACCACTGAGTGCTCGGTCTAGTTTTCTTTCGGTCATTGGTTGTATCATTTTGTTTATTTTAATCTGTGATATGTAAATAATTAACAATATCCATGTACTAATATGCATTTATGTATTGCAGGGTTTCTTTTTATTGTTTCGTTTTATCTTTTGGGTTTTTCTAATAAAACACTAACATTATGACAGTCTTCCCTGTTGTTATAATACGAAAGTGTTCGGGTGAATGACTGTAACATTGGAGGCTCCGCTTTGATTGGAGATCCTGGGATTAAGATTTGACCGGATACCATTGTGCCAGCGCAGTCAAGACAATGGTCACCGTTACGCCGCCCAGTCTAATCTGCGCAGTGAAGATCCTGGGAATATAGCCACGTAGTCAATATTCGTATCGATCACATCGACTTGTGTCTACTCCACTCACCGAGACGTGTTGAGATCCAGTAGTGCATCGAGATATTTGCGTTCTGCTTCGCCGATCACAGCACCACCCAGCTGTGTGTACATTATTGTATTTAGACAAGTGGTTGTGTGGACTCTGATAGTTCTATTATGTATATCAGTGTATACATAGCCCACTGCGGTGTTTGCGTTTACTGAATGTTGTAATATCCACTAGTTTTAATTATATCAGTATAATCTTATATTGTGGCACAGCTACTACTACTCCTTTGTATATAATTATATCACCCTATTGTGGTGCCACTTACCTATTTGTTGTCTATTGTTAGCGTAATCAAAGACTATTTATAACAAGACGTGTTACTTCGCGTTTTAACATGGGGCGCCATTTTGAATTCACGGAGCGCCAGGGCCCTAGTGGCCGGGGGTAGATTGTCAACCAGAGAGCTTTTATTTATCTGAGAAATACCTCCGGTCGCTGGAGGCGCCACTGGTTCAAAATTCAACATGGCGCGGCAAGAGTAACGCCTCTTTATAGTTAAGCTCTCTGATAAAGCCATGCGTTCTCAACTGGCGTTATCACTTATTAATTGTTCTACTGAATAGAACATATTGAAACATGGTGGCAGCGGTGTGAAAAAGAAGCTAAATCCTCAAACTATAAATGTAACTAATCGTCAATGACCGTTAAGCACATAAACATACAAATTTGATGTTGGAACTGGATACTATTGAGCGATAATAAGGGAATTGAAGAAAATGGCTGATGACGGTGACCACGTTGATGCTAGCGCTAACAACCAAGCAGGTCCACCACGTTTGTCTCACCTGAGAGTGAACCCTCCACAAACACTAACTATGATGGGTTTGAAAGAAGAGGACTGGAAGTTGTGGAAGCAGGAATGGAAGAATTATGCCAAAATTA
>JAODUP010002317.1:0-12853 GCA_025642065.1 Paralvinella palmiformis
ATATGACACCCAGAATCGAACTCGGTGGTAGTGATCTGTAGTCAAACGATCTACCAATTATACCACGGTAGCTCCCAGGTATGTATGGAAAGCTAAAAGGCACAATACAACATTAAAATCCAGAATTGGCATAGTTGTCATACCTAAGTAGCAGTAATTAAACCATGGATTTATTTTACCCAGAAAACATTTTATGACTGTATTTTATAGAAAGGAATACTTCCTAGTAGCGGCTTGCCTGATCAAAGCCTAATGCTAAGATGGGCTAAAATTGAATTAACCCTTTCTCGATCTAGTTTTGTGTTAAATATTTTCGCAAGAAGATAAATTAAGCATAACATATTTATAAGAAACATATCTTTATTGAATTTTTTTATTATTAAACCAAATTTAATTGCTTTGCAGCAGTACGTAATTATATACTTAACAACATGGATTTTATTTAATTTGGTAAGACAATCTTTTTAGAATATAATTTAAATAGAATCTGAACATTATACATAACCATGAAACATACAACCTAGAACAGTCCGTAAACATTATGAAAACAAATATTTGAAAGTTAGAAAAGTAATCACATGTCTTGATTATTTTTATTAAATATTGGCTGTTTACAGTCTTTAAAGCATATATGAATATTATACTTTTCGTAAAGGTGTCATTGTATTCACTGCAATTAGGTAATAGATACAGGTCAATAGTTGATCAAATATATTTTCGGCTGGTATCAAAATGTATTTCTCAATCATAACACCAGTCCTTGTTTGGAATACCAATCTACATGCAAATGTAGTTATTAGTATTATGTCGGTTAGAATTTTCAATTACTCTGTCCAATAAAAAGGGTTCAGTTTATTGCTGACTTTCCCGCTGTTATTATTTCAATTTTCACCTTATACAACTGTAATGTTGATCACACCAGAAATAACCGAATTACAAATAATATCGCATTATCCACTGTGTATTATTCAGGTTGTTGGTGTCACAACAGTCGTGTAAATAAAATACAAAACAAATAATATCATAGGATTATCTCCAATTTATTACCATACTAGTTTCGACACTACCATTCTAATATTAGGCAATATTGGAGATATTCTTTGAATACATGCGTTAATATAGTATTTGTGATTGCTGTGTGTTTAAGAACATTAGCTCTCAGTATATGATCACAATCCTCTTTATTTTATATATATATTCACCGTCCTCTGTTTTTAAGATCTTACTCACTGTTGAAATACGACAATTACACCTCATTCTCACAATCTCAACCTGATATATTATACATGTAATACAAATAGGTTTAAACAAAGATAATTAATAATTCTTTGTTGAAGACATCGACGAATGACATTTTGGGGGGCTTCACAAGATGCTTTATATTTGTATCCAGTAATTATTCATTCATTATCAGGGTTTTATATATGATTCACAATATCATAATTGTTACCTTCAGCAGTGATTAATCATCTTACTGTGTGATTATAATGTTATATATTTTAACACAGAATTAGCTCAGCCCTCCTCCACTATAATAGAGATATCCCACGACCGTTATATTTTATACTTATTTTACTACAATTTTTGTTTCATTTCGTAGAAGACAATGGAATATTATTTAATTTTCACCGTGCAAATATCTGGTTTGATATTTCATAGCATCATATATCGAATCTATGTTTTTCTAACCCATTGGTAAATAGTACTATTTTGTTGAATTTACTGTATCATTAGATAACTTAGTATATTAAATACCGAAAATCATATTAACATGCTGGTATAAAACGTGACATTAAAGATACATTAAATTCAGATCTGGCTGTTTCATCCACAACACTTACTGACGAGTTTTCAGGATTAATAAAGCTACACTCAGAAATATCATATATAATTTCTAAATGTCTAAACGATCATTCACCTATTAAATAATTCAGTTCAAAGTGCCGATTAATCAACTTTTAAGCCCGTACAAAAGCATGTAAACAAGTGTGAGCAAAGAATTATTCCAGAACATAACGCAATTATCTTGTTAAAATTACGTCATTAATGACATACAACCATATCAGTTTGAGCCAGAAGGAATCTTACAAGAATATGATGATTCAACATGGCTCAGATATTAACGTTCAAGAGAAACACAATCCACGTCAGTCTAGAGAGTCCTCATGTGATGTCCGAGCATTTGAGTTTTCTAATTACCGCCTTCGAATCTGGCTTCCGGTGAAGCCGTAATAGCGGCGCTCCAGTATTTTGGATTACTTCCCTATATCTATGATATCAGGCATATTTCGTGATTATTATTATGGAATTTTTGATTACTGTTCTAAGGATTACATATTTAAGAAATATTTTCTGAGGGTGGACTGTCCCTTTAAACAAATGTATTATATCTTGAAACAAAAATGTATTTACTTTTGTAAAATAATTTATTATATTTTATTTTGCCAAAAAACATTAGCTTAATTGACATATATATTTTTCCACGGTGGCAATATTTTTAATGAAATTAAAAAGAGGAAAGCTAACAAAAGCCTCGTTAGTCTATAAAACAAAAACATTAATCAGCGTCTATATTATCCACATACTTGCGACTAATAGTGTCACATTTGTTTGTAATTAAAGTAAAAACATAATATTAGATTAAACTTGTTGTGGAATATATATATAACTTCGGTTCATTACCTTCAATTGGAGGTCGCTCGGCCTATATAGTCCACCATGTGCACAAACGTGGACATAAAACACCAATCATATATATATATATATATATATATATATATATATATATATATATATATATATATTGATTGCATTTTGATTGTTTAGATTATATGTTTTCTGTGTAATAAGAATATACTTTGTTATATTAGCATTCAATGATAGTTTGCTGGCAACAAAGCATTCAAGTAAGTTATTAATTTGTAGGTTTACATCTGAATATAATCTACTTAGATTATAATTAAACATGAATAAAAAGGCGTCATCAGTAAATGAAAGTGTGTTCCCTTCATAGGGACTGGCTTTGGCCTTAACATAAATGAGGTATAGCAATGATCCTTGTGGCACACTAAATACATATATAATGGACTTTGCTGTTGACTTCTGGTGGCCAAGCTTAACATACTTAGTTATGTAGGACAAGTAACTCTTAAACCATAAATGAACAATTTTAGGAATTCCATAAGAATATAATTTGTTGAGTAGAACCTCTTGACTTCTGGCGGCAAAAGCTATTCAAAGGTCATATAGAGCGGTCATGGTATATTCAGAATATGGCTGATTGTAAATTCTGCTAAGTGAATGAGAAGATGTATGATAAGATGTCCAGATGGCTACATCGAAAGCCATATTGAATTTTTTATAGAAACTATTTAAAGATAAATTAATTTGTTAGACATTTATAGTTCAAGTATTTTTGAAAAGGCAAGTTTTTAATTGGCGTCGATCAGCTAATTTATGGTTTACGACGATTTTAGCATTTTTGAGTTTTAGGGCACACTACTGGTATCGAATTATCTATTTATAATGTATAATACGTATAATAGACCCGATAATAATAAGATGGTATCTTTCAATATCTTATTAAGTGGTTCGTTATAGGCCCTATTTTAATGAAGTAATCTATAAATAGTTTTTGCCAAGTGAGATATGTCTACCACTGGTCTATTGTAGATTATAAATGTGTTAGGATCGTTAGAATTATCATTTAATTTGCCAATGGCTTATCTCAGAACTATCTCTGTTTTCTTTATTTACATTTTAAAATCAACTCATGGTTCGCGTTAATTCATGTGAAATAATACCCAAATGTAATATATCAATGCTGGATTATTGCTCTATCAATCAGTACTTTTGCGTATCACAATATGTCTCCAATGTGATGAGTATTTTCGATCCAAATAGCACACTGTTTGTTTATTAGAATTATGCCATCTATGCTGGCGCAGTATCACTGACGTACGTATGCTGCTAGACGATGATGAACAATAGACAATAATAATACAACTGCCATATCCATTTTCGATATTATTATAAATGGCCAAAGATGTGTATTGAAAAAAAAAACAAAAAAACAGTATAGGAAAGCCACCGCCTATACGTAAGCTTTCACTACGAAAACGGCAATCCGTTTGTACATCGAACTACGACAGAGAACTTCCAATTTAATCTGTTTTGTTTAGTAAATCAGTCTTCTTTGAATAGAAATATACTAACTATCGCCTTATCTTTCATTTTCCTTTACTGACTGTTGGTGTCGTGGAGTATTATCACCGGGAATGATCATTAAAATATACAAACAAATCTCGCGTATACACTGAAAGTAACGGTGATTCAGACTGCGATTAAAGGGTCGGGTTTACGACCCGATTGTAATAGTTCTAAATCCTGCCGCCAGATGTCGCTAGCTTAATTGGCAAGGTCTATTACCAAGCCGTTAGTATTCAATGAACCAATGATAGATAGGCTTCACAAATTTCCCCGAAACTCACGCAGCAAGATACAGCAGGCATAATATGTTTTAAAAGTAACTAATAACTATTGACATTTATTGACATCCAACGACGTAAAAATATATTGTCTGTTTTCTAGAAATAATTAATAAACGATAAAAAGGTGACATGAAATCCAGATCGGATAAGGTTAGATTTATATACGTGGACATGCACCAATATGAAAAGATAATACCAGATTAGTTAGAAACAAATTGTCTTTAGAATTATCAATTATTATAGAATTGTTGTCGCCCGAAATATCGTTTTTACGTAGGAGGACGTTTAATGAGTGACATTTTGTTTTTGCTACTAGCTATAATATTATATATTTTTACGATACAGTTGTTAACTATTACCCTTGTATGTAGATTATCAAGGAATAAGAATTATAATTGTAGAAATTTGAACATACAGTTTGATAGTAATAGTAGATTGGGCTTCACATAGATGTATATATCTAATACATATGACATGTGAAAATAATACAAATAGCATAATATTAATTAATTAAGTTCATGCCTAGCTTTCATAAGCAGCTCACCAACCGATGTCTTCTCTGTCCAGGAGTTATTTATTGTCCATCACTTGATATTGATGGATATCATCGACCTGATTCGATCTCTGTTTGTCCTATAGGTTAAAAGGAACAGGAGTGCTATTGAGTTAAACGTGGAGATTTTACATCCTCAAAAGAAATGACATTCACTTTTTGAAACAGCCATTGATGACAAAATTATTTTGCAGACAGTTTGCTGGAGAGGAGTCTGATCTTCTTGAATATTGTAAAAGATGAGGTTGTTCCTCTTAGAATAAGCTTTCCGAGAATTTCGCCTATCATTAAGATGAACGTTAATAGCCTTACGTTGTATATTTTCACGCTTCACAAGAGCAACATCATTCTCTGTTGTCGACAACTTATGGAATATATCTTTTAATATTTTGTCTTGGGATTTGGTTGGACTCTTAGTGTCATTTTGGAGGGTGGAGGTTATACTAATTCTTCAATTCTTTCTGGCTTGCCTTCAAGATCTCAATTGTTCGCTTCATGATTTATTGTGATACAGTTGTCACTAGGATCCCCAGTTTCGGGCAATGTATTTTAATTATTACTAAAGATATCGCTCATCTCTTGTATTTAAGCTGTTTCCTACATAGAGCTCAATCTGAATGATCCCCAAAGGGAAAATAGATTCCAATTGTCACCGATTTTCTTTGAAGTGTTTGTTAAATGGTAAATACGTCGTATAACACCTCAGCAAAGTCATATACAATTGGCTATAATAAACGCACACAAACGTGTAATAAAGAATGCGTCATATATTATTTACTTATGACTCATTATATATGTATATTTACAATAAAGAGTTCTTTTTTAGTCCTACATAGCTGTGTATATGTTGTAAACTTTGCATTAACGATAGATGACGCTTGCAGCAAGTTGTCTAAAGGGAATGATATTCTCCCCGTTAATGGGATTTGTTCTTTGAACCTTTTAAATATTCCAGATACTCTATTATATAGGTAAAGTCTGTCGTCATAATAATGGCTTTTATAACTGATGTTATTGTTGCTGTAGCAATTATGACCATCATGTGTACAATGTATCTCATGTTCCTACCTCTATCGGCGCCTCACGTTCCAGTTAGAGTTAATAATATATGTGTGTCGTCTTCATGTACATAATTTGATGAAACCTAGTGAAGAACGGCAGAGTTTAGGTTTGATTATATACCTTTCTTGGACGTCTGATTAAATCGGTTTTTACATACCTCTGCTACTGTAATTATTACCTTCAATTGTAAAGTTTTAGCCAGTTGTTCACTGCTGGACTAGTGAGTTGTGTTACATCAGTTAAGTAAGATGTGCCAACTTCCTACGTAAATGATAGTGTGTTGTCTATGGGTGGGACATTTGGATTGTCAGAACATATTGGGAGCAGTCCAGCATTTACTACCTGGCTCTGTTCTTGTGATGCTTCTCCAGTGAGCCGTGGGCAGATAGTGGAAATAACGACCTTTCTGGATTTTGCCTACGACTCATTCAAATGAGCTTGCTATGAATCAACAAAGTCTTCGGGCTTATTCGCTAAAATAATTTCCACCAATATTGATTGTAAAGTTTTCAAAGCCACCCCTTTGCTTACTATTTCAGCTTTCATGGTGTTTCTTTTTCCATGTGACCTACATATGCTTTTTCAATTTCGTTCGTTTAAATTGCCGAATAGTTCAGCTATCAATCAATTAATTCTGAGACATTATATTGTCCATGTGTTATACACTCCTATCATCAGTTGGTTTCCAGTATCACTGATGTATTATAGAGCGTCAACTAACTGATTACCGAGTTACAGTACTTTTGAAGAAACTAGACAGAGACGCTGACGAAAACTGTGATTACAAAATAAAATATTTGTAATCCAGAAACTTGATTATTAAGCCAGAATATGTCGCCCGATACCAGGAAAGTGAGAGATCTTTCATGGAAAGCGTTCCTATTGTTACACACTGAATAATTCACTATAACAACATCGTGATATAATAATACAGATAAATAATATGTTAGATTGTTTATCCATAAATGTGATGTTGTTAGACAGGGCAGCCGATAGCCATAACGACTGTCTTCTCCAGCGTCCCAAAACAAAACTAAACACAAATTAAAACAATTAAATAAAAAATGATTCGAGATGATGCTGTCAGGTCATGGAGTCTGTCGGTAATACAAGTGAGCCCGGAGGGAAGGTAGACCAAACATCAATGGGAGAAAGCAGGGACCTGGTTGGTCCGATGAGAAAATACTAATAGTCTCAACGATGTAAAAATGTGTAGTAGATGAGCATAGGATTGTATGTCAACATTCAAATCTCAGTGATTGATACAAATTATCAGTTAGTAATATATAAAGTATCAAAATGTTTCCAGTGTACGCTACTTTGTGCGAGGGCATTCTGAGCATATGGCATCGTTACAATGTTCAATTTGGATGCAGTATGATTTAAGAAATGACTTCTTTAATCTAGATTTAAAAACATTTATGTTCTGGATTGAAAGCATGTCGTTGCTCAGGGAGTTCCTTATCGATGGGACTTGATGCACTGGGAGCAGGGACGAGAACCTTTTGTTCTGGTTATACGCAATAAAATAGGTTCGAAAAGAGTGGGCAAGTGTGTTTTGTTTGTAGTCGTGGACGAACAGTGCACTTTGGAATTGATAAAGATCTCGAATATTTAGCATATTGCTATGTCTAAAAAGTGGATCTGTATGGAATAATAGACTTTGTTATTAATTATACGAATGGCTCTCTTCTGGCTAGACTCAAGTTATTAATATGGATTAATGATCCCCATGCTTGGATGCCATACATTAGGTGACTTTGTACCAAAGAGAAATAAAGTGATTTGAGGATATCTGGAGGTAATATGTGTTTGACTCTGTTCAATGCAAATAGTGATCGTGATATTTTAGATTTTAGCGTATTTATGTGATATTTCCAGGTTAAGTTTTGATCCAAATACATGTAGATGTCGAGAAATGTTATTGTCTTTTCTGGTTGGTCATTCCCAATTCGAATCAGGTTAATGCCATTCAGTGTAATCGCCGTATTTTGGTATTTTGATACGCATACTTGGTCTTTTTTACGTTTAGTGATAATCTATTTGCTCAAAACCAGTCGTTTAATTTAACCAGTTGATTGTTGATTGTGTTGTGTAGAACAGCACGATATGTGTGTGACATATATAAGGTGGTGTCATCAGCAAAAGGGAAATAGGGATAGATCAGTGCAATATGTAATGTCATTTATGTAAACGAGGAAAAGAATTGGTCCCAACACCGCAGATTACTTTTAAAATAAGAGATCGAATCTGATTGAATTATGTGTATTGATATCGATCGGAGAGATAACTGTTAAACCATTCATTGGGTGTGCCTCGGATTCCGTAAAAATAAAATAAATTATAAAAGAGTTTTATGGTTAATAGTATCAAATGCTTTAGATAAGCCCCCAAACAACCTTAATGTTATTTCCTTTGAAGGTTTATCAATTGCGCCCGAAATGTACTTGAGGAGGAGCATGTACAGAACATTATTAGTTTCTAGAAAATGAATTAGTTTCTTCGTCACACCTTTTTCAAATAATTTGGAATATGATGGAAGGATGCTAATAGGTCTATAATAGACCTTGCCAATTAAGCTAGTGGCATCTGGCGACAGGATTTAGAACTATTACAATCGGGTCGTAAACTCAACCCGTTAATCGTAGTCTGGATCACCGTTCCTTTTCAGTGTATACGCGAGATTTGATTGTATATTTTAACGATCATTGCAGGTGATAATACTCCACGATGCCAACAGTCAGTAAAGGAAAATGAAAGATAAGGTGATAGTTAGTATATTTCTATTCAAATAAGACTGATTTAAGAGGTTCTTGTTTCCTGATTTGAATATCGGGATCACTTTAGCTAGTTTCATTTTATTATGGACAATTCCATACTCAAAAGAAAGGTTGAATATATGTGTAAGGATTTGCTGTGTTCCAAATGGATTATCTGAGGAGTTTAGTAGAAATATTATCATGTCCCATGCTAGTTTTGGCTTTAAGACAGTTACATGTATTTATGAGTTCTAATGGGTGAACAGGTTCCATAAAGAAAGTTTTCTGGCATCGGGAATCCAGATTGAGATAATGGGAAAAGCTTTTCTGAGGTGAGGGTGTTTCCAATTATTAATCAGCTTAATTCATCACTCTACTATTATATTAAATGACACAAAACGTGTTACTATCAGTGACATATGTGTTTACGTGTGAATGGATCACCACACGTATAGCTATGCTAAATTATTACATTTTATTTAATTATGCCAATCTGGTAATGTTATGCCAAAAGGGATATATTAGTATACATTTTGCCGTTGATGTGTATTCCATCCAGAGGTAATCATCGTCGAGTCTAAATAAACCAAACCAACTCATTGTTACCCATAATAATGTTAATTGGCGCTGTCCTAACCGGTATAAACGGACATAATCAGCTCATACTCACCTGTGACATAACCTTGGTAGGTTTTATGGTATTCTAGCTTCCTCTTACAGGATAGTTGTTCTTTCTCATCAGTGATCAATGGATGTCTCTACAGTACAGATGTTGTTTCATTATTATTATGAGATGTACACTCTTTCTCTCTGTCTATAATGATAATCATGACATTTGAATCAATACTCATAAATGTAATTAATAACCAAGTATAATTTGATTATATTAGCCAGTAACGATTACAAAAAGGATGACTAGATAATGGCAAAGGAACATTTGTATTTTTTGTCGCAGTTTGAATGGTTAGGTAGCCGGACAAAAAAACCCCTTGAATAAAAAAGGTTAGGGTTAATTGACAGTAATCAACACACATACAAATGGTTGTTAGAATATGGCCACTGCAATGATAATCATTTTCATAGAGATCGGCAATTCTCGGTAAATCGACCGACCAATCAGGAACTGGCTACCTTTTTTGAGTCCTTCCTTAATAAACGTCAACCAGAGTCGTGATTTTTAGTATTTTACTCAATTAAAAATGACTTCGGTTGCCATACTGGAATGCTATTCGATAAAATCAAAAACTACTATCAGTTTTTGACAGTTTAAAAGCATATTAGTTAGTTGTGACTGCACACATAACCAAAAGTGAACTGCATTGTGAGAAAATAATGACTCCCTTTTCAGGGCGAAATCCTGAACAAGATTTACTATTCACTGAAATAATCGTTTGTTTATGGTCACTTCGCTTTAAATATATGGGGCAACGTAGAAAGTATATTCAGGCTTATAATATAAAATACTGAACTCACAACTTATTTCTAACTGTGACCTAACAAATAGGATAACTTATATTGATCTTTCAGACGAAAAAACACATTAAATACAGATGGCTATTTCGTATTATCAAACTCACACTAAATTGTAAATTTTATTGATTTCTCACGTATTTGTGGGAGACATCTGGCCATTCTAGAAAGAAGAGGTTTCGCCAGATTAACGTAAAGTATTATAATATATTTGTAATAGCCTTATCTACTTTCATCACTTGAAAAAGACTTTGGTTATATCCAGAGCCGGTGTTTTCTGACCTAGCTGAAAATAGTTCAGCTGGATTCTTGTTACCTGGGTCAATCGCCAGCCAGCCTCTGATTGGCCAGTACTTCGGGAATCTCCGGAATGAAAAGGACCAATGAAAATTTGTGTTTGGCCTTATATAGTTATATTTTCAAAAACTATATATTAAATTCACATATAAACCATCTTTTTCAAAACAACCACTGACATTCGTTTTTTTTGTCCGCACGGAGTTTTGTCCGGGATTCGAATTGTTAGATGTAGATCTACAAGGAGCAGCTTTTAAAACTTGTTTTGTCCTCGGCTTAAAAGGTTTTATTTATGGATTTTGTCCGGATACCCATATGTATACACCTTCACTTAATTACCACCTTAATATCGTTAACATATTGTTTAATATACCTACCGATTATCATGGATTTGTGAGAGAGGTTCGATGAAACCGCTCAATTAAAAACATCAACAAACATGGAGAAAATATCGTCACTTTCTGGGTTCGATGCATCATGGGAAATATTTTGTGTTTGCATGACCATGATGATAATCGTAACTTGAAGTTGCTAAGTGGATTTAGAGTATTTAAAAAAGAAACTATTTGTTTTCATTACTTCATTTATTCAACAGAAAAACATTATATACAGACAACCATTTACAGATATACATATACAAAATATACGTAGAGCTTTTGTAAATGGAAATACGTGGGCTAGAAAGGAATTTATCCTATAAGAGCCCGAAAATATTTCAAGTGAGTTCAAGTGAGTTCAAGATATACTGAGAACTGGACTATTCACCCTAGATTTAATTCGCATTGGTGTTAATTTCACCCCGTTTTATATTCGCCTTTGGGAACCATCGTCTTCGATTTATTCGCCTTCAGTTAGTTAAAATATAATGTATTAACAAATAGTCAATATATATATATATATATATATATATATATATATATATATATATATATTATATATATTATTTGATAAGGCGGAACATTGTGTGTGTCATGGTGGGATGGTGTATGCATATGCACTCTATTGTAGTGTTATGTTGAATGTGATCACATGTTATTTCAGACAGAAAATAATAATAATAATTACAAAACTTCTATTGGCCAATATCCTTGATAAAAATGATAGATGGGGTGGAAACTTAGGAAGGATATAAGCAAGTCTGTATATATATATATATATATATATATATATATATATATATATATATATATATATATATATATATATAATCTCTATATGTAAATATCTGAAAGAAAAAATAAGCTTTAAGTTTATAAAAGTTACACAAACAGTAGTTTGATATATATTATGGTCAATCGGCAGAGAGATCATATTCATGAGTATGAATCCAATTTTAAGGAGTAAATGGTCAGTGGCAAATACCGATGTTTGTCAGGGGGTGTCGCACCGGCTGCTGTGACAACGCTTCCGAAATGCACTGGTGCTGTTCGATAGGCACATCGTTTACTGCCATGGCATTTAACGACTATGCACTCGATTTAATAAGCACACATACTTATTGAAAGAATAAAGATTCAGGCTTTCAAAAACACAAATTTGTTGACGTAGCGCAGATAGAAATATGAACAAATGATGGACAAATATACGGTAAAACCAACACATTTAGCATCTGGATGCACCTTTATTAACATCTGTTGGGATACCCCCTGCATACCTCAGTATATGCATAGGCCAATGCATTTATTTGTCTGGGCCGAGGTCTATGTATAACATCTTGACAACTGGGGCTGTTTCGAAACGGGACCATCCTGTTTCGCAACTGGTATGGTTTTAAGAATGCCTTCCCATTTAGCAACCATGTAGCAATGAAATGGCATATGCTGTTATTTAAAAAATTGCTGGGTGATTGGCCAGTTATTTATCAGAATGGTATGTTATTGTGAAAATTAAATTGAATGTAAATTATATAGACTTCTATATAGAGTATTAGAGATATATGCATGAACAAATAAATTCTCAAAACAGTAAATTATGTGTTGAAAGTTGTTGAAACGGTCCTCTTCCAATTTCTAATGGGACGGACAGTTTCGAAACAGGAAGCGGACATATTCAACAACTTCAACAATATATGGCTTTCAGAAACTATGTTTAAAGACATTATATATGCATATATAAATGCTTAAAAACACATGCAAAAATAATAAATTCATATTTTACTAAATAGTGCACGACCAAATTTGTCATGATCTGATCATTCTGATGCTGTGCTGCATTAAGTGGTT
>JAODUP010002368.1:0-12837 GCA_025642065.1 Paralvinella palmiformis
ACTTAATCAAAACAATACCTAATAATTTATTAAGCTAAGTCACATAGTTACCTTTCTTAGATTATGAATATCTTACCTTTCATCACAATTAACATACTTTTTTAATTTTAATATGATACTAATTTACACTTACTTCAATATTAGAAATGTATTTGCTACTCTTTTAAAATAGGACGATATTCTTTTTCCTTTACAAAGACATTACTCTTTACTTTTTCAATTTATTCATATCAACAATTTCATCAATTTACTTTAGGAAAAGAAAATACAAATTATATATTAATCCTAAAGATAATTAATTTAGAATGATATATATCCTTAACTTCCTAACAGGTTCATAAAAAGAAATTGCAAATAAAATTAAGAATATACAACTTTAAAATTTAGTTATTTTCAGGATTATTGAAATTTAAATGACAATTATAAAAATGTCATTTACATATCTTATAATCATATCATCTACTGAATAAAAAATTCATTATTTTACAGTTTTAACGAAATTACTTCATTTTTAATCTTTGATTGGACATTATTCATATATTAACATCTTCTAAGACATAGAATCACAAACATTCTTTAAAATGTCAAATTAAATTATATATTTTATCATTGGAAATAAATAAATATTTAATTCCTTATTGAAAATATGAATCAAATAAATCTATTCATAAGCTTAAAAAATCATTAAAATTAATGTTTAATTATAATTGAAAATTAACATCCTTTGAAGAAAAATATCTACATTTTCACTTCCTTTATTATAATATTTCTAAATTTCTCATTAAATTTTTTTAAATTAAAATTTCAATCAATACAGAATTTCTAGATATAATCCATTATCTGATGAACGAATAATCAATTTTATAAATATTTCTAAATTTCTTCAAAAATGCTAGACGATGGATAGGTAGCTGGAAGAATACACCCTAAATACATATTATAACGCAAACTCAGTTCAAATATAATTTAACTGTTTGGTCAACCGCTTCTCAGAATGTGAACCCTAACATACGCAACTTATAATCATACATAAAGTTAAACTATAACCTTTTAAACATTTTAGTTCACATCTTTTCTACCATTCATTGTCTATTATATTCAGCAAAATAATCATACACCATTCAATTTATTCAGATTAAACCCACCATACCTTATATTGGTGAGATCTCACATTATTGCACTTAATTTCAATAAAGACCTTTATTCTATTTTTCATTGAAATACTTTATTTGTTTCTAAAAAATAAATTACTTCTATCAATTTAATGTTGAACACATTCATAAATAAAATATATTATGCTGATAATAATATATTTAAGATTAAGATTAATTAATAGATTAATAAGAATGTATACATTCTTTAAAAACGAATATATTTTATTTATTTTACATATTATATTAAGTCTTTCTTTTACAAAATTTGTAATTTCATAAAAAATCATTGTTAAGATATTTTATTCTATAATGAATAAGATATCCATTATAACAAAATGATAAAATAACTTCAATAAATATAATTGTAAAATAATTATTCATTTTGAAAATCTTTTTTTATATTAATTCATAACTTTTTAAAATTTCTCAATCTCAAAAATTTAATTTTCTTCATTTTGAAATATTTTTATTTATTAAATAATCTGATTTCTGATTCAGAAACAGTAGTAACGATTTATACATAACTAATGAATTACTGATTAAAACTACCGAGATAACACCACACACTAATTATAACTCGTCAACTCTACTAGAGTTCAACAAGACATTCACTTTTTAATTTATTCGAACTTTTAGCAACATCTTCCTTTTAGTTTATTGGGAAATGGAAAATCATCAAATTATATTTCTTTCACGAACAAAGAAATTATCGTTACTACAGACAACTTCTCTAAATGTTCGCTGAAAGAAATTTACAGAAATGAAAAGATAAAATTTTATCTTAGATTAATCAGATTAATTTTAAAGGAGAGAAATTCAATAAAAATGTAAATTTCTGAGAAATCATAGCAAGGCTGAATAAAATATCTTTTCTATTTTAGCAAGTATTAATAAAATTATTTCTATGTGAATTCCCCTATCTCATGATATCGTTAAGATCTTCCTTTACAGAATAAACAATCCTTTTACAGAACAAAAAATATCATCCATTCTTTGGAAGTAAATCGAATTTACCCATTAGAATGAATAATAGCACAATATCTATTCATAAAAGGCACATAAAATGCATAAAAATAACTGTTTAATCATTTTAAAAATTAATAATTTTCTAGAAATAACATTACTTCATTATTCACAAAATTCTACATTTTCACTTAAATTTATTAATTAATCTTCAATCAAACATTTTTTTAAATTTTTCTTCAATCAAAAAATATCTTCTATTTTTTCTTCATTTTCAAAATTTTCCTTAAAGTATTTACTTAAATTACTAATACAAGAATTTAGTAGATTACCACAATAAACACGTATTAATGATACGCAATATCCACATTTATTTAAAAAATGTTTCTCAATTACCGATGATTGGAACAGCACGTAACGAGTACTGAAATACACCAGAAGAAACGCAATTTCTTTAACCTTCTGGTTAATACTATTCAACCCTAGTTCTTGGAAGAAAATTCCTACTACTTAGTATATAAACATCAAACAAAACGCACATTCTAATTATACTGTTTCTTTTCAGGTCCACATTCCATACTTCTATGACGATCATTTACGTGCAACATAAGTGCACTTAGCACCCTATTTAATTTATTGCCGAGAAAGCTAAAAAGCCACACACTAAAGTAACCTTATAGATATCGAGATGATGGTAGATAGTCTCGACACTTTCCTTCACATATTAGGCACGATACGTTTCTTTCTCCACTTTAACAAAGACAATTATCTGCTTTACTTTTTTCAAGTTTATTCGAACTTTCTTTCAGCAACATCTTCCATTCTGCTGAGTTTACTTTACGGGAGAAATGGAAACAGATCAATCAAATTATTATCTTCGTTTGCCTCACAACAGACAGAAACGTTAATTATATGAATGCGTATAGATGACATATCCCAGTTTACACCCTCCTCCTCAACATGGTTCGCTGAGAAACAGAAATATTAGCAAAGGAATATAGATTAAATGAAAGATATAATAACCTTTTATATATTTAGGCTAGTATTTATATCCTAAGGCATTATTGAAATTTCTAAAAGTAGAAGAAAGTTCAATAAAAAGAAAGTGGTGCAATTTACATGATCTGTATCTAATCATAGCTCACACGTGCTCTGAATAAAAATTTCTTTTCTATTTTAGCAAGTTATGTACAACGACAATATTCCATTCTTTCCTTAAGTGCTTTGACTTTTTACCCACTTTATCTCTATGATATCGTATAAGCATCAGCTTCCTTTTACAGAAAAATAGAACACAGAATCCCATTGTGCTTGTACAGAATGTCAAACTTCACAATTATATCATTCTCATCTCAGATTTGGGAAAGTAAATACGTATATTTAATCTCCAGTTAATGAACATAGAGCACATATGATATGCACAAAAATAAATCTAGTTCATAAAAGGCCACATAAAGAAATGCAATATAAAATTAACTGGTTTAGATCTATTTAATTAACAACATTTAATTCACACTCTCTTCTGTGGAAGAAAAATATGCATACATTTTCACCTTCCTATTATTCGTACTTATTTCTCAACATTTCCCTCACTTTAAACGTTTTTATATTAAAACATTGATACTTCTTCAAATCACAAGAACATCTTCTTTTAGATAGATATTTTCTCATTCACATTCTTTTTCAGAGAAGAAATAGATCTTCTAATTTTTAGTGCATTCATCTAGTTGTGCAAATAACTAAATTTCCTTCAAAGATATTTACCTTATGAATTACCGATCGGATATAAGTCAGGGTATGGTTAACGTAGAGTTTACACACGCAATAAAACACACCTGTATTAATGATAACGCAATATTCTTCTCTAACATTTTATTTCAAAAAAATGGTTGTGATCAGCGAGTCGAACCCGGATGGATTGCTTGGAAGGCAACCATGCTAACCGCTACACCACTGACGCATATGTGAAATACCATCCAGAAAACAGAAACGGTGCATAATTATCTCAATTTTGCAAACCTTGGTTCTGGTTCACAACATACTATTCCTAACCCATCAGTTCATTGTGTATAGCATGAACATTCGCGTCTACTTAGCTTAATGTATACTAATCAATACACATCAAATGCAAAATAACCGCTCACCATTTCTACGACTATGATTATTAGTTTACTGTTTCTTTTCAGGTCCACATTCCATAGCTTCTATGACGATCATTTACGTGCAACATAAGTGCACTTAGCACCCTATTTAATTTATTGCCGAGAAAGCTAAAAAGCCACCATAAGTACCTTATGATATCAGATGATGTTTCTGACACTTTCCTTCCATTAGCACGATACGTTCTTTCCCTTTAACAAAGACATTATCGCTTTACTTTTTTTCAAGTTTTTCGAACTTTCTTTCAGCAACATCTTCCATCTTCTGATTATTCGGAGAATGGCAGATAATCAAATATTTCTTCGTTTGCCTCAACAGACAGAAACGTTAATTATATGAATGCGTATAATGTATCCCAGTTTACACCTTCCTCCTCAACATGTTCCTGAGCAGAAATATTAAAAGGAATATAGAAAAGAAAGATATAATAACCTTTTATATTTAGGCAGATTTATACCTAATTATTGAATTCTATAGAAGAAATTCAATAAAAAGAAAGTGGTCAATTTACATGATTGTATCTAATCATAGCTCACACGTGCATCTGAATAAAAATATTCTTTTCTATTTTACAATTATGTACAAGAAATATTCCATTTTTCTTAAGTTTTGACTTTTTACCCACTTTATTCTATGATATCGTGCATCAGCTTCCTTTTACAAAATAGAACACAAATCCCTTGGCTTGTACAGAATGTCAAACTTCACAATTTATATTCTCATCTCAGATTTGGGAAAGTAATACGATATTTAACCCAGTTAATCAAGAGCAATATGTATCACAAAATAAATCTAGTTCATAAAACAATAAGAACAATAAATTAACTGGTTTAGATTATTTAATTAACAATTTAATTCACATCTCTTCTGTGGAAGAAAAATGTATATTTCACCTCCATTATTCGACTACAATTTCCAAAATTTCCTACTTTAAAGGCCTTTTAAATTAAAACATTAACTTCTTCAAATCACAAGAACATCTTCTTTTAGATAGATATTTTCTCTCTTCTTTCAGAGAAGAAATAGATCTTCAATTTTTATGCATTCACTAGTTGTCAATAATTACATTTCCTTCAAAGATATTTACCTTATGAATTACATCTATAAGTCAGGAGTATGGTTAAGTAGATTTTCGCAATAAACAACCTGTATTAGATAAGCAATATTCTTCTAATTTTATTCAAATGTTGTGCATAAGCGAGTCGAACCCGGATGATTGCTTGGAAGGCAACCATGCTAACGTCACCACTACGCATATGTGAAATACCACAAAACACAACTGTATAATTATCTCAATTTTGCAAACTTGTTCTGGTTCACAACATACTATTCCTAACCCATCAGTTATTGTGAAGCATGAACTTGGCGTCTACTAGCTAATGATACACAATACACATAAGTGAAATAACCGCTCACCACTACGACATGATTATTAGTTTACTGTTTCTTTTCAGGTCCACATCATAGCTTCTAACGATCATTTACGTGAACATAGCATTAGCACCCTATTAATTTATGGAGAACTAAAAAGCCACACACTAAAGTAACCTTAAGATATCGAGATATGATAGTTGACACTTTCCTTCACAATTGCACCATAGTTTCTTTCGCCATTTACAAAGACAATTATCTGCTTTACTTTTTTCAAGTTTATTCGAACTTTCTTTCAGCAACATCTCCACTTGAGTTTACTTTACGGGAGAAATGGAACGATAATCAAATATACTTCGTTTGCCTCACACAGACAGAAACGTTAATTATATGAATGCTATAGAGACATATCCAGTTTACACTTCAACTTACAGTTCTCAGCAACATCTTCCATTCAATGAGTTACTTTACGGGAGAAATGGAAACAGATCAATCAAATTATTATCTTCGTTTGCCTCCTACAGACAGAAACGTTAATTATATGAATGCGTATAGATGACATATCCCAGTTGTACATTCTCCTCAACATGGTTCGTGAGAAAAGAAATATTAGCAAAGGAATATAGATTAAATGAAAGATATAATAACCTTTTATACATTTAGGCTAGTATTTATATCCTAAGGCATTATTGAAATTTCCAATAAAGATTCAATAAAAAGAAAGTGGTGCAATTTACATGATCTGTATCTAATCATAGCTCACACGTGCTTCTGAATAAAAATTTCTTTTCTATTTTAGCAAGTTATGTACAACGAAATATTCCATTTTCCTTAAGTGCTTTGACTTTTTACCCACTTTATCTTATGATATCGTATAAGCATCAGTTCCTTTTAGGCCACAATAGAACACAAATCCCATTGTGCTTGTACAGATTTAAATTAACAAATTTAATTCCACTCTCAGATTTGGGAAAGTAAATATATATTTTATCTCCAGTTAATGAACATAGAGCACATATGATATGCCAAAAATAAATCTAGTTCATAAAAGGCCACATAAAGAAATGCAATATAAAATTAACTGGTTTAGATCTATTTAATTACAACATTTAATTCACACTCTCTTCTGTGGAAGAAAAATATGCATACATTTTCACCTTCCTATTATTCGTACTTGAATTTCTCAA
Source organism: Paralvinella palmiformis (assembly GCA_025642065.1). Classification (NCBI taxonomy): domain Eukaryota; kingdom Metazoa; phylum Annelida; class Polychaeta; order Terebellida; family Alvinellidae; genus Paralvinella; species Paralvinella palmiformis. The sequence goes on from JAODUP010002368.1 coordinate 6,836, forward strand.
CATTTCCCTCACTTTAAACTTTTTTTTAAATTAAAACATTGATACTTCTTCAAATCACAAGAACATCTTCTTTTAGATAGATATTTTCTCATTCACATTCTTTTTCAGAGAAGAAATAGATCTTCTAATTTTTAGTGCATTCATCTAGTTGTGCAAATAACTACATTTCCTTCAAAGATATTTACCTTATGAATTACCGATCGGATATAAGTCAGGATATGGTTAACGTAGAGTTTACACGCAATAAAACACACCTGTATTAATGATAACGCAATATTCTTCTCTAACATTTTATTTCAAAACAATGGTTGAGATCAGCGGGGAGTCGAACCCGGATTGATTGCTTGGAAGGCAACCATGCTAACCGCTACACCACTGACGCATATGTGAAATACCATCCAGACAGCAGAAACTGTGCATAATTATCTCAATTTTGCAAACCTTGGTTCTGGTTCACAACATACTATTCCTAACCCATCAGTTCATTGTGTATAGCATGAACATTCGCGTCTACTTAGCTTAATGTATACTAATCAATACACATCAAATGCAAAATAACCGCTCACCATTTCTACGACTATGATTATTAGTTTACTGTTTCTTTTCAGGTCCACATTCCATAGCTTCTATGACGATCATTTACGTGCAACATAAGTGCACTTAGCACCCTATTTAATTTATTGCCGAGAAAGCTAAAAAGCCACACACTAAAGTAACCTTATAGATATCGAGATGATGGTAGATAGTCTCGACACTTTCCTTCACATATTAGGCACGATACGTTTCTTTCTCCACTTTAACAAAGACAATTATCTGCTTTACTTTTTTTCAAGTTTATTCGAACTTTCTTTCAGCAACATCTTCCATTCTGCTCAGTTCACTTTACGGGAGAAATGGAAACAGATCAATCAAATGATTATCTTCGTTTGCCTCGCTACAGACAGAAGCGTTAATTATATGAATGCGTATAGATGACATATCGCATTTAACACCCTCTTTTCCTCAACATGGTTCGCTGAGAAGCAGGAATATTCCAAAAATAAAATATAGATTAAATGAAAGATATAATAACCTTTATATATATCTAGGCTAGTATTTATATCCTAGGGCATTATTGAAATTTCTAAAAGGAGAAGAAAGTTCAATAAAAAGAAAGTGGTGCAATTTACATGATCTGTATCTAATCATAGCTCACACGTGCGTCTGAATAAAAAATAACTTTTCTATTTTAGCAAGTTATGTACAACGACAATATCTCCATTTATTTCCTAACGTGCTTTGATGTTTTACCCACTTTATCTCTATGATATCGTATAAGCATCAGCTTCCTTTTACAGAAAAATAGAACACAGAATCCCATTGTGCTTGTACAGAATGTCAAACTTCACAATTATATCATTCTCATCTCAGATTTGGGAAAGTAAATACCATATATTTTAATATCCAGTTAATGAGCATAGAGCACATATGATATGCGCAAAAATAAATCTAGTTCATAAAAGGCCACATAAAGAAATGCAATATAAAATTAACTGGTTTAGATCTATTTAATTGACAACATTTAATTCACACTCTCTTCTGTGGAAGAAAAATATGCATACATTTTCACCTTCCTATTATTCGTACTTGCATTTCTCAACATTTCCCTCACTTTAAACGTTTTTTATATTAAAAAAATACATCTTCAAATCACAAGAACATCTTCTTTTAGATAGATATTTTCTCATTCACATTCTTTTCAGAGAAGAAATCGATCTTCTAATTTTTAGTGCATTCATCTAGTTGTGCAAATAACTAAATTTCCTTCAAAGATATTTACCTTATGAATTACCGATCGGATATAAGTCAGGAGTATGGTTAACGTAGAGTTTGTACACGCAATAAAACACACCTGTATTAATGATAACGCAATATTCTTCTCAAACATATTATTTAAAAAAAATTGTTGTGCGTCAGCCGGGAGTCGAACCCGGATCGACTGCTTGGAAGGCAACCATGCTAACCGCTACACCACTGACGCATACGTGAAATATGGCCCAGACAGCAGAAACGGTGCATAATTCTCTCAATTTTGCGAAGCTTCTTTCTGGTTCACAAAATACTTTTCCTAACCCATCAGTTCATTGTGCATAGCATGAACATGCGCGTCTCCTTAGCTTAATGTATACTAAGCAATTCACATCAAGTGCAAAATAACCGCTCACCATTTCTACGACTATGATTATTAGTTTAGTGTTTCTTTTCAGGTCGGTCCACATTCCATGGCTTCTATGACGATCATTTACGTGCAACATAAGTGCACTTAGCAGCCTATTTAATTTATTGTCGAGAAAGCTAAAAAGCCACACACTAAAGTAACCTTATAGATATCGAGATGATGGTAGATAGTCTGGACACTTTCCTTCACATATTAGGCACGATACGTTTCTTTCGCCACTTTAACAAAAACAATTATCTGATTTACTTATTTTCAAGCTTATTCGAACTTTCTTTCAGCAACATCTTCCATTCTGCTCAGTTCACTTTACGGGAGAAATGGAAACAGATCAAACAAATTATTATCTTCGTTTGCCTCGCTACAGACAGAAGCGTTAATTATATGAATGCGTATAGATGACATATCGCATTTTACACCCTCCTTTCCTCAACATGGTTCGCTGAGAAGCAGGAATATTCCAAAAATAAAATATAGATTAACTGAAAGATATAATAACCTTTATATATATCTATGCTAGTATTTATATCATAGGGCATTATTGAAATTTCTAAAAGGAGAAGAAAGTTCAATAAAAAGAAAGTGGTGCAATTTACATGATCTGTATTTAATCATAGCTCACACGTGCGTCTGAATACAAAATAACTTTTCTATTTTAGCAAGTTTTGTACAACGACAATATCTCCATTTATTTCCTAACGTGCTTTGACGTTTTACCCACTTTATCTGTATAATATCGTATAAGCATCAGCTTCCTTTTACAGAAAAATAGAACACACAATCCCATCGTGCTTGTACAGAATGTTCAACTTCACAATGATATCATTCTCATTTCAGATTTGGGAAAGTAAATACCATATATTTTAATATCCAGTTAATGAGCATAGAGCACATATGATATGCGCAAAAATAAATCTAGTTCATAAAAGGCCACATAAAGAAATGCAATATAAAATTAACTGGTTTAGATCTATTTAATTGACAACATTTAATTCACACTCTCTTCTGTGGAAGAAAAATATGCATACATTTTCACCTTCCTATTATTCGTACTTGCATTTCTCAACATTTCCCTCACTTTAAACGTTTTTTATATTAAAAAAATACATCTTCAAATCACAAGAACATCTTCTTTTAGATAGATATTTTCTCATTCACATTCTTTTCAGAGAAGAAATCGATCTTCTAATTTTTAGTGCATTCATCTAGTTGTGCAAATAACTACATTTCCTTCAAAGATATTTACCTTATGAATTACCGATCGGATATAAGTCAGGAGTATGGTTAACGTAGAGTTTGTACACGCAATAAAACACACCTGTATTAATGATAACGCAATATTCTTCTCAAACATATTATTTAAAAAAAATTGTTGTGCGTCAGCCGGGAGTCGAACCCGGATCGACTGCTTGGAAGGCAACCATGCTAACCGCTACACCACTGACGCATACGTGAAATATGGCCCAGACAGCAGAAACGGTGCATAATTCTCTCAATTTTGCGAAGCTTCTTTCTGGTTCACAAAATACTTTTCCTAACCCATCAGTTCATTGTGCATAGCATGAACATGCGCGTCTCCTTAGCTTAATGTATACTAAGCAATTCACATCAAGTGCAAAATAACCGCTCACCATTTCTACGACTATGATTATTAGTTTAGTGTTTCTTTTCAGGTCGGTCCACATTCCATGGCTTCTATGACGATCATTTACGTGCAACATAAGTGCACTTAGCAGCCTATTTAATTTATTGTCGAGAAAGCTAAAAAGCCACACACTAAAGTAACCTTATAGATATCGAGATGATGGTAGATAGTCTGGACACTTTCCTTCACATATTAGGCACGATACGTTTCTTTCGCCACTTTAACAAAAACAATTATCTGATTTACTTATTTTCAAGCTTATTCGAACTTTCTTTCAGCAACATCTTCCATTCTGCTCAGTTCACTTTACGGGAGAAATGGAAACAGATCAATCAAATGATTATCTTCGTTTGCCTCGCTACAGACAGAAGCGTTAATTATATGAATGCGTATAGATGACATATCGCATTTTACACCCTCCTTTCCTCAACATGGTTCGCTGAGAAGCAGGAATATTCCAAAAATAAAATATAGATTAAATGAAAGATATAATAACCTTTATATATATCTAGGCTAGTATTTATATCCTAGGGCATTATTGAAATTTCTAAAAGGAGAAGAAAGTTCAATAAAAAGAAAGTGGTGCAATTTACATGATCTGTATCTAATCATAGCTCACACGTGCGTCTGAATAAAAAATAACTTTTCTATTTTAGCAAGTTATGTACAACGACAATATCTCCATTTATTTCCTAACGTGCTTTGACGTTTTACCCACTTTATCTGTATAATATCGTATAAGCATCAGCTTCCTTTTACAGAAAAATAGAACACAGAATCCCATTGTGCTTGTACAGAATGTCAAACTTCACAATGATATCATTCTCATTTCAGATTTGGGAAAGTAAATACCATATATTTTAATATCCAGTTAATGAGCATAGAGCACATATGATATGCACAAAAATAAATCTAGTTCATAAAAGGCCACATAAAGAAATGCAATATAAAATTAACTGGTTTAGATCTATTTAATTGACAACATTTAATTCACACTCTCTTCTGTGGAAGAAAACAATGCATACATTTTCACCTTCCTATTATTCGTACTTGCATTTCTCAACATTTCCCTCACTTTAAACGTTTTTTATATTAAAAAAATACATCTTCAAATCACAAGAACATCTTCTTTTAGATAGATATTTTCTCATTCACATTCTTTTCAGAGAAGAAATCGATCTTCTAATTTTTAGTGCATTCATCTAGTTGTGCAAATAACTACATTTCCTTCAAAGATATTTACCTTATGAATTACCGATCGGATATAAGTCAGGAGTATGGTTAACGTAGAGTTTGTACACGCAATAAAACACACCTGTATTAATGATAACGCAATATTCTTCTCAAACATATTATTTAAAAACAATTGTTGTGCGTCAGCCGGGAGTCGAACCCGGATCGACTGCTTGGAAGGCAACCATGCTAACCGCTACACCACTGACGCATACGTGAAATATGGCCCAGACAGCAGAAACGGTGCATAATTCTCTCAATTTTGCGAAGCTTCTTTCTGGTTCACAAAATACTTTTCCTAACCCATCAGTTCATTGTGCATAGCATGAACATGCGCGTCTACTTAGCTTAATGTATACTAATCAATTCACATCAAGTGCAAAATAACCGCTCACCATTTCTACGACTATGATTATTAGTTTAGTGTTTCTTTTCAGGTCCACATTCCATGGCTTCTATGACGATCATTTACGTGCAACATAAGTGCACTTAGCACCCTATTTAATTTATTGTCGAGAAAGCTAAAAAGCCACACACTAAAGTAACCTTATAGATATCGAGATGATGGTAGATAGTCTGGACACTTTCCTTCACATATTAGGCGCGATACGTTTCTTTCGCCACTTTAACAAAAACAATTATCTGCTTTACTTATTTTCAAGCTTATTCGAACTTTCTTTCAGCAACATCTTCCATTCTGCTCAGTTCACTTTACGGGAGAAATGGAAACAGATCAATCAAATGATTATCTTCGTTTGCCTCGCTACAGACAGAAGCGTTAATTATATGAATGCGTATAGATGACATATCGCATTTTACACCCTCCTTTCCTCAACATGGTTCGCTGAGAAGCAGGAATATTCCAAAAATAAAATATAGATTAAATGAAAGATATAATAACCTTTATAT
>JAODUP010002318.1:0-11664 GCA_025642065.1 Paralvinella palmiformis
AAGTCCACATCTTTTCTTTTTATATATAGATATACATACGCACACACGCACACCTATATATATATATATACATGCAACATAATCAATGTCTGAATACTCTACATGAAAAAAGAAGAACAAAACACTCTGTGTCGAGTAGAAACTACATCATTCGATTGGTTATTTATTGGCATGGACAAAATAGTGTGATCAGTTCGGGGCAAAACATTACCACTTCAGAGACAGTTAGCGAGTTCATTTCATTCAGAAGTCGTGTAACATTAGATACATTAGAAATTCCGAAGATAACACGAAAACACTTCTTTCCATTCTGGTCCCGAATCACATTGTAGACACAGCGAATTGACAATCTCACAACTTTCCATTTCAATCTCTCCCATTATTACCCGGATGTGGTGGCATCAGTAGTGAACAATCCTAGTACTACTACTCTTCTCCTCCCACTTCTTCACATTTCATCATATAATCATAATGTATTTTTAATAAAGCGCCCTTACTAACAGCAGCCATTCAAAGGCGCTGCTGTACCATGAATATCCAATATAATCTAAAATGATCTAAAAATGATATCTCTCTCTCTCTCTCTCTGAAAACCCTGTAAGTGGTTGGTGCCTTGTCATGGTTTACTGTCGTACAGAAATTTCCTGTTTGTCTTCTTACTAAACCAATCCCGGACTTAATGAGACCAACTCAGCTCATTCATACACTGGGCAGCACGACTTAGTTTACTCAATCATCTGGCTTGTTCTTTTCATCTGCTCTAGTGTACAGTTTATTTTCATTAACACCATGTCAGCCTAGTTCTGGTCACTTGTTCATGTCAAACGTTACTGCACAATAATGCACACTTATTTCTAAATGATGACAACACCATGACTGACAATGTGGACCAGAAGATCAATTGTTCTATAATAATATTCTGATGTACTACATGTTAGAACACACCACGCAGTACCATGGTGGAAGCGAGTGGTTCTTCGCCGTTTTCAAATCCTGCTATTTTAGTCTATTACAATCACATCTGCCTACCCTACCGTAGGTAATAAACAAATTCAAACCACGACACCCTACAACCTACGCTGATGACGAGCTAGAACACATCGTCTCACAGACTACTGTGAAATGCCAACATACAACCAGATATTAATGTTCTGTCTTGTTATGAGCAGCTCAGACATTCTCCTCGCCTTCTTAACCTCTACTAGTCACCGTAAACCTGTTGTAGTGTGCATTCCCCAGATGGCAGCACCGAACAGAGAACATTCGTACGCGAGAAGATATGATGGGACATTGCTATATAAGGTATCTCTGTAAACTTAATATGAAGCGATACGCTCGTTCTGCACAAGTTGCCGACCTGACACACACACACACACACACACACGGCGAATTAGTGTTATTATTATAAGCAACAAAACTACCAAGATCAACAACTCGGCACACACCTCACCATACACAACGACCGGTATATAGTCTTTCTTAACATTTGGAGGCTCTGAAAAGAGCCATTTTGTACGTGTTTGCCGGTATAAGCGAGAGTCGACTTCTTAGGCACGCTCGCCACGGATACGGCGGGCAAGCTGGATGTCCTTGGGCATGATGGTGACGCGTTTGGCGTGGATAGCGCACAAGTTCGTGTCCTCGAAAAGACCGACCAGGTAAGCCTCGCTAGCCTCCTGCAGTGCCATGACGGCCGAACTCTGGAAGCGCAGGTCGGTCTTGAAGTCCTGTGCGATTTCACGGACCAGACGCTGGAATGGCAGCTTGCGGATCAGCAGCTCGGTGCTCTTCTGGTAACGACGGATCTCTCGCAGGGCCACGGTTCCTGGCCTATAACGATGAGGTTTCTTTACGCCGCCGGTTGCTGGTGCACTCTTTCGTGCAGCCTTCGTGGCCAGCTGCTTCCTGGGAGCCTTTCCTCCCGTAGACTTTCTAGCGGTCTGCTTCGTACGTGCCATAACTGAGATGTCTGCTGTTCAAAACCTCAGACTGAATGCGAAAACTTGGTAGTATCCTCGACTTTATCTAGTTCGGCGCGCTCGCCTCTCATTGGCTGATACAACAGCTCGCAAAACGGCGAATGCTTTCGCCGGCTCGCTGTGCGCCGCACAAACTGACTTAGGTAGTCCAGCGACGCGAACCAACACTATACGTCGCACGTTAGGCCTACATCGTGGCTATTTATTACTGGAATTGGCGCGGTTTACTGAAGACGATCTATACTTCGCAACCTACCCAATTTCAATTACTACCGGCGATCGCACAACTAATAATTACCACTCGCACCCAATGTAAACAAACAACAACACTCACTCGCCTCCCAAATACTAACCCAAACAAGTCTCTTCGGAACAACAGACATCGCTCACGCCATACGAGTCAGCGATGAAGTCGATCTCTATCTAAAACAGACCCGATTTCTTTTCCCCCACTAATCTATGATTAAAATAATAGCAAATAATAGTTCACCTTTCGGATCACGGTGCGTCAAACTTACGCTAAAACACACATGCACACAACACAGCTAGGTTGCTTGTCTTTTGGATACGAGTGGTGGTTCCGAAAGGAACCGTTTGTGGCTGTTTGTTGTTATTGTCGTTGTCAACTGTACGGCTTCGATCTAACCGCCAAATCCATACAGAGTACGGCCTTGACGCTTCAGGGCGTAGACGACGTCCATGGCGGTGACGGTCTTCCTCTTGGCGTGCTCGGTGTAGGTTACGGCATCCCGGATGACGTTCTCGAGAAATACCTTCAGCACACCGCGAGTCTCTTCGTAGATCAGACCCGAAATACGCTTCACGCCACCTCTGCGTGCCAGACGACGGATGGCCGGCTTGGTGATTCCCTGGATGTTGTCGCGGAGAACCTTCCTGTGACGCTTGGCGCCTCCTTTTCCCAATCCCTTACCACCTTTACCTCGACCAGACATGATCAATTTCAGCAATGACTTTTCTCTCGTGCAAGCGAAGAGACGAATGCCCGCTCCGGCCCCTGGCCGGCCTCTTTATAGCGCTGCTCGACTCTGGGTTTTTCCCAACGTTACGCCGGTCGAACACGAAGCCGCCATCTTGTTTGGAAATCCCCAGCCAGACGGCCGGCTCGCGTGCCGACGCTGCGCTGCGAAGCTGCCGAATCGAACGGCTCGCTCTCGGCGCAGAATTTCGACATCGAAAGGCGCTGGTATACAGGCCACTACGCTTGGCGCCAAATGGGACCGGAGACAAAGAATGTCGCCTGTTGTCGTTAGTTAGGCCCGTCATACTGTCCGAGCATCCCTCTCCACTAATTATCTCCATCTTTTTTCAGATTTCAGTTCGTAAAAAACAGAACCAAACTACACGCAAACACCGTATCGTTAAGAAAACGAACAACAGCCTGCTTGTCTAATACCGAACGAAGCTAAACAACACGGTCTGGTCTGCCTAACTCTCCGATGCAGCGCAGTAAAGCTTTAAAAACAAATCAGATTATGCTGTGTAGGCGAATCGTTAGTAGAGCGTTTTCCGTCAAAACCTACACTACAGAGAGTTTGCGATGGCGAACAAATAATGCATAAATGCCGCCTGCTTACGTTCTAAGCTATCGACGGATTGTGTTATATGTTTCGAAGAGTACTACTTGGAAGCGAACCTAACATGTCAGTAAATTCTATTCTGCCCTCCTCCATATGCAGCAAATGGTGCCTTCATTCACACCAACCCATACCGACTGAAATCAGCCTTATACAATAACGATGGTCTTGTCGTTTTTGACATGTGGGGGCTCTGAATAGAGCCGTTTGAATGTAGCAAAACACTAGTGGGAGTTTAGTCGGTCAGTGTTTACTTGGAGCTGGTGTATTTCGTGACGGCCTTGGTGCCTTCGCTGACGGCGTGCTTGGCCAACTCACCGGGCAAGAGAAGACGGACGGCGGTCTGGATTTCTCTGGAGGTGATTGTCGACCGGCGGTTGTAGTGGGCCAGACGGCTAGCCTCGGCGGCGATGCGCTCGAAGATGTCGTTAACGAACGAGTTCATTATACTCATCGCTTTGCTCGAGATACCGGTGTCGGGATGTACTTGCTTCAATACCTTGTAGATATAGATGCTGTAGCTTTCCCTCCTCCTCTTCCTTCGTTTCTTGTCGCCGCCGCGTGCGGCCTTGGCCTTGCTGGCAGCCTTCTTCGCTCCCTTAGACGCAGGTTTAGGTGGCATCGTGTCGAATATCGCGATGACAGTAATGTCGGCGGTTGGCCGGCTAGGCCTTATATATGAGCCAAGCAGCGAGCCGCGAGCCGGTCGCTTGTCGCTGTGTAAGTGAAAGAGAGGCTAGCCTGCGCTCAGTTCGATTCGGCTCGGCTCGGCACGCTCGGAGCCGTCATATAAAAGCCGGCTACTCGGCGCTCGCTATCAGTTAGCTTCACGAAGTGATCGTCGAAGTTTTGTCTCTATCGAAGTTTTACGCACTCCAACATGACAGGACGCGGTAAAGGAGGAAAGGCGAAGGGAAAGGCAAAGTCCCGATCATCCCGTGCCGGTCTTCAGTTCCCAGTGGGAAGGATCCATCGTCTGCTGAGAAAGGGCAACTATGCCGAGCGTGTCGGAGCCGGTGCACCCGTCTATTTGGCTGCCGTCATGGAGTATTTGGCCGCCGAGGTTCTCGAGTTGGCAGGTAACGCCGCACGGGACAACAAGAAGACGAGGATCATCCCCCGTCACTTGCAGTTGGCCATCCGTAACGACGAGGAGTTGAACAAACTCCTGTCCGGAGTGACCATTGCCCAGGGTGGCGTTCTGCCAAACATCCAGGCCGTACTTCTGCCCAAGAAGACGCAGAAGCCAAAGTAAACAGGCTAGTTAACATCCGAACCGATTACACCACCAACAAACGGCTCTCCTCAGAGCCACCTAATTCTTGTCGAGAGACAAATCGACCTGGTTCTTTGTTTGGTTAGTTTAGTTCGGGATTGTAGGTATATATATATATATATATATATGTGGGGCTAGGTGTGCTGCTTTCAGTTGTGAAATATGCAATACTTTTATTATCTAGACATCCTATCGGTGTTCTATGGTACAAGTCCACATCTTTTCTTTTTATATATAGATATACATACGCACACACGCACACCTATATATATATATATACATGCAACATAATCAATGTCTGAATACTCTACATGAAAAAAGAAGAACAAAACACTCTGTGTCGAGTAGAAACTACATCATTCGATTGGTTATTTATTGGCATGGACAAAATAGTGTGATCAGTTCGGGGCAAAACATTACCACTTCAGAGACAGTTAGCGAGTTCATTTCATTCAGAAGTCGTGTAACATTAGATACATTAGAAATTCCGAAGATAACACGAAAACACTTCTTTCCATTCTGGTCCCGAATCACATTGTAGACACAGCGAATTGACAATCTCACAACTTTCCATTTCAATCTCTCCCATTATTACCCGGATGTGGTGGCATCAGTAGTGAACAATCCTAGTACTACTACTCTTCTCCTCCCACTTCTTCACATTTCATCATATAATCATAATGTATTTTTAATAAAGCGCCCTTACTAACAGCAGCCATTCAAAGGCGCTGCTGTACCATGAATATCCAATATAATCTAAAATGATCTAAAAATGATATCTCTCTCTCTCTCTCTTTTTGAAAACCCTGTAAGTGGTTGGTGCCTTGTCATGGTTTACTGTCGTACAGAAATTTCCTGTTTGTCTTCTTACTAAACCAATCCCGGACTTAATGAGACCAACTCAGCTCATTCATACACTGGGCAGCACGACTTAGTTTACTCAATCATCTGGCTTGTTCTTTTCATCTGCTCTAGTGTACAGTTTATTTTCATTAACACCATGTCAGCCTAGTTCTGGTCACTTGTTCATGTCAAACGTTACTGCACAATAATGCACACTTATTTCTAAATGATGACAACACCATGACTGACAATGTGGACCAGAAGATCAATTGTTCTATAATAATATTCTGATGTACTACATGTTAGAACACACCACGCAGTACCATGGTGGAAGCGGTGGTTTTCGCTTTTCAAATTCTATTTTAGAACAATACATCTGCCCCCTCGTAGGTAATAAACAAATTCAAACCCACAAAACCCCCTCCCAAACCTAGGCTAAATGGGAAAGAAAATCTTCACAGACAGTGAAAAGAACAAGCCAGATGATTGAGTAAACTAAGTCGTGCTGCCCAGTGTATGAATGAGCTGAGTTGGTCTCATTAAGTCCGGGATTGGTTTAGTAAGAAGACAAACAGGAAATTTCTGTACGACAGTAAACCATGACAAGGCACCAACCACTTACAGGGTTTTCAGAGAGAGAGAGAGAGAGATATCATTTTTAGATCATTTTAGATTATATTGGATATTCATGGTACAGCAGCGCCTTTGAATGGCTGCTGTTAGTAAGGGCGCTTTATTAAAAATACATTATGATTATATGATGAAATGTGAAGAAGTGGGAGGAGAAGAGTAGTAGTACTAGGATTGTTCACTACTGATGCCACCACATCCGGGTAATAATGGGAGAGATTGAAATGGAAAGTTGTGAGATTGTCAATTCGCTGTGTCTACAATGTGATTCGGGACCAGAATGGAAAGAAGTGTTTTCGTGTTATCTTCGGAATTTCTAATGTATCTAATGTTACACGACTTCTGAATGAAATGAACTCGCTAACTGTCTCTGAAGTGGTAATGTTTTGCCCCGAACTGATCACACTATTTTGTCCATGCCAATAAATAACCAATCGAATGATGTAGTTTCTACTCGACACAGAGTGTTTTGTTCTTCTTTTTTCATGTAGAGTATTCAGACATTGATTATGTTGCATGTATATATATATATATAGGTGTGCGTGTGTGCGTATGTATATCTATATATAAAAAGAAAAGATGTGGACTTGTACCATAGAACACCGATAGGATGTCTAGATAATAAAAGTATTGCATATTTCACAACTGAAAGCAGCACACCTAGCCCCACATATATATATATATATATATATACCTACAATCCCGAACTAAACTAACCAAACAAAGAACCAGGTCGATTTGTCTCTCGACAAGAATTAGGTGGCTCTGAGGAGAGCCGTTTGTTGGTGGTGTAATCGGTTCGGATGTTAACTAGCCTGTTTACTTTGGCTTCTGCGTCTTCTTGGGCAGAAGTACGGCCTGGATGTTTGGCAGAACGCCACCCTGGGCAATGGTCACTCCGGACAGGAGTTTGTTCAACTCCTCGTCGTTACGGATGGCCAACTGCAAGTGACGGGGGATGATCCTCGTCTTCTTGTTGTCCCGTGCGGCGTTACCTGCCAACTCGAGAACCTCGGCGGCCAAATACTCCATGACGGCAGCCAAATAGACGGGTGCACCGGCTCCGACACGCTCGGCATAGTTGCCCTTTCTCAGCAGACGATGGATCCTTCCCACTGGGAACTGAAGACCGGCACGGGATGATCGGGACTTTGCCTTTCCCTTCGCCTTTCCTCCTTTACCGCGTCCTGTCATGTTGGAGTGCGTAAAACTTCGATAGAGACAAAACTTCGACGATCACTTCGTGAAGCTAACTGATAGCGAGCGCCGAGTAGCCGGCTTTTATATGACGGCTCCGAGCGTGCCGAGCCGAGCCGAATCGAACTGAGCGCAGGCTAGCCTCTCTTTCACTTACACAGCGACAAGCGACCGGCTCGCGGCTCGCTGCTTGGCTCATATATAAGGCCTAGCCGGCCAACCGCCGACATTACTGTCATCGCGATATTCGACACGATGCCACCTAAACCTGCGTCTAAGGGAGCGAAGAAGGCTGCCAGCAAGGCCAAGGCCGCACGCGGCGGCGACAAGAAACGAAGGAAGAGGAGGAGGGAAAGCTACAGCATCTATATCTACAAGGTATTGAAGCAAGTACATCCCGACACCGGTATCTCGAGCAAAGCGATGAGTATAATGAACTCGTTCGTTAACGACATCTTCGAGCGCATCGCCGCCGAGGCTAGCCGTCTGGCCCACTACAACCGCCGGTCGACAATCACCTCCAGAGAAATCCAGACCGCCGTCCGTCTTCTCTTGCCCGGTGAGTTGGCCAAGCACGCCGTCAGCGAAGGCACCAAGGCCGTCACGAAATACACCAGCTCCAAGTAAACACTGACCGACTAAACTCCCACTAGTGTTTTGCTACATTCAAACGGCTCTATTCAGAGCCCCCACATGTCAAAAACGACAAGACCATCGTTATTGTATAAGGCTGATTTCAGTCGGTATGGGTTGGTGTGAATGAAGGCACCATTTGCTGCATATGGAGGAGGGCAGAATAGAATTTACTGACATGTTAGGTTCGCTTCCAAGTAGTACTCTTCGAAACATATAACACAATCCGTCGATAGCTTAGAACGTAAGCAGGCGGCATTTATGCATTATTTGTTCGCCATCGCAAACTCTCTGTAGTGTAGGTTTTGACGGAAAACGCTCTACTAACGATTCGCCTACACAGCATAATCTGATTTGTTTTTAAAGCTTTACTGCGCTGCATCGGAGAGTTAGGCAGACCAGACCGTGTTGTTTAGCTTCGTTCGGTATTAGACAAGCAGGCTGTTGTTCGTTTTCTTAACGATACGGTGTTTGCGTGTAGTTTGGTTCTGTTTTTTACGAACTGAAATCTGAAAAAAGATGGAGATAATTAGTGGAGAGGGATGCTCGGACAGTATGACGGGCCTAACTAACGACAACAGGCGACATTCTTTGTCTCCGGTCCCATTTGGCGCCAAGCGTAGTGGCCTGTATACCAGCGCCTTTCGATGTCGAAATTCTGCGCCGAGAGCGAGCCGTTCGATTCGGCAGCTTCGCAGCGCAGCGTCGGCACGCGAGCCGGCCGTCTGGCTGGGGATTTCCAAACAAGATGGCGGCTTCGTGTTCGACCGGCGTAACGTTGGGAAAAACCCAGAGTCGAGCAGCGCTATAAAGAGGCCGGCCAGGGGCCGGAGCGGGCATTCGTCTCTTCGCTTGCACGAGAGAAAAGTCATTGCTGAAATTGATCATGTCTGGTCGAGGTAAAGGTGGTAAGGGATTGGGAAAAGGAGGCGCCAAGCGTCACAGGAAGGTTCTCCGCGACAACATCCAGGGAATCACCAAGCCGGCCATCCGTCGTCTGGCACGCAGAGGTGGCGTGAAGCGTATTTCGGGTCTGATCTACGAAGAGACTCGCGGTGTGCTGAAGGTATTTCTCGAGAACGTCATCCGGGATGCCGTAACCTACACCGAGCACGCCAAGAGGAAGACCGTCACCGCCATGGACGTCGTCTACGCCCTGAAGCGTCAAGGCCGTACTCTGTATGGATTTGGCGGTTAGATCGAAGCCGAACAGTTGACAACGACAATAACAACAAACAGCCACAAACGGTTCCTTTCGGAACCACCACTCGTATCCAAAAGACAAGCAACCTAGCTGTGTTGTGTGCATGTGTGTTTTAGCGTAAGTTTGACGCACCGTGATCCGAAAGGTGAACTATTATTTGCTATTATTTTAATCATAGATTAGTGGGGGAAAAGAAATCGGGTCTGTTTTAGATAGAGATCGACTTCATCGCTGACTCGTATGGCGTGAGCGATGTCTGTTGTTCCGAAGAGACTTGTTTGGGTTAGTATTTGGGAGGCGAGTGAGTGTTGTTGTTTGTTTACATTGGGTGCGAGTGGTAATTATTAGTTGTGCGATCGCCGGTAGTAATTGAAATTGGGTAGATTGCGAAGTATAGATCGTCTTCAGTAAACCGCGCCAATTCCAGTAATAAATAGCCACGATGTAGGCCTAACGTGCGACGTATAGTGTTGGTTCGCGTCGCTGGACTACCTAAGTCAGTTTGTGCGGCGCACAGCGAGCCGGCGAAAGCATTCGCCGTTTTGCGAGCTGTTGTATCAGCCAATGAGAGGCGAGCGCGCCGAACTAGATAAAGTCGAGGATACTACCAAGTTTTCGCATTCAGTCTGAGGTTTTGAACAGCAGACATCTCAGTTATGGCACGTACGAAGCAGACCGCTAGAAAGTCTACGGGAGGAAAGGCTCCCAGGAAGCAGCTGGCCACGAAGGCTGCACGAAAGAGTGCACCAGCAACCGGCGGCGTAAAGAAACCTCATCGTTATAGGCCAGGAACCGTGGCCCTGCGAGAGATCCGTCGTTACCAGAAGAGCACCGAGCTGCTGATCCGCAAGCTGCCATTCCAGCGTCTGGTCCGTGAAATCGCACAGGACTTCAAGACCGACCTGCGCTTCCAGAGTTCGGCCGTCATGGCACTGCAGGAGGCTAGCGAGGCTTACCTGGTCGGTCTTTTCGAGGACACGAACTTGTGCGCTATCCACGCCAAACGCGTCACCATCATGCCCAAGGACATCCAGCTTGCCCGCCGTATCCGTGGCGAGCGTGCCTAAGAAGTCGACTCTCGCTTATACCGGCAAACACGTACAAAATGGCTCTTTTCAGAGCCTCCAAATGTTAAGAAAGACTATATACCGGTCGTTGTGTATGGTGAGGTGTGTGCCGAGTTGTTGATCTTGGTAGTTTTGTTGCTTATAATAATAACACTAATTCGCCGTGTGTGTGTGTGTGTGTGTCAGGTCGGCAACTTGTGCAGAACGAGCGTATCGCTTCATATTAAGTTTACAGAGATACCTTATATAGCAATGTCCCATCATATCTTCTCGCGTACGAATGTTCTCTGTTCGGTGCTGCCATCTGGGGAATGCACACTACAACAGGTTTACGGTGACTAGTAGAGGTTAAGAAGGCGAGGAGAATGTCTGAGCTGCTCATAACAAGACAGAACATTAATATCTGGTTGTATGTTGGCATTTCACAGTAGTCTGTGAGACGATGTGTTCTAGCTCGTCATCAGCGTAGGTTGTAGGGTGTCGTGGTTTGAATTTGTTTATTACCTACGGTAGGGTAGGCAGATGTGATTGTAATAGACTAAAATAGCAGGATTTGAAAACGGCGAAGAACCACTCGCTTCCACCATGGTACTGCGTGGTGTGTTCTAACATGTAGTACATCAGAATATTATTATAGAACAATTGATCTTCTGGTCCACATTGTCAGTCATGGTGTTGTCATCATTTAGAAATAAGTGTGCATTATTGTGCAGTAACGTTTGACATGAACAAGTGACCAGAACTAGGCTGACATGGTGTTAATGAAAATAAACTGTACACTAGAGCAGATGAAAAGAACAAGCCAGATGATTGAGTAAACTAAGTCGTGCTGCCCAGTGTATGAATGAGCTGAGTTGGTCTCATTAAGTCCGGGATTGGTTTAGTAAGAAGACAAACAGGAAATTTCTGTACGACAGTAAACCATGACAAGGCACCAACCACTTACAGGGTTTTCAGAGAGAGAGAGAGAGAGATATCATTTTTAGATCATTTTAGATTATATTGGATATTCATGGTACAGCAGCGCCTTTGAATGGCTGCTGTTAGTAAGGGCGCTTTATTAAAAATACATTATGATTATATGATGAAATGTGAAGAAGTGGGAGGAGAAGAGTAGTAGTACTAGGATTGTTCACTACTGATGCCACCACATCCGGGTAATAATGGGAGAGATTGAAATGGAAAGTTGTGAGATTGTCAATTCGCTGTGTCTACAATGTGATTCGGGACCAGAATGGAA
>JAODUP010002316.1:0-11067 GCA_025642065.1 Paralvinella palmiformis
TTTTGTATTATGTCATAATTGCCGATAAAGTGGATTTATTAATGTGAAATCCAAATTGTAGTTATATCATTATGACTGAAATAAAATGGAAGATGCTGTAAACTATATTATAAAATTGTTGTTTTCGTAATGAACACGAACCACAGTTAAATGACTTACCATCTTTAATGATTAAATAACGCCAAGAAAAAGTATTCATAGGCTGGCTTTGATAAAACTACATGTCTGTAACGTAACCGAAACATTTATATAACATGAGGCTGTTCAAAAATAATTATTTCCATTAAGTTCAATTGGTGCTCAGGATATTGTTAATTCTAATAATATCTAGGCAATGACGCCAAATCCACAAGAAAATTAATTAGTGTGTGTGTGTTTTAGCTGTGTATAATAAGGCACAGGCACAGAGAATCTCGAATCGTGAATTCTGGGAACTCTGGACGTTTCTTCAGGGGACTGAATCCAGAGTGGCGACTTTTCTTGCTGAGACATGTGTAATGTCTCACCAGTCCCTAAGCCGCCAAGCAAAATCAAAATACGAATCACCTACAGCCGTGGAGGTTGGGAGTATAACAACCAAGTCAGATCACGACAGTAGTGAGAATGTTTAAATTAATTATGTAAGCAGCCCTTTTTATAGCTATTTTTCAATTGCTGTATCTTTCTTCGAAGCAATACTATATAAACTATGTAACCCAATTGTCACTGTCTTCAAAGATCAGTTTTTACAACGGGCAGGCGTCATGAAGCGATTACTATTAAAACTGTTTAGCTTAATTACTATTAAAAGACTGACATCTGCGCTGAAGCAGACCGTATTAGCGCGTCATAGCTTCGATACTGTTTGAACTATGTTATCATTTTCAAACCTGACCTAACGTCTGCTGTTCTAACTATTGTAGTTCTTAAATGTTATTTATGACAAGCAGATTAGAGCTAATCTTGAATGTCATAGTACAAACTGGACATAACTGGACCTAGGAAAGATAATTCTGTTCCCACATACAACCAAGGTGAATTTTATATCCAACTAAAGTTGTTATATAAAACACACCAACCGCGCCAACTGTGTCCAATGCCACCGCTCGAGATGCGATGCAGTGTTTCTATTCCTGAGTCAGGAGTACATGCTTTAAGAGCGTACTGTGTCTGCTACAGTCATTTAAATGCTGGATAACCAGGCCAAACACTTAAACGGCGTGCCTCCAAAAACGCAAATAGTGCACGGAATATACAGCTCTAGATCAACTTTTCTTAGAACGCATGGACCTGGAAACATACAGTCTCCACGCACAGAAAAAGGAACATCTCAACCGCAGCATAATATGCCTTGTGATATTTGCTGGAGGGTCAAATACATCATAAGCATACAAATCCAATAAATGTTATGACCTACTCGTCACTAACTCTTTATATTAAATATTACAAAATTGCTAAAAAGAAAACACGAACCTCAATCTCTGGCACGAGCAATGTGTGTTTTAGCTGTGTATAATAAGGCACAGGCACAGAGAATCTCCGATACTGCGAATGACACGTCGGGATTATAATTACTATACATTTAACAAATTTCCTATATCAGTGTAATATAATTACTCATAATATGTGGAAAAACCTCTGTCCGCAGCTTAATACCCATGGAGATGCCTGGCGGAGTAACAAACGACTCAAGGAGTATAAATCCATCAAACAGCATTGTATGAATTAATAGGTCGTTTCGCCAGACCACATAAGAGGACAACAGTATATAATCTACATTATACATAACAAAGCTAATAGACTCAAACAAGTTGTAATAACGACATAAATTTCTTACATTGGTGTAATAAGGAAGCTGGATGGAAATAGATAAGATGTCTGGCACGGGCAATGTGCGTTTTAGGGTTCAAGTAAAGAGGCAACAGACACAGAGCATCAACATATCTAAACATCCTTCGAGAACTACCTCCATAAATCTAAATACAACTGTACATACATTAATCTAAAAATAAAATGTTCCATACCTCCACATATTGTTAGATATATGCGTAAACCTAAGCATGTGTCTTGTTTACTCATCAGCCTGTGGGAACCAGCTAATTCGCTTTTCGTACGCAAAATATATGTCACGATCACAAGGAAGCGGCTACATGGAGGCTACGTACAAAAGCGGAAGCTCGTACAAAAAAATACCATTTGACACCACAGCTCGCAGTAAACAACACGTGCGTGTGGTTCAATATTTAGTACATACACAATATAACTACTTTGAAACCATAGGCTTACATTCAATAGTAATTTTCTATTATTCAAATAAAACGTATATATAGAATATTTCGACAACCTAGATGCTGACCTCTGGGTTCGAATAATTAAACAAACCCTACCTATATCAATCGTATCGATAGACGTCCGTGTGTGTGTGCGTGCATGTGTGCGTATGCGTGTGTATGTGTGTTTGTGTGCGTATGCATGTGTATGTGTGTTTGTGTGTGTGCGTCCGTGAGTCCACATTTATACTAACTATAATTAAAATTTCAAATAATCAACAACATTGCCTTGAAGTATTTCCTGAGAAATGCAAAAATAAATCATAAAGTTTGCTCAATAATTAATATCATTTATCAAAATATGGTAAATAGAGTACAGATATTCAATAAGGTTACGCCTGAACACCGATAAGTACGTGCATTGCGGCCACTCTCCGTGCTTCAAAGTTTCCTGTCATCAATGTAATGAAAGTCATATCTTAAAAATTAAAAAAGGTTAAGGTTTAACATGAAAGAATAATTATTATGAGCATCTTAAAATCGAATACATCTATTTGGCGGTAGCTGAAGTTTGATGCAAGAGGTAAATAATATTATTTTCCCCTTTGTTATTTGTATGTTTTAAAAATCTGTATTTGTTATTTTCTTGTTTTTTACTTCTCTCTACAACAACCATCAGCAGTATACATTCTAAGGTATAGACATTATATAGAGAGAGCTGCTTGGTTAAACTGAGTTAGAGCAGTAAGAAGTTCTTCTTATTTGATTCATCGCCATTTAATATATTTAAGGAGCTAGTGAGCTGATAGAGCAGACAGAGAGAGAGAGAGAGAGAGAGAGGGGGGGATTGAATTAGATAGATAGGGTGGACAGAAAGAGGAGAGATAGAATGAGTAATAGAGAGGGGGTATAGAGGGGAATAGACAGAAATAGATAAGATAGATATAGAGCACGAGAGAGAGAGAGAGAGACGGGACAGAATGAGACGGAAAGAGATTGATTGGTTGATAGATAGATAGATAGATAGATAGATAGATAGATAGATAGATAGATAGATAGATAGATAGATAGATAGATAGATAGATATTGACAGAAAGAGAGAGAGGGTGGGGGAGAAAGAGTAGGAGAGAGAAGGAAAGTATATAACCATGCATTGTCAAAATATATTGCAATATTTGCTTACGTAAAACTCCAATGATCCATATTGGACTTGCATATAGTGTTCACCAACTTGACCATTGCAGGATCATTATCTAAAATAAAGCCTATAATATGTATATGCATGGAAGAAATCATATTATAAATGTCTATGTTAATACGATGATTTGTATTTTTCCGTATATCACATTTAGATTAGAAAACAATAAGTTTTATCTTACCCGTGTTAAACTTCAGCGTGTTGCAGTTATTCCAAATGATTATGTCGGAATATATACTACATTAATGATCGGTTATCATATCATTGGCTTTAACTTCATGTAAATCTTGGTTTTACCGATATAACAATGATATATAATATTATGCTGTTTTATAATTTCCCTAACCGTTTGGGACTTGTCCTATACATGTTATACTTATTTGGTTCGAAAAGAAATACCTGTTATATAGTAAAATGAAAACGTACATTTCGTGATGTTTCATCCAGAAAGGCTTTACACAGGTTAAAGACATTTTCTTGAGTCCAAAGCTACTTTTTGTACACTTTAATAGTTTTGGGAGATAGGTTATATCATAGGTTGTAGATAAATTGAACATGAAGAAAGCAGCCATGTATCCTTCACCATCAGTTTTAACAATGTCACCGTGTCCTGTAAGGAGGCCAGTTTCTGTTGAATGTCTGCAATACGGAGACTACACTCTAAGCTATCTTCTATAGATTTTAATTGGTAATATCAATTCTTCAAGTAAATTGATCAAATTTGGTAAATTATTAAATATGAATCAATTATTAAAAAAACTACAACCATTAAACTGATTATTGATTTGCTTGCGTTTAGGCCCCAACGAAGAATGTGGGAGCACTCAACAGCTTGCAACTAACAGCTGCCACCTAACAAGTAGATATCGAAATAATTTATAATAGCGTAATATTTTGAAGTCAAATATAAGAACATAACTATGAAGCTATGTAATAGGAGTGCACACTTTTTAACACTGGTTAATATGGGAAGTGTCATTAAACAATGATCAGTTTTTTTAAACATATTGCATACTTGTTTTGTTTACGATCTTCTAGCATCATACATGGTATTATACTATACCCAAATATTAAATATCATAAAGAACCATAGATATAGCTAAAGTTACTAACTTGGTACTACACACGTAGGCAACCAAAAAGAAATCTACAAGATGAAGATGTCATCCTCAGCTGTAGTTGGTCTTATTTCTCTTGTTTGGGTATCTGAATGTAATTATGTTATTATTTTATTTTTGTTTATTTGTTAATTATTGCTCTTATGTGTATTTTACGAAAAAAACTTCATACCTCTCTCTCTCTCTCTGTTTATCTCTCTCTCTGTTTATCTCTCTCTCTCTCTCTCTCTCTCTCTCTCTCTCTCTCTCTCTCTCTCTCTCTCTCTCTCTCTCTCTATCTATCTATCTATCTATCTATCTATCTATCTATCTCTCTATCTCTATCTCCCCCCCTCTCTCTCTCTCTCTCTCTCTATCTATCTATCTCTCTATCTTTCTATTTGCGGTAGAGGTACATTTAACAGGGTGTTAATATCAGGTGTATAATTACGTCAAACGTCAGTACTGGAGTACGACCAGCTGCCATTTATGCCACTCTATGGTTACCTTAAACCATCCAACTGATGGTAATTTCATGACGTAACGTCCTATATATGTTTGCATATAACTTATTGTTCTCATGTGTATTTTGCGAAAACGTCATACCTCTCTCTCTCTCTCTCTCTCTCTCTCTCTCTCTCTCTCTCTCTCTCTCTCTCTCCTCTCCCTCTCCCATTTTATGCCGCTATATGGTTACCTTTAACCATTCAACTGATGGTAATTTCATGACATAACGTCCAATAGTAGTATTATATATATATATATATATATATATATATATATTATATATATATTATATATATATATATATATATATATATTACATTAGAAATATTATAATTTATATGAAGAAATATGTACATATATATATATATATATATATATATAGTATAGTATGATGTACCTGGATGAGCCGACCATATGGACAGTTGCCACAATGCAGCCAAAGATGCAAACCATTTGTGGCAACGGGTTGTGTGTACGATTTTATGAGGTCTTTCAGATGTTAACTTTAAAAATACATTGATTAAAAACAATAGTACAAAAGCTATGTACTACAATATGACAAATAATTTTGAAATGTGACATGTAATGAATTTAAGTCTTCCGAAACAGTATTTACCAACGATATGATTATCTCAGCTAGTGAAGTACATGATGTTATTAATTGTTTCTCTTGTGGAAAATCTCCTGGTCTGGACAGAATTTCTTCTATGCATGCTGGAAACCGTGAATACTAGTAGCTGTATTTGTATGATTTGTATTTATACATGCTTTCTTGCCTAAGTCATTATTGGGGTCAGTCACTGTTCCTATCTTAAAAGATAAAAATAAACCCATTGGTGACTAATATTAGCATCGTCTGATGTCTATCTAATGTCTGGGGTAAATTTATTGAACTTTTAATACTTAATAGAATTGAAGCTATTATATAAGTCATGGGTATGTTATGTATGTTTTATTTCTTAGTGCCTTCCCAGCTGTTAAGCAGGTGAATCATACTTTTTAAAGGTATATTACGTTATGGTATTAAATGTATTTTACCATGTTAGATGGAGAAACGCTTTATCTGTTGGTTTTACTGTTTCTAACAAATTTTCCGTATACTGCATATTAACCTTTATATATATATATATATATATATATATATATATATATATATATATATGAACTATGCTATTAGATTGAATTCTGCACCAATTGACTATTGCTTTACTGACAATGTTTTAATAGAAGTAAATCTGACCTTATGCTTTTTGATACAACCAAATGTAATAAATATTGAAATATTTCGGTAGATGGTAATGCCTTGTATTACGTGAGTGATTTTTAATACTTCAAACACATTATTGATAAGAAATTAGATGACAAATTGTATATGAAATTTTATTAATTCAGCAATAAAAACAAATTGAGGCGATATTTCATTCTACGGTAAAGAGTACCATATATATATATATATATATATATATATATATATATATATATATATATATATATATATATATATCAATATATATTTGGTCATGAAACATTAAGCCCAGTCAGAATTTGCTGGTTATTTCACTACTGATTTTCGTGTCGTTATGTATTATTTCAGTCATCTCTACAGCCATAAAATGGCAAAATATCTTCTTTGGCAGAGGTTCGAAGGCCACAAATAGTTATGTACATGGATAAGGATACACATAAACTGACCTTGCTGCTAAATTGCCTTGCTCCAAGACAGCGGTGCACATTGGTATCGTCATTTTCAATGCTGGTGGCACGTTTCGTGACAAGAAAGGGTTTGGTCATCCATAGAAGACCACTCAATGAGACAGATGGTAATACGCTCACCACATAGTTACTCCAATAACATCCGTGCTGTTACGCTTAAATGATACAGCAATCAGTTGAAGCACTCTTTTGAGACACCCCAGCAAAGAATTTGGATTGAAGTCGTACAGGCCGGTTCAAAAGCCAACCTGATACCAGTGATGAAGAAAAACAGACAGCACTTTGCCAGACGTCATCGCCGTTGGACATTTGGCGTGTATTGGGTAAGCACCTTGTCAAGATTTGTGTTGTAGGCTCAATGAAACACCCGCCGAGCCAAATGATTTCGGATATCATGTCATGCCGTGGCACTTGTGGACTGTATATCAATCTGGCTAACACCAATTTAAATGGACCTGAAAGAGAAACTGAAACTTTTAGATGTCATAAAATTTCAAATTGTGTTGTGTAATATTTCTGGTGAAATAAACTTATATAATTTGACATGAAGGTCAAAAACGTTTTTGTCAATTTTATCTAGTCTTAAACGTTTCAAATGTCTGTATTTATGCATCACTATTTTTGGCATAGGTATTAAAGGGTTTTTAGATGTTGATGTTCTGAACCAGTGATACCATATTTATGCATTCTATCAGAGTTTTATTGATATTGGTTCAAATATTGAGCATTTGGAACAAACGTATCACTTTGGTAACCAATGATTTGAATAACAAAATAGGTTTAGTAGTTATTTATAATAATGAAAGTGACATTAGAAGAAGCTATGTGTGGAACAAAAACTGATACTGCAATAAGAATTTGTATTATAATTTTATAAAACTGAACGACTTGGTACCATTGTGTAATTTCAAAAAAAATCATGATGGATTAGACTTTTCTTAAGGACTATCTTCTGCAATAATAACCAAAAGAAGATTTTCTGTACACAAAACAAATGATAGACTTCAAATACAAATACTATGCAACGGAAACATTAGATCACTTTCCACTTAACATATTTAAAATGAGTATCTGGCCGAGTAGGTTTTTGTTTTGTTAGTTGGGAGAAAGTAACAGTAAAGCCAATGTTCCATTTTCTTGTTGTATGAAGACGATGACAATTATCTTCTATTACGCATTAATTTGTGCCTTTAGAGTGTGACTTGGATGAGTGAATGGTTAATGAGTACATCGCCTCGGCACTGGATCGTACATAGAAAATATGATGCAGGGTTGGCTACACAAGGAATTGAGCTGCCCAGAAGAAACGTTCCATCGACACAGGCAGCACGACGATTCCAATGCACAAATAGAGATTAGTTGTTAATTATTGTAAGGTCGTGTGGCTTGCATGAAATCTCTTTTACTTATCCATTTGCATGATTCCTTGTTGTTCTTGTTGAACTTTGTCTGTTTGACTATATGTTTCTGGCATATTGTATTTTTTTCATTAATTTTAAGCTACATTTGGAAAACTAGCTTTAATCCAAATTGCAACCAGATGGATTGATTTGTTTGTTCTTTATTATACGCTTAATGTAGTGTAATTAGTACAAATCAATAAATGTGTGCATTTTATTCCTTAGAAGGTTTTTGTTTGTTCAATAATAATAACCAACACATGATAAATCGATAGGTTGTATTTGTTTGTAAGCACCCTCAATTTTGTATTCAGTCATTAATTCATGCACACACACGCACACACGCACACACCCATATATATATATATATATATATATATATATATAGTTATATGTGTGTGTGTGTGTGTGTGTGTGTGTGTGTGTGTGTGTGTGTGTGTGTGTGTGTGTGTGTGTGTGTGTGTGTGTGTGTGTGTGTGTGTGTGTGTGTGTGTGTGTGTGTGTGTGTGTGTGTGTGTGTGTGTGTGTGTGTGTGTGTGTGTGTGTGTGTGTGTGTTAGGGTACATATTAAGAGGCAACAGGCACAGAGCATCAACATATCTAAACATCCTTCGAAACCTACCTCCATAAATCTAAATACAACTATACATACATTAATCTAAAAATTAAATGTTCCATACCTCCACATATTGATAGATGTGTGCGTATACCTAAGCATGTGTCTGGTCTACTCATCAGCCTGTGGGAACCAGCTAATTCGCTTTTCGTACGCGACAAATATGTCACGCCCACAGGAAAGCGGCTACATGCAGGCTACGTACAAAAAACGGAAGCACGTAAAAAACATACCATTTGATACCACAGCTCGCAACAAACAACACGTGCGTGTGGTTCAATGGTGACTTGCTACATACATATCATAAACTATTTTGACACCACAGTTTACATTCAACAGTAATTTTCTGTGGTCCAAAAGAAACCTGTATATAAAACATTTCGACACCTCAGATGCTGACCTCAGCTTTATTCTGGGTTCGAATAACTGAATAAATCCTACCTATATGAACCATGTATCAATACACGTCCGACTGGTCTGGCGTCGAAGTTCTTCTCTAACCTAAGTGAAAATTCAAGCCTTATATATACCCTCAGCTTGTTAATAAACATTACAGTTTCTTCATAACAAAGAGAATGTACACTAACTCAGGATGGACTCACTGAAGCGATTTAACTAAAATATAAACAAAGTAGCAATACTGCACAATGGATTATTACTGGACTAGAACGAAATATCGTCTCAAACCTGAGTAAATACTATGATTTACTCGAACCTAACAGCTAACCCTCATACGTTTCCGTTCATCACTAAGGGAACTTTCATTCACGCTTAATTTAGCGTCCCTAAGTATATGCAGTTAGGTGTGGTGGGATCTAAATTAAAGCGCCTATCCACTTGATCTATTTGACCCAATGTCGAGAACAGCGGATTTCAGGCAGATCTCCGATACTGCGAATGACACGTCGGGATTATAATAGCTATACATTTAACAAATTTCCTATATCAGTATAACCTAATTACTCATAATATGGGAAAAAACTCTGTCCGCAGCTTAATACCCATGGAGATGCCTGCCGGAGTAACAAACGACTCCAGGAGTATAAATCCATCAAGCAGCATTGTATGAATTACTAGGTCGTTTCGCCAGACCACATAAGAGGACAACAAGATAGATTCTAATAAAATATTAATACACAGTATGAATAATGTATGAATAATATAAGCATAAATCAGAATAAATTCAGATTAATACTAATAGCAGCGATATAGCACGAATCAACCCAATAGCAACGACCGGTTTCGACCTATTCAAGTCTTCATCAGGTTGCCTAGGATGTCTAACGTTACCTAGCTTGCTTGCTTGTAGTTCGGGGAGTATCCCCAGGCTGTCGCTTGTTTGGCATAGCCTCTGTGGTGGAGTCCTTCTCCGTAGAGTTTCTGTATCTGAAAATGGCTTTTTTAAGTTTCGGTCCCGGACGTACCGGTGCCGAACCTTTATAAAAGCTTTACTGTGTGTTTGGTTTTTGCCAGATATATGGGTCTTTTTTAAATAAGGGTGTACTGTTTGACTATTTTAATGTCTTGTTTGCCTATATGGAAGGTGTTGTGTTGTTTTGAATTGGCGTTGAATGCAATTATTTTAGTTTTGGCGGTGGAGAAAATAGACCTAGGTCATTGGCTTTAGACGCTGTTGTGTCATGGGCGGTTTGTAGTTTTTTGGCCGACCTTGAGCCGTGTGAAATAATGGCTATGTCGTCGGCATAAGCCAGGATGTCGACACATGGGGGTAATGTTGTGGAGATTAGTGCTGTAATTAGGGTGTTACATAGTGTAGGTGAGAGGGCGGAGCCCTGTGGGGAGCCTGTAGTAAGTGGGTGTGAGTCAGAATTTACCACTTGGACTGTAACTTTAATTTCTCTATTGTCTAGGAAGTCTTCTACCCACGATATCATTCTTCCCTTGATGCCCAGGGAGATTAAAGCATCTAAGATGACGATGTGGTTAGCCCTTTCAAAGGCATTATCTAGATCCAGAAAGGCAGTGTAGACTGTGCCGGATCGGGTTTTTCTTCTTCTGTTGGTGATTAAGTTTACTAAATGTAGAATTGGGTCGACAGTTGATCTGCCTTTTGTAAACCCGAGGAGAGTTTTTGGTCTGGGGAGTTTAAATATTAGTCTGGTGAGAATTAGTCTCTCCATGATTTTTAGTATTGTTGGGAGGAGAGATATTGGTCTGTGGCCTTTGCCACCAGGTTTAGGGATAGGGACGACTATTGAGGTTTTCCAGAGTCTGGGAATTCGTCCTTCTCCAGGATTGGTTAAAGATTAGAAGTCTAACTTTGAAA
>JAODUP010002320.1:0-12685 GCA_025642065.1 Paralvinella palmiformis
CCCACTCAAGACACTCACTCACTCACTCACTCACTTCATCATCACTCACTCAACTCACTCACTCGAGCTCACTCACTCACTCACAGACCAACTCACTCACTCACTCACTCACCACTCACTCACTCACTCACTCACTCACTCCACTCACTCACTCACTCACCACTCACTCACTCACTCACTCACCACCACCACTCACTCACTCACTCACTCACTCACTCACCTCCACTCACCACCACTCACTCACTCACTCACTCCCACTCACTCACTCACCACTCACTCACTCACTCACCACCACCACCACTCACCACCACCACCACTCACCACTCACCACCACTCACTCACTCACTCACTCACTCACTCACTCACTCACTCACTCACTCACCACTCACCACTACCACTCATCACTCACTCACCACCACC
Source organism: Paralvinella palmiformis (assembly GCA_025642065.1). NCBI lineage: Eukaryota > Metazoa > Annelida > Polychaeta > Terebellida > Alvinellidae > Paralvinella > Paralvinella palmiformis. The sequence goes on from JAODUP010002320.1 coordinate 421, forward strand.
ACTCACCACCACCACCACTCACTCACTCACTCACTACCACCACCCACCACCCACCACCACCACTCACTCACTCACTCACTCCTCACTCACTCACTCACTCACCACCACCACTCACTCACCACTCACCACCACTCACCACTCACTCACCACATCACTCACTCCACTCACTCACCCACCACCACCACCCATCACCACCCACCACCACCACCACCATCCACCCACCCACCCACTGTGTAGGCACATCGCTAATAAAATAGTATTACCACAATAATACACCAGTTTGACTGGGGTAGCGTATTTAATAGCTGAACTATCAGTGAAATATTCCGGTGCCATTACATCAAAAGCTGGTCATATTTCCCGCCATGCTATTCCTTAGTTATTCATTAGCGCAGAGTGTAGGATTTGAAAAGAAGACAAATCACATAGCAAAAACCGTTTCCATTAACCAGGATTTTCTACATATAAAAATTAAAAAAATATATATTAGTAACATTGTAATCAGTGTAATAGGGGGTCATTTTTCATTAGTAAAAACATATTATTTAAAACTTACAATTCTTTGAAACGAATATGGATTGACATGCAGCCCATACCATATTTATTTCCCATTCGCACTAAGAACACATGAGAATATGTGGACACTAATTAATTTGCTTTTTAATAAAAACAAACTGTCAACATTTGCGATACGGAATCACTCTGTGAAAAATGAGACTACGGCTATTTCATAAATGATCTCTTCATTTGGGTAATGAGTGTTTTCTTCTTATCAATATTATATCAAGATATAAACTTGAATATCGAGGTATAAAGAAGCTATCGAATATATATGAAGAAGAGGGTGGAATTATGTTTAAACATTGTGGCCCTTCAATATAGCTAAATATGAAACTGTTCATTACCGTGTTCATTTTCACTGCTGAAATAGTATTGATGATTAGCATGAGTAAGTCATACAAAAACCCTCGTATGCTTCAAATAAATCTTACAATGCCTTAGAGTAACCTTCTTGCAGATTATATAGGGCTCTATATATAAATTTCGTATATTATTATTATTATAAGTAGCCATAGTTCTTCATTAGTTGTGTTTTTTAAATCAGAATTACATAACTTGCTGCATGGTTAAGAAATGGCCTTTGTATATCGTCACCTTAACATATCTCATTCATCAAAGCCAAATACCAGGGTTATAAATACTAGAAGCTTCATATAAGTATTTGGCACACATACATTTCTTGAAAGAGTTGCTTATTTGCAGCATCCATAATTCCCCAGATGGTCTCAGTAAGGCTCTCCTCGATTACAAAATCGATAATGAGTTATCACTCGTTACCCTAAAACACCGAATTTGCGTTGTTGTTGTAGCCTGTGGGATAATAATATTTATGGAGCGGTCCTTATCATTTTATGTTAGTGATTTTGTTACACACTAAAATGTCCATCACACCATCCATTTTCTTCAATATTTAGTGTGTTGTGAAATATCTCAGCCTAATGATATAAACAGATTTATTGTAATAGGGCGAACTAAAGAGTCATTAAAATAAAGAAGCATGGAGTCAGTCATGTTACACATAATATGTTTTATAATATTATAGTAATAGTATTTGTTTATAACTGTAGCATATTAATTAATTAAAATTGTGTCAATTAAAGTTAAACAAGTGTTTTATTGGTGCACTTTACAGATTATATGATATTTACTTCATGTTTATGAGTGGATAATCCTGCTATCATCCTATTTGAAAGTTTCAGTAAAGCTCAGAGCTAGAACCTCAACAGTAGAGAAATTACGTAGAACCGTTAGATGTACTCTTAGCTTGGTAACTGAAAAACCTGGTTATATTACTAAATTCACTTTATGGAATTATCAGCTTCGAAACAATTACCATTAACGAGTGAACATCGTTCTTGCAATTGCGAAATTGCTATGAATACGATAAGTAAACTGGCCTGATAGTTAGAGCCAGTTGAAATGGATCCATTAAAAAGAAGGTTGTTTCGCTTTTCATGGAATAACTTGGATGTTACCCGTGTTCAATTGTAGGGCTTAAATAACGCTCATCATTAGTTGGCAAAACCATTTTTATTTCACTAATATAATGTAATATTGTATACCGCTCGAACAACGTCACAGAATATTGTTGCCTTCAATTGGAAACCAGTGACTCATCCGTCTTATTACCTACATATACTCGCAAGAAATTGCCATCATTAACGAAGAGAGATAAAACTCTCTGAAAAGATAGGATATGAAAAATACTTTGATGATGATGGTAATAAAATATAAAATATAACAGCTATTATATTTTAATTTGAAGACTTCCACATTCGTAACATGAACAGAAATAAGGTTACAAAAACATAAATATTAATATGTTTAATATAAAAGCACAACATATAAAAAAAATAAGTAAAAGTACTATCATATTGTAATTAAAAAGTGGTTGTTTGAGAAGAAAAAACTTACAATAATATATAAACTCGAATCTCAATATTTAATCGCTTATAAACAAACACAAATGCATTAATTAACCTTTCAGTGAGATATTTGTGTCAGGCTATTCCTAAAGGGCTAGGTAGATGCAAAAACCAATGTAATTAGTTTAATTATTATCAAAGAAAATGAAAGGAAACGACATAAAATGACAAATGGGAAGGGTATCATTAATTACACTAGGACAACATTGATTCCACTTAAAACATAATAACCCTATTATGGATTATCTGTTAATTATCACAGAACGTCTATGGAACATTTGACTAACAAGACTATCTTATAATAAGCTGCACATCGATTGAAAAAGGGTCTACTATGTTAATAGAGACATGTTATTGTTATTGGTTTCCAAATAACAAACAACAACTAACCCTGGCCTCTGTAATGACGTAATCTACAACAGACCAAATTATTTATTTTTTAAATCGGTCAAAGTATTCGTTAAAGAAACTCAGTCAACAGATATATCGAAATTAAGGGAACATTTTAACTTTAATTAACCAATTTCTTTAATGGGAAATATTAATATATATCCTATGAATGGCTATTAGCGGTTTCTGTGATAATTATGCTTTTGTCGGTATTATATCTATTATAATGATGTTTTAATTTTTGTTTGTTTATTTTTGATTCTCCGTGTTCAAACAGAAGAAACAATCTGCTTTAAGAATGATATTTACCTGAGTGATGAGAAACGAAATGATGCAAAGGACAAAGAAAATTTGTATAATCTGATCAAGTAGCCTGACTTGATAATAGCTATCTGATTAGACAAAAGACTTGATAGGAGATTTCTATCTTTATCTAATACAAGCCCATGACAAGATTACGACATCAAGTATATATATATATATATATATATATATATATATATATATATATATATATATATATATATATATATATATATATATATATATATATATATATATATATATATATATATGTGTGTGTGTGTGTGTGTGTGTGTGTGTGTGTGTGTGTGTGTGTGTGTGTGTGTGTGTGTGTGTGTATGTATAAAACAACACGTTTGTATACATTTATTTTCTAAGTCAGTTTCAAAGGTAATTTCAAACATATACCTAAATTATTATAATGTACAGAATATAATAGACAGGATATGTATTAATGATACTCAAAAACGCTTTTGCCTACATGCTTAGTGCTATAAATGGTGTCTTACTACTGTGTGAACTTTACATCGGAGAATACTGTGATATGATATGATTGTGATATGATAATGAAATTGTAATAGATCAAATAAAATCGTAATAATACTTCTAGAGATATGAAACTTGAAGAATGTTCGCGTTATTATTCATAATGAAAATCAAACATATGTTGTCACTGGGAGGAATACAATTGTGGTCAATAGGGAGTAAACACTTAATCCGAATCTCTAAATCTGATACTGATAAATCACTGATTTATTCGTATTTGTCAAAAAAAATATAATGAGTATACAAAGTGGTTTAAGGTATTGATACTCTGTAATTAAGTAACGTATTCATGAAGTTGTTTATGCCAAGAAATGTTTCACCGGATCGTTTGGTGGAATAAATTGGCTAACTCAGTATTTATTTCATTACATGACGAGTTTTCTAACATATTCTTCGGTTTTGATTTTAGCTTAACCTGATATTCAGCTTATTAAATTAAGATTATTATTGATAGGGTTACCACGTATTGCATGAAATTGTTTTCTTTTCACCTAAATATGATACTATATATATATATATATATATATATATATATATATATATACATATATTATTTAGGTGAAGAGTTGTAATGGACAACGCTTTTAATGATTTGACGCCGGCATGGTTTTCGTTGACGTGACCGGGTATAGCATAACTAATCATGTGTTATTTTTATATTAATATCATGATTAATTCATGCCTTGACCGGTTTCCCTGACCACTCGTAATGGTGACCACTTAAAAAAGAAAGCTATGATAACATTGCAATGGTTTGTAATTTAAAATATTATCATTTACCTACATTTCCGAATTATTGGGCTATTTCTTTCCTGGCAGCTTGGTGTTAGCCATCGTTATTAAATTCCAGAAAAGACGGTTTACTCTGTATTATAATTCTTCATTTTTTATTTAGTGGTGAACCTACGCATTGTTTAAATGGCTTATCTATTCCTTGGAGATAACGTTTGATATTTGGACAGTTTACCAACAGCTATTAAAAAGTGATAAAGTGTTGTACTAATCAAGTACTGTCTCTCTTATTAGTCGTTTTATTGCATTCGCCATCTGGGATCCTTATATCATTCAATTATCTATGCAGTATTAGGCGTACGTGTCCTAGTATAATCACTCCCTTTTTTTCTAATTACACAATTGCATTTGACTGGATTTGGTTTATGTGGACTCAATCAGATACACGGTTACGAATAGTCAAGTAACCATTGCGTTAACATATTAAAACAATATTTGCTTTAATATTAATGTGTGAAACAGACTCAACTGATACCGTTTACGGGATGGCTGCTGTCATGGCCGAATTGGGTTGTTCTAAGTGAGTTAGTACGATGTGAGTGCAGAAACTACAGATGTGTTATTACTAGGATACACGAGAAATGTTTTGAAATTTCATCAATCAATCAGAAAAGTATTTAATTTGTAATTGTCTAAATTTGTGCATCATTAAAACCCCACGACGTTCAGACAATGATATGTGTTTCAGTTGTCAAGCCTTAATTTAATTTAATATACAATGAGACAGCTTACACACACACACACACACACACACACACACACACACACACACACACACACACACACACACACACACACATACACGCACACATACGTACACACGCACACACACACACACACACACACGCACACACACACACACACGCACACATACGTACACACACACACACACACACGCACACGCACAGACATATATATATATATATATATATATATATATATATATATATAATACGTTGCATTATATATATATATATAGCAATTATTAACGCTTCTAGAGGCCACTAGCTTCGCCAGTGACACATCTACCGCTGTATGATGTCATGACCTGTTAGCCGAATAGGAACAAATGTCTTTTCGAAGAACTAATTTGTAGTTTCCTTTACAATCTCTTTATAAAAGTGTAAACTGCAAAGTTATTGATCTAGGAAGCGTTGTAATTGATTCCCGAAACAAACATAATTCACATCAAGTTGCTGATTATGGTTGAATTATAACTTTCGGTCTATTTTTATGAACTACGTTGAAGATCGTTTGATCGAGATATATGCTATATGACGTCCGGAGATCTGAAACGGTCTCAATTATAAACATTTAGTTTAATTTGGAAGGAAGCTACAACCAACGACCAGATTCATTTTAGGTACCATAATAGCTTGTTTAAATTTAATCAAGGTGACCTTTGTATTGCTGGCCCCTGGTCATAAATAAGTGCTAGTAATGTTTCTGTTCAAATGTATCAAACTGCTCAATGAATAATAAATAAGCAAGATAACTTGCGATTATTATTAATTCTCAGTTATTTTTATAGGTCTTATATATATATATATATATAAAACAGTTATTTCAACCACAATTGAATTGTCATATTGTTAAAGGACTGGGCTTTACTGCAAATATCACAAACGATAATTTCAGAGTTTCAAAAGTTATGACTAATAAACATGTAAGTATTAAGATACGAAAAGCTACATGAAACTTACATATTCAGCAAAATAGTTATCCAACTTAAATGAATTCTGCTGCTCCAGTATTTGAATGCACCTCCATCTTTTATTTCAAGAACCAATTTTCCAAAGGATCAGCTGCCGATATGACCATTTATGCTGCTTTGTTTTATTTCTAAAAAATAAAAATAAATAAGTAAAATATTATATGCATTTCTGATTTAAATGTATTTAAATGTATTTTCCAAGTATTTAATATGCTCAAATTGTAGTAGTTTAATTATTTTCCAACATAATTATATTGTAATCTGAACTATTTATTACTTTCCGGTAGTGAAACAAACCTCATTAATCGGAAAACAAAGAAAAGAGGAACATAAACGTGTATTGATTGGCGAGCAAATGAGGCAACGTTTCTGTGAAGAGCTTATGGTTAATTGTGTTATAATTGAGATTTGTGATGAATACACCAATTATTGGAGAGCTTTAATCTGAATTCTAGTTAACAACACAAATATCAGTTTTGTGAATAGAATGTTTTATCTTTTAATTATCAGTTAACACATCAGTATTTATAATAAATATACAAATTAACAAACTGACGGCTATTCCAGTGAAAATATCTATGATACATATATACAAAAAGCTCCGTCGTTGCTACCGATCTGTTCCATTGATCACTCAAATAAATATATCTGTAAATCACGTTATTCCCAACTGTCATTGGTTTAAAAGACCATATTTTGTGTTATTTAAAAAAAATAATAAACTCACTCTAACGTTAAGTGGCTGTAAAAAACTTTGGTATGGGTAAAGCTATTTGTCTTAGATAGTTTAGACGAACGGACAAATATCAATTAACAACGCCAGTAATGCACGTCTCAATCATCTAACTAAGTCTGGTATTAAACTGGGTCGTTTCTTAGTATGAATTCCATGTTTATGTCAACCATTAATGTAATCATTTAGATATGGTTCTAAGTGAACGTTTCACTTTCCTCTTCTAACAAGTACTTACTTTCCGGAGTCTTGATTATTTTCTTCAACGTTAACTGATATTTCTTAAAATCCTTCTATGAACACGTGTGTAGCGTATTTGTTTGTTATTTCTAGACGTATTTCCCATGAGCTACACACTTACTGGATGAAAAGTGAATTTTTCAGGTGTCGGAATATAGGTTATTTAGTTTAGTCTAGACAGACAAGGATGTTGTAATTAATCATCAGCGCAACTCAGCTTCCTGATCCTTTGATGAACATCTTATACTGGTAGTCATGCAAAAAGTAAATTGTTTGAATAAAGCAACCGTATATATATATATATATATATATATATATATATATATATATATATATATATATATATATATATATCGAAAAACCTATGCATTATATATATATATATTGACAGAACAATGGATATAAGTATATGACATAAAGGTTTTATGTCATAAGGCCTATTTTATATTTGTAGGGTTTCATTTTGATTTCACTGAATATCAGAAGCGTTTTTGGTTTCTAAAATCAAGCTGATTTTTATATACTTATTTGACATATTAATGCTTTTGGTTGTAAAAGGAAGAAATAAAGCATTTTTGGCAAATAACACGAGAAAAGCCAATATATCCCATAAGGCTAGTCTTTTTATTAAGAAAACCTCAGCTTTTGTATACAGATCATTGACATCACAGGATTACGAAGTTGAGCTATGTTGATGGTTAATAATTGCCTCTCTTTATATAAACTCTGGTTGGAAGGCTCAATGACATCAGAAGGTCAAATAACTTTGTGGGTGTCAGAGATTACGGTGCCTACCAGTAGTATAACAATGAGTTATGTATTATATATATATATATATATATATATATATATATATATATATATATATATATATATATTTGGTATTTTGACGTATTCTAAGAACATTCTTTGTAATTCAGAATGTATTTGACAAGCGTTAGAAAGGCTTTTCTTTTCTTTAGGAGTTCACTATTACAGATGATGCATTTAGAGAAGAAAAAACGTCAGGTGACACCTTTACAACCTTCTGTATTCAGGACTTGGCTAGCGAGTTGTTGAACAGGTATGTTGTTTGATTTTTATTAAAAATAAATATCAAAGTAGAGATGCCTGGAAATAATAATAATAATGTATATTTAATAAAGCGTCCTTACTAGCAGAAGCCATTCAAAGGCACTGTACAAATCAAATGTAATATAATAAAACCCCGAATAATATGTCTGTAAAAACCATGTAAGTAATTTAAAAGATACTAATTATTTATCTGTGAAAGCGACATTGAAAGGGTATGTTTTTAGAACAGATTTAACATTTTCAAGAGACGACGCATTTCTAATACATGCCGTAAACCTATTCCACAAAGTGAGGGTTGCAACAGAAAATGCACAATCACCATGAGACTTGAGCCGAGACATTGGCACCTGCAACAGTATCTGACTAGATGACCCGAGTTTTCGGGATGACTTTCTAATGGACACCTGTTCACACAGGTGTTATGGTGCCATATCATTAATAGATTTATAAGTTATTAATAAAATCTTGAAATGGATACGCTGTATAACAGGTATCAGATGTAGTTTTTGAAGAATTGAGTGATATGATCATATTTCCGAGTATTTGGCACTATGCAAACTGCACTATTCTCAATTTCCGAAGACGATTAAATGTTATATAATCAGATATGCCATATAAGATGGAGTTATAATAGCCTATACGAGATGTAGCAAAGACATGGACTACATTTACAAGTGTTTATTGTGTCAAGAATGCTTTTAAACAGTTGATTTTCTTAAGATAGTAGGGGGCAGCTCGGCATATTGATGTGACATTTTCATGTATGTCAAGACACATTTCAAAAATAACCCATATATGTTTTAATGATCCATTAGGGGTAATTGAATATGCACCCATCTGTAATGCTGGTATCCTTAGCGATTAAGCACAATGTGGTGATGACAAATATATAATATTTGTTTTATTATCATTTAGCTTTAGAAGATTTTGAGACATTCATAGCCGAATATCAGCAAAACAATGTTCTAAATTCTTCAAGGAAGAGGAGAAATTTAACTTATTGTTAGAATCCAGTGATATATACTGCTGTGTATCATCAGCATACAAGTGATATTTAATCCTATCTCGCTGCGCAATGATACCATGAGGACGGGTATACATTATGAAAACCAGAGGACCAAGAAGTGAACCCTGTGGTACATCAGATAAAAAAACTGAACGTCAGATAAAATATCATGAACAGACATTGTCTGGGAGCGTTGTTCCAGATAGGATCGAAACCATTCAAGTAATTTACCTAAAAGACCAAACATGTATTTTAACCTAGAGAAAAGTATATTATAGTCAACTGTATCAAATGCAGCAGACAGGTCTAGAAGAACAATTATTACTGGCTTACCATGCTCAATTTACATCATAATATACTTTTTTCACCCGAAACAACGCTATTTCAGTACTGTGACCACTTTTAATAGCATACTTTAGTGATTCGCTAAGGTTATTATTGATTAGATATTTGTTTAGATTGAAAGCAACTGCCAGTTCTATAACTTTAGATACAAATTTAAGATTTGAAACAGGTCTGTAATTGTTTAGAATATTAAAGTCCATAGTGTAGTTTTTTATTAATGGTTTTACAAGGGAAGTTTTCATGGATCTTGGGAAAACACCCAGAGATAATGATTTATTAATTATTTTTGTAATTGGGCTTATCAGAACATCCAGACAATCTTTCACAAGCCATGTAGCCATAGGGTCAAATACACAGAGAGCACTATATGACCTTTTCAAATACTGTCTGATTTCAGTCTTTACAAAAGTCTAAAATGTATCCATCATGGATGTGTAAGCTTCTCCTACCAATAGCTTACTGTGTGATAAGGTGCTGGAATGGAAGCTACCATGTATATTTTAAAAATTTGTTATAGAAGTTATTAAAATAATGGGCTATATCTTTATCTGAATTGATATTATTTGGAAGGACAGTTTGACGTTTATGTTATACCTTATTCACAACACTGAAAACAGTCCTTTCATTTCCCTTGGATATTTTGATCTTTTTATGATGATATTCACATTTAGCAGAGGCAATGGTATTTTTAACTAGAATGTTACTGACCATGAACATTTCATAATGAACACACAAACTGGTCCTGATCCACAGCCGCTCACAATACTTTCTGTGTCTCTTTGCAGCTTGTATTTTCATGTTGTGCAATGGAAGAAATTTTCTTTTCATTTTTCATTAAAAGACATGCTCACCTACAGGGTCTCTCATTGTACTATCGTAGATATCCACCAGATGATCCACATCATCCGGTGGATTCAATACCAGGGAAAAGACTCGCTGATCAAGAAGAAAAGCATCCTTCTCAATCAACTTATATTTACTATATGAAATAACTTTAACTGAAACAGGTTGTTTTTATAAAAATACATTAATGTTAATACTGAAATGATCAAACAGCATGGAAGACACCGATACACCCTTAAACAAATTGTCATCATCACGGGAGACGACAATATCTAAGGTGCGACATGCCTTGGTGTTCTTTTTTGCACATGCTGCCTGAGATTAGCAGATCTAAGAATGTCTGTCAGTTGTTTGGTATTAATATATTGAACTGGCAAGTCCAATGTATAATATAATCACCTAAATTAGTTGCGTGTAATCGGTAGATAATATGTATACAAACAATTATCTCAAGATACATAAGTCAATTGGTAATTTTTCAAAATGAATTTTACACTTCAAATTATGAGGAAGAAGAATGCCGAATCCGCCACCTTTCTTGTGAATCCGACCTGCATGATGGAATGAATATCCAGCTGGAGTCACATCACCAACAATTTTCTTGTCTGAAACATTACCTGTCAGCCAAATCTCTGTAATGACCAGTGCATCAAGATCCATATTAACAACTTCAAATACTTCATCAGATTTATTACAGATCGACTGACAATTTATAAGACCAATGCTTACATTTTGTACAGCTGTGCAATTATTTGGTGTTATTGGCAGAATGAACATATAGTAAATAGCCCCAGAAAAGTAGGCCATCTTCATTTAAAAACAGAAACTAAAAAGCTGAAAAATGAATTTGATCATGTTCTTTTATAAGAACTACTGAATACCAATAACACACACACACACACACACACACACCACACACACACACACACACACACACACACACACACACACACACACACACACACACACACACACACACACACACACACACACACACATACCAGTCGGAAGTGTATTGATACATGGTTCATATAGGTAGGATTTATTCAGTTATTCGAACCCAGAATAAAGCTGAGGTCAGCATCTGAGGTTTCGAAATGTTTTATATACAGTTTTCTTTTGGACCACAGAAAATTACTGTTGAATGTAAACTGTGGTGTCAAAATAGTTTATGATATGTATGTAGCAAGTCACCATTGAACCACACGCACGTGTTGTTTGCTGCGAGCTGTGGTATCAAATGGTATGTTTTTTACGTGCTTCCGCTTTTTGTACGTAGCCTGCATGTAGCCGTTTTCCTGTGGGCGTGACATATTTGTCGCGTACGAAAAGCGAATTAGCTGGTTCCCACAGGCTGATGAGTAGACCAGACACATGCTTAGGTATACGCACACATTTATCAATATGTGGAGGTATGGAACATTTTATTTTTAGATTAATGTATGTATGGTTGTATTTAGATTTATGGAGGTAGGTTTCGAAGGATGTTTAGATATGTTGATGCTCTGTGTCTGTTGCCTCTTACTATGTACCCTAAACACACACACACACACACACACAAACACACACACACAAACACACACACACACACACATACACATACACATACACACACACAAGCGCACATAAGTAAGTCACTGAATGAGTTAACGACTGACTGAATGACTGTGTACGAGAGTGAGTGATTGAATAACTGATTATGTATATTGGTAACAGATAAGGTATAGTCATGAGGGCGTCTACCAAGGAAGATATCCCACAAACACGGCAATTCCGCCATAACGGTCTGCTAA
>JAODUP010000232.1:0-50000 GCA_025642065.1 Paralvinella palmiformis
AATATAATCATATCATAAGAAAATACACATTTATTCCTAATCGTTTTTGAGTACAAACTGCATATAATATGAGACTTGTATAATTGTCAAATTGTATTGTTCCAAATATACACACGGAAGTCCCCGGAAACTAGTGTTTTCTTCATATTTACTTTGACAGAGATCAATCAAATTTAAACAAAAAAACAGTTCTCTCAGATTAAATTCGACTTTTATTATTGTATTATTTGAGTTAACTTTTACATTTATGCCCTTACTCAGAGTATTGAAGATAAATGTTTTTTTTTGTCTTCTTGACAGTGTCCACAAAATGTTAAAACGAGATTCCTTTGCCATTATTACGGAACATTATGATGACGAAAACAACGGTTAGGAATGTTTGTATGTTAATGAACACTACCTGAAGCCAGGAACAACAATGAGAATTAAGAACTGGTACTCACCATCAATTCTAACTGTTAACTGTAACTAACATCATATCATTTTGTTATGAAAATTGATTTCCTTCTTTCTTAAGAAATCATCAAATTTATTATGACAACAAAACATTTCTTAATATAGCTAAATTTGATCAGAACATGCAAATGTCATCCGGATGTACTAGTATATATATATATATATATATATATATATATATATATATATATTCTGGGAAGATGAGGACTAGTAATTCCCAGGAAGTATATGACGTCACTAGTAATCAGTTCACGTCTGGTATCCGTCTAATTTAGGATCAGTTGATACAGGTTGTAGAGAATATAAAGGGATTGTAATCAGTAATTCCCAATCCCTAGCATAATCAGTTGTCGTGGCTCTCACTCCCTTTCACCCTCTCCCTCTCTCTCCCTCTCTCTCTACCCTCTCTCAGCCTATTATCTAATGGTTATAGAAATAACAATAACAGGAAGAAATATTTAATATGCAAGTTTCGTGACCATGGTCAATATTTATTGATTTGTTTTTAAATTACCTGATTTATGTGGTAATTCGATGTTGTTGTTGTTGTTTTTGATATTGTTTTTCCATTACTTCTGCTGCTGCTACTGATATATTATATATATAATGAAAACAATATATTAGATCAGTGATAAATTTAAATTCCGTTAGGAGGTTCAAAGAACTTAGTAATATTGTTAATATTAGTAAGAGTTTACATTTAATTGATGATATAGCGAGTTTGTTAATCTCGTTAGCCGAAAAGTAAACTATTATTATTACTAACAATTAACAATATAATCTCCATTGTTTACCAAATTAAACAACAGTTTTTTTCATGCTTAAATCAACCTTTATAAATTACGTAACCTGTTTCTCTAGGGATACACTTTCTCCCAAACGTAGTAATTTTTACTTACTTTGTTTTGGCCAGAATCCAAATTTTTTTTCCAAGGAATTTCAATTTTAATATGGTTTATAGGATCAACATATAAACGAATTGAATTGAAAATTGAACATATACGTCATTCCATCGTCAACACCCCAGCGGAGTATACTATTTGCCGATGCCAATTAGAGGAGAAGCGTAATCCACATATATTCCTCATAATCCAAAGGGATACTCATTAATGGCCGATTCAGTTGGTGGGAACGTGAACTCCTGAATAAACAGAATATTCTAAAATAATACAAAGGGAACCCTTTGGTAACTTGGGGCTTAGTAGTAGTGTTATTTAAAGAAAAATTTACATTTTATACGTTAATGAAAAAGAAGCAAATCTGAAGAAACCAGTGTTTTCTTCCCATATACGATATTGATAAGTAAACATGTGTCCTATTTCCCTCCTCACACACACACACACACACACACACATATATATATATATATATATATATATATATATATAGTAGTGGAAAATGTTTTTAAACACGTAGTAAATTTATCTATTTTTCCATCATCTTTGTTCAATAGGGTTGTTTATTTAAGAATAACAAAAAATAAATTAAAAGATAGCTTCAAGAAACATCAATGTGCTTTTTGGCCGTTTCTACATAAATTTGACAGGAATATAGAATATTAAAAAAAATTGTGCAATAACCTAAGTAACAATACCGTAAGAAGCATGTATGAAAACTTAACAAACATCAAAAATAATCGCCATGGATGAAAATCACAATGAATATGAATTAAATAATATACGATTAGGATATTTCACAAGTCAGTATTTGGTTTCTAAGCCACGTGCACGCACCAATGCATGAATTCTCTTTGGCATGTTTTCAACGAGGCGTTTGCCATTTTCTGACACGATAATATTCTATTCGTTGACCACAAACCTCCCGAGCTCTTTCATATTTCTTGGTTTACTGCTACCTTGATGATGCGCCACAGATTTTCTATTGGACTCATGTCCGGAGATTGTGCAAGCCAATCCAGAAGCTGGACTCCATGCTCGTTCATCCAAGTCACCCAACCTATCGCGAGTTGTTTTGACAAATTGTCAGATACACCGACCAATTTGTGTTGGCTTACATAAGCTACACCCTCTTGCCAAAGGCTATTGCTACCAGTGTTTGTTGCTCCTATATCACAAACAGTTAGCTTAATGTGTAATTAATCATATGTCGGCTGATGATGATGATGATTGATGTTTTACGGCCACTTTTGTGCACAAGGTAGGCTAAATGGGCCGAGCGACCTCCAAAGGTAATGAGACGAAGTGAAAGACGAAACAACCTTCAGATATGCCCACACCGGGATTCCAAAACGGGTGGTAGTGATATGTGGTCCAGCACGCTACCGCTAGACCACGGAGGCGCCCCCAATCATATGTCAGCTAAATCTCTGAGTATAAAAGCAAAAAGATAAAAGTGACACGTATATTTATTTGATGTGCGAATAACAGGATTAAATAAGCTGATATCCACTTGCATTTTACATTATCATTTGCATATCAGTGTCCAAGGAGGTCACTTTCAATGACTGCAATCAAAGCATTCCCTGTTTATGTATAAATAATCGACCGAGATTTTATCATAGCATTACCAAAGAAGCAGCATTGACTATTTGTTTAAATCGACATTTGGACCATCCATCATCCCCCCCCCCCACTTCTCCTGTAAGACCCCCATAGACACCATCATCAACAATAAAGGCATAACAGAAATCAACACCAGGTGGCCGCCCTCAATTGTCTCTATCCCAAATGTCAACAAGAGACAAGTATCCTATCACTCCGAGTTTTTATTATCTAGAGAATACAAAAAAAGAGTTCTAGCCCAGTAAAAAAGCATAGCCGTGCCGATATTTCTGCATCTGATAAACATGATATGTGTTTGTCCAGGGAGCAAAATCCTAAGGCTACTGAGACTGACATCTTGGTGCATTTTAGTCGGGAACGGGCTGTTCCTTTTTGGCTGATCTACTGTGACTGACATTCTAAAGTATAAGGCCAAGTGATTTGCTGTAGCCATGCGCTGTATTGGTGTGCTCCGTGCAAAATCTATCAAGCTTGATCAAACGCCCTTAATTTTTCAATGTTTTAAACATAACGATCTACAACATTTTGATGGGTTTTCGGCCACGAATAAATATTTCCATATAGACTAGCTGATAGTATTTGAGTTAATCCATTCTATATTGAATGAACGATTTAATTTTCTATGCTAATCCTGTAAGTTAGATGATCCATTTACGATAGACATAGATGTTACGGTGTTTACACTTGATAGTGAAATAAAATAATCGGAATAATCCGATTCATTATTCCGACATATTACGTCATCCGACATAATATCACGTGACCAATGATATCGGATTAAACGAACTTCTCAGTGGGTGAAAGAGCACAGTTCTCAGCGACCAAGTATGGCCAGCCACCAGGTTCCACGACACGTGAGGCTGGTTACTGTATTTCCCGAAGAAAGATGAGAAAACACACACGGCAATGATGGAATTACTCCCTACCGAAGATAAACTGTATCATTATATAGCGGAAGAAAACTGAGTAGCGAGAACTCTCCAAAGGTGGATATCACAGAGTTTTGTTGGGAGGGGAAAGGAATGTATTCCTCATCCGTGCGTTTATACTGATTATAAAGAAATATTTAAGCTACTCATCTGACACTAGACTGGGCAGGTGTTTGA
Source organism: Paralvinella palmiformis (assembly GCA_025642065.1). Lineage (NCBI taxonomy): Eukaryota > Metazoa > Annelida > Polychaeta > Terebellida > Alvinellidae > Paralvinella > Paralvinella palmiformis. Next base: position 4,085 of record JAODUP010000232.1, read on the forward strand.
TTTGAGATCGCAAACGAGTGAAATATTCATATCAGCCTCTTATTAACCAAACAAGTCTCTCATTAACCCGACAATAATCCTTAGTAACAGAACTCGCAGCCACAATATTTTACGTAAAGGCAATTACTCTAACGTTTTGGCCAGAACGTCTCCGTTCTCTGACTTCGGTAAACATTATACTTAGCACAGGCGATAGGGTGGCACGTGACAGACCTACGGTCTGGGCAGGTCGGCATCAGAATTCGAAGAATGTAATTTGTATAACAACATGTATCACATCCCGTCTAAGCCTCTTTGTCGGATGATATATCTTGTTAGTGGATGGCATCACGTCTCTGATCTTATTGAAGACAGTATTAAAGAGCTCCATATTACATGGATCATATGACGAGGAAAAATACAGTTAATGATACTTTAGCATCAACTAACAAATTGAAAATGAATTAGTAACATTTCTAAACAGTTATTTATTTTATATTAGTCCTCGACTTGATTTTTGTTTACGAAATAAGTCATATCTGTTCTGGTTAGAGCTGAAGGGTTAAGATGTTTGCATCGTATACATGCAATTCAAACATACTACCATACAACAAGAATCATTATATACTTTTAATCTTGAAATTCTTGAGCGATACGATGCCCATTAAATATACTACGAAAGACAGACCGTTGATCAGCTTTAGATATAATTATATTTAAATACTAATTAACCCGCGTTTATATGGGGGCATTTTTCGCGGGAATTAACTACGTTGCAAATCTCCAAGCCGACCATTTGCTAACCTGCAAATAAATATATGCATTAAAATAAAATCAATTAAAGTAATGATAAAAAATTAAATAATCTATACAGCATATATAATATTTTGATAGAAACGTAGACGATCTTGAACATAGAGAAAATTTTAATATTGCCTTTCTATCCTATTTTCATCACAATAGTCTACTGGTTTATTGTAAATGTTTTGGGCCTATTTTGTAGAATTTTTGTTATAAACTGAAATGATTTGTGAAATAATTTTGCATAATATTCGTTTTTGAATTATTTGAAAAGCTGCATTTTGTTATAGTTTATTAAATTTTATATTATTTCCTAGAGATTGTTTATTTGAATGTTTTCAAAGGACGTCGTGATATGCGGAGTTTAACCTAGATATTATATTTTTGGTGATTATTCATCCATTGATACCTAGCTGTGGCTACGTAGGGATATCGGGCTTTTTGAAGTTCTGTTCCAAAATTATTAGATGCCTAACACACCAAAATAAATGACATATTCAAAGCTTATGAATTATGTGGCGATATACATCTACATATTCACAATATAATATTATATCATTGAATTACCGCGAGCACTTTATTCCTTTGCAGTGTATTAACTTTTCTCATTTATTATATTTCGTGTTTATCTCTTATAAATCGATAGAATACCCAAAATCGAATACATAAATGAACAAATAATTTATATTTGTGCTAATTTTCCATATTACTGTAAGAACCCGAAAATAAATGTTGAAAAAACATCATTAATGTTTTATTTAAGTTACGGTGAAATTAAAAAGTATATTTAAAAATCGAATTCTCTAATTCTAAATAACCATCAGTTGAAAAAGGTGAGAGGCTGTTGATTATAATCAGGATTATCCAATGTTACCAGCGAATCAGTTAGTTCTCCCTTGTATGACTCATCGTTGGCATATCTGATTGGTGTTTCATCTTTCACTTCGCTTCATTACCTTTGGAGGTCGCTCGGCCCATTTATTCTACCATGTGCACAAAAGTGGCCGTAAAACAACAATCATCATCATCATCTTGTATGACTGAATGGTATTGTTATCTGTGGTCAGTGGGATGTTCCATGTTTCAGTATTAGTTTCCGGCCTCATTATCTCATTTAGATTTTTTGAAAATCTGGATTTTATTCATGATTTTTTTTTAATTTGTCTGTGATTTAATACACAATAATGACAAATTGTGATTTTACTTTATTTTACGTTAGTTTTTACAAATTTAATCCTATGCTAGTCATGGTCATTCGTTAAATAGTAATTAGCTATTGGCAGATTTCCTACCTGAACCCCATATTATTAAATATTAGACACATCCCACATTAATTTGGATAATACCCCCCCCCCCGCCAATACCCGATTGGAGATGAGCCTTCAGCAGCCACACAATAGACTGACAGGTGAGGCCACAAACTTGCTGCCATTAGAGTGTGGCACCTTACCTTTATAAAACTGGCTTTGAGGTTGGAATTATCATTAGAGATTTAATTACGCACAAGAAATACATGCTGCAGATATATCTACGTCTTACATTACTTGCTCTGAATATTGCTGAATAGAAAATTGCTGTTGTTAATAGATTTTCTAATACTGGACACATTACTTTACAATTGCTTTGAATGTGTACGTATTTGTGCGGATTTTGCACTTGTGAGTTCAACACTAGATCTATGGCCGGGCGAAAGCAAGACAGTGTGTGGCTGTATTATGAGAAGTTGGCCACCCATGGTAAATGGCTAGATATGGATAGATATGTCGTGCAGACGTCAAGAGTCTGAGAAAGATGCACTAAATATGCAGATAGCTAAATACATATAAGCCCACCATAACAAACCATTTCGGCCGTCGAACACAGATAATTCAGTAAGCTGATGACATTGCTGAGACCCGGTTATCAACCGCAAAGCTGGTTCGATATTGGTGGGAGATTACTCAACAAAGTCCAGGCAACAATGATGGAAGATTACAACTTGAGGGTAACACCGTATCTATGGCGTTGGATGGCTGGAGTAACGTGAACAATGAACCTGTAGTATCTGTCTCTGTCACAACATCTGATGGCGATACATATCTCACAGAGACCGTGGATACATCGGGAAACGGTCACATTGCGGAATATTTGACCGACGTCGCGAGCACGGCTATAACATCGTGTACTCAACGATTCAACTGTCGAATCGGGAGCTCCGTCACAGACAATGCTGCAAATGCGGCCAAAATGCGGCGTCAACTACAGGAACATGAAGATTTGGATATCGTCACATATCGTGGTTCTGCAGATCTGTTCAATTTGTTAGCCACGGATGTTGAGGGGAAAGATGCGAAGGACAATATTGTAGTACATATCGTTAAATACTTTCGTAATACCAACATGTCAGCTGCGTGGTACAAAGCCGCCGATGGTAAGGCCTTAGTCATGCCACAAGATGTACGGTGGAACACAATGGCCGACAGCCTGGAAAGCTATTCTCCAGAACTGGCCCATTATGCTCCAGGTTTGTGAGAAACATCGGGACGAGATCGAACCAACATCGCCAACAAAGTGAAAAATATCGGCATCAAGCGAAATGCTGAAGATTTCATCACCAGGCTGAAGCCAATCGCTGTGGCACCTTGATCGTGTAAAGTGATACTTTGATTAATGAGACTGTGACGATCTGGAAGGACCCGGAGAAAACATTCGAAGAGAACAATCAACCTATCAGCATCTTGAAGCAGGTAAAAGACCGTTACAATCAAACAATGATCGATTCACATTTTTTAGCCAATATGTTAGATCCTCGATACAGGGGAAATAATTGATGTGCTAAGGAAACTGACAAGGCCATGAAACACATACTGGAAAACTATTCTGATCTGATGGCCAGCATAGTGAACTATAAGGCAAAATCGGGCCCATTCCATTCGTATATGTTTGTGCCTGAAATAGTGAATTCAGTGAGTCCAATTGCCTGGTGGCATTCACAATCAGAGCGACTTACTGACACTTACTTACTGCTCACCCTTATCGACCAACTGTTGAGTGCCACTGCCTCCAGTGACGGGGTTGAGAGAGTGTTTTCCACATTTGGACTGGTTCATTCTAAGCTTCGTAATCGCCTGGGACTGGAAAAAGCTAGGAAGCTGGTCTTCGTGTGCAAATTACTAAACAAGAAATCAAAATGATCTTCGTTTGTGTAATAAAGCGATATCGATTTGTATTAATTTGATGTGTGCATTGTAGTGTATATAATGTGGAGCTCGGAATAAATGAATCCTTATATCTATATTAACACAAACATTTCCTTATATATATATATTAACACAAACATTTATTAGCATTTTGAATGATATTATGGATTGTGAAAAACAAACTGATTTAATTATTTTTTTAATCAGATTTAAATCAAATAAATTAAAATAAAATCATTATTTATTTATTTTTAATTTTAAAATCATGATTTTTATCAACCCTGATAATGACCACCCACAAAAACAACGGTCCATACTCCATTCGAATACCTTTGCCCGATCCTGGAAGCCAGTAGATGTGTTACTGTGACAAACACATGAACAATAAATGACTGTTATATATCGTATCACTATTACACTGAATTAGAACGACAGACATATGTTACTTTACATTGAGATGTTGTTCTGCTGCGATCGTCAATAATTAACTGACAGAGACTGCTGGTGGGTGGGTCAAAATGAGGGCAGACAATTAACGCACGATGTGTCAAATGGGTCAAAGGTCGTTTAGGTGTATACGTCGTCGAAAATTAGTGTTCCGGAATATTATAACATCTGTAGTGTAACTTTCACGAAATGTATATTATTTCTCAATACTCGCATGAACCGATATCAGTGCAAGTGTGGAAGGAAATTCGTTTGTTCGAAAGGGAAAGTTGACAATTACCCTACCATTTTAGGTGTGTGTGTGTGTGTATGTGTGTGTGTGTATGTGTGTATGTGTGTATGTGTGTGTGCGTGCGTGTGAGCGACGGAAATAGGACAAACGTTTACTTATCAATATCGTATATGGGAAGTAATTATTGGTTTCTTCAGATTTACTTATTTTTAATTAACATAAAATGTTCATTTTATCTTTAAATAACACTACTACTAAGCCTCAAGTTACCAAAAAGGGTTCTTTGCATCATTTTAGAATATTCTGTTTCTTCAACTGAGTCAGCCATTAATGAGTATCTCTTTGGATTATGAGGGATCAATGTCGATAACGCTTCTCTTCTAGTGAGCTATCATCAAGAAACTTACATATTACATATTTCTTCCTGTTATTGTTACTTATATAACCTTTAGATAATAGGCTGATTGCCCGGTAAAAGTCGTATTTGTCGTCATATGAAGTAGAAAGTAGAGAGAGAGAGAGAGGGGGGGGTAAAAGAGGGTGAGAGCCACGACAACTAATTACGCTAGGGATTGGGAATTACTTATTACGATCCCTTTATATTCTCTAAAACCTGTATCAACTGATCCTAAATTAGACGGATACCAGACGTGAACTGATTACTAGTGACGTCATATACTTCCTGGGAATTACTAGTCCTCATCTTCCCAGAATATATATATATATATATATATATATATATATATATATATATACTAGTACATCCGGATGACATTTGCATTTTCTGATCAAATTTAGTTATATTAAGAAATGTTTTGTTGTCATAATAAATTTGATGATTTCTTAAGAAAGAAGGAAATCAATTTTCATAACAAAATGATATGATGTGAGTTATATACAGTTAGAGTTGATGGTGAGTACCAGTTCTTAATTATCATTGTTGTTCCTGGCTTCAGGTAGTGTTCATTAACATACAAACATTCCTAACCGTTGTTTTCGTCATCATAATGTTCCGTAATAATGGCAAAGGAATCTCGTTTTAACATTTTGTGGACTCTGTCAAGAAGACGAAAAAACATTTATCTTCAATACTCTGAGTAAGGGCATAAATGTAAAAGGTTGATTCAAATAATACAATAATAACAGTCGAATTTAATCTGAGAGAACTGGTTTTTTTTTCAATTTGATTGATCCCGGTCAAAGTAAATATGAAAAAACACTAGTTTCCGGGGACTTCCGTGTGTATATTTGGAACAATGCAATTTGACAATTATACAAGTCTCATATTATTTGCAGATTGTACTCAAAAACGATTAGGAATAAATACATCATAGCCAGAATCTCAAATTGGAGTTTCTATGCTTTCACAAATGAAGAGTGTGCGTGAGTCGACATGAAATCAAGTAATTTCAAGTTGGAAATGAGCGACAAAATTAATTTTCCTATGATTAATACTGCCATCCAGTTCTAACTTGAAATGACTATATTTCATGCCTCTGATTATAGCATAGGGGTAAGGGACATGTAAGTACAAACCGCATACAGTGTCATACAATAATTGTATAATAATGATACAACAACACCCAACACATAACATTAAGATCTATATTTAAACACGTATCAGTAAGATATAAACGGTGAACTAACGCCATCGCATACAACTCCGTTTTCTATGTTACTGTGATACCCAGCATACAATTGGACAGAAGATTTAACAGGTAAACACGGCAACAAATGACCCGAGGTGGGTCAAAGGTTAGCTAATCATCACACCAGTAGCAGGTGTCACAATCATCACGCCTTCGTGTAATATTTGTAATGGTAAATCAATGTGTTATGATTGGATACCGCGATAAATGATGACACTTAACCTTTGTCGCTGATATAATCTCTACTGATTACTTTACGTGACAATTCCTATTGATCCATCTTCTCCAATCTTCGTCGAATGATACAGGATAGAAATTCCGATAACAAACATGTTTATGGCAGTAACTTTCTGTGTTATCTATATGGCTGTAACCTCAGTTAACGAACATGTTTATGGCTGTAACACTCTGTGGTATCTATACGGCTGTAACCTAGATAATGAACAAGTTTATGTCTGTAACTTTCTGGGTTATATATATGGCTGTAACCTCAGATAAAGAACATGTTTATGGCTGTAACTTTCTATGTTATCTATATGGCAGTAACCTCAGAAAACAAACATATTTATGGCTGTAACACTCTGTGGTACCTATATGGCAGTAATATCCTATACCCAACATGTTTATGACTGTAACTTTCTATAGTAAATATATGACAGTAACCTCCGATGCCAAAGAAGTTTACGGCTGTAACTTTATGTGTTATTTGTATGACAGTAACTTCTGATAGCAAACATGTTTATAATCGCTTACCTTCGGTGATATCTACTTGGCAGTAACACAATGGCACACATGTTTATGACTGTAATCTTCTGTGGTATATATATATATATATATATATATATATATATATATATATATATATATATATAAAAATATATATATATATATATATCAACATATATATATATATATATATATATTCAGTACACTGTATATATATATATATATATATATATATATATATATATATATATATATATATATATATATATATATATATATATATATACACACACACACACACAAGATACATATATACATACAAGATAAGTACTTTGACACCGCAGTTTACATTCAACAGTAATTGGCTGTGGCTCAAATGTAACCTATGCATAACAACATGTCGACACCATAGATGCCGGTCTCAGCTCCATTCTGGGTTCGAAAAGCTAAACAAATCCTACCTTTATCAACTATACGGACAGAGGTTCGATAGGTTGGGCGTGGCCAAGTTGTTGTTTAATCAGGTTGAAAGGTTATAGTGGACAGGCCAAACATGGAAAAGGCCTCTAGAAAACTGTTTTTAACGGCATAGATTGTTAATAGTAGATATCCATGTGGAATCAATCATTCATAGGATGACAAAAAAGATGTGGGTGGATGTCATTGTTACCCATAGGTTTCAAGGTCATTTTCAAGGTCATAAAGTTCACCAAGGTAAAAAATGCCGTTTGCAAAACTTTATTTGTCTAAGTAGTTTATAACTGCAACAGAAGCATACTAATTGGCACAAAAAGTATTTTCAAGTATTCGTCAAATCCATAAATGAACATTTGAAAATCCAAGATGGCGGCCTTTTTTTCCAGAAATGGCGGCTAATTCTGTACTTTTTTACATAACTTTGCACGTAATCATTCGATATGAGTAATTTCAGTGTCTATTTGCATTTTTTAAACATTCAGAAGGCATTTGTGCTATTCTAAGGACTGAGGCAAGTGTATATGCAGACAAGGCGTGCTACCGTGCTGTCAGAGGACACCAACTTACACACGAAGCTCTCTGGCACCTCAAATGGCCAATGTTTAAGTTATTGCTGGCTGAACATCGCCATGAACATGACGAGGCATTTGAAGAGTTAGCGCAAAGAAGAACAACAACGCTGACCATAGAGAAAAACACTAGACTGCAATCGACCATCTAGTTGTCAGATGCACTTCATGGGGGAGTTTGACCAAGCGCACTCTGATAATCCAAAGTTCATTTTGTGGTTAGCTTATATGAGCATGGTTGAGATCTTACTGAACTTCATCAGACCTGAGAGGGATGGCAACTGGATTCTACATCTAGGAGCATACATTGCGATGCTGTCATGGCTCACAATATATAACCACAAAAATATGCACGATGGGGGCCAATTTACCTTGCAGACATGAAACTCTCGAAAATACATTATCGGAAGTCCATGCAGAGTTTCTTGGTGGAAACATTGTAGTGAAGGGGACCAAAAGGTGATTCAATCAAGTCTCTGCTGATCAAGCAACTGAATGGGTCAACACGACATGCAAGATGCATAACGGCATCATCGGAATCACAAGAAATGACCAAGCCAGAGACAAGGTTTGTGTCACATAGTTAGAAAGATCACGGATTTAGGAGAAACTAGGTCACTCTATAATCTAGAAGATGACGATAGGGACACTGTTTTCTGCCGTTCTGGCAGTTTTCCATTCCGAACAAGGTCGTGATGCTGATGATGTGAAGAGGGTGGAAACAGCTATTCAGAGAGTATGGACAAACCTCTGCTGTACCTGGAAACAAAGGACGCTGCATCATGTTAGGCGGTCAGTGATCTTTTAAGTGCAGAAATGAGATATATGCAGACAGTCATTACCAATATGAAGGAACGATTAGCGGAACCACAGGGTTCTATAATGCACTAAAGAAGCATCACTCAAAGAAGTTTGACCTGTACAAAGGAAGGACTCAATCAATGGATTAGTACGATCAAAGAGAGTTGGCAAACAGAAGCCATTTTGCAAATTTATTGGAGGACCACATGTCCCGCTCCCACAACGCATGGAGCACCTTCATTGCCTTAGATGAAAACAAGGCTGATTGTGCCTGGCAAAAATAAACGGTCAACTTTCCTCATACAAATAATCTGATCTATTAATAACAATAATTCAACGTTATAATTAATAACATGAAATTGCTACAGGGACTTGTAGATCGATTTAGTTCTGTGAATTCCTCAAAACGTAAATTTACCAATAATTAGGGAATTACACTTCTTTTCCATGCTATTAGAGGTAAAATGATTTATTTTCATGTATGTGATCTATATATAAGTTAAGCTACAGGCGACATTGTCCTAATCGAATTGTACTTCATGTGAAAGACGAAGTATCAAAGATTGGTCACTAAGATCCATCTGTAAGGACAGACATTCCCTGTATTTAAAGTGGACAGTAGTTACTCTGCTCATATTGATATAATTGTATGTGGTCAGTAATTGTACACTTGCTAAAAACTAAAATATAATCTGGCGGATAAAACATCCAAAATCAATGTATTGTGATCAGGAAGGTACACACATTATCGAAATCCTGTAGAGAGTCTTTTGAAACACTCGTGGAGGTTGATAAACCCAGTTAGCCAACTTACAGTGTTCATAAAGGACAGGTTGTCTTGGAAAATCATTATATACTGTTGTTTTTATGAATATAGTCGTCTAAATTTCGGTACTATTTTCACCATCATACAATTTTCAGCAGAGCATAATTTTTTTCATTGGCTATTTTAACGTATGTTTGTACTCTACAATGTTGTCGATGTTCCTAAAAGTTTTTGTACGCGTTTCAGTAATCAAACTGTTCCTCGTTAAAAAAAGAACTAAACAAAATATCCAGTAACTAAAATATAATATTTCAAAAGGATGTAAAATACTAAAAAGGAAATAAATTAAGTAACACAAATGGAAATATTTCACAAATTGAAACTACGAGTAACGTATATCGTATGCAAATCCACAAAATGCCCAAAACAACTCGACCTTGATATTATCTCTTATGCCGATAACTGTAATTGTGACAACACAATGATGGTACACTTACTGATGAACATTTCTATCTTTTTATATCATTTTATTTGATTTATTTGAAGCCTACGATCTTAGCATAACAAACTTGACACTTTTTTATTGTTGTATCTGAATGATGATGATCGATGTTTTACGGCCACTTTTGTGCACATGGTAGGCTAAATGGGCCGAGCGACCTACAAAGGTAATGAAACGAAGTCAAATATGAAACACCCTTCAGATATGCCAACGCCGAGATTCGAACACGGATGGTAGCGATCTGTGGTCCAACACGCTACCGTTAGATCACGAAGGCTCCCCCGTATGTGAATGGAAAAGTATAATTGTTGTTCTTCACAAATGCAGCTGTTGTTGTTCCATAAACATAAAATTATGTCTGTGCCTCATCTTTGTATTTCTAAATTTGTCGTGAATGTTTTTAATGTTATGCTAAGGTGGGATGCATTATGTAAGCAATGCTTCGAGCATCTCTCCGTTTCAATGTTGAAATTAACAATTTGAATTTAATTCAATTGAAATGTGTTTTATTTTAATATCTCTACACCTCATCCGTGTTTTATCTCCCTAATAAATGTATTATTCGGATACTTTTGTAATGTCGTTCGTGTGTGTCATCTTGAACATTCGGTGTTTATCATTTTAAGCGAGCTACAGCTATAGGATTGGGAAAGGCGTGTTAGTAAACGTGTCTACGATCAAAGATACCTGTCTGTGCTTCAGGAAACCTCTCTGCAGCACGCACACACACACGCGCGCGCACGCATGCACGTACACGGACAAATAACCAAACACACACGCGCGAACATTAACAAACAAACACACACGCAAACATACAGACAGCTATCTATAAACGCATACCTGGATTTACTATTTTAGTGCCAAGGAAGCGTTGACCTTGACCTTGGCCAATGTTGATGAACTATTTAGAGCTGGTAATTGTCCTCTTATCGATAACTAATCGTTGACAGTAAACAGACAAAGATATCATCATATCTCTCCGTTATATCTGTTTCTGATACTGACTTATACACAGACACAGAGACAACGTCTTGTCTGTTGTCTTTTCTGATAAACAGTGAATCGTTATCCAGGGATCCTCATGTTTACGGACAATAAATACTACTGAACTAATGACGTCATTGAAGTTGGTGTGTGTGTGTGTGTGTGTGTGTGTGTTGGTTTATGTGTGTCTGTGTGTGTGCGTGCGTGTGTGTGTGTCTGTGTGTGTGCGTGCGTGTGTGTGTGTGCGTGCTTGTGTCACAGTGTGTGCATTTGTGTATTTGTATCTATGGGTGCATGCGTGTGTGCGTGCGTGCGTGTGTGCGTGTGTATATCGCTCTTTTCATATGAAGACGTGTATTTAATTTTATGTACGATATCTGATATGTGAGATTCTAGACTTCTTCACAATAAAATCAATCTGTCATAGTGTTTAATAATAATAATAATAATAATAATAATAATATTAATAATAATAATAATAATAATAATAATAGCATGCGAACATATGCTCAAATGTTATCGTGACCCAGGCAATATGGACGCAAAGGACATCATTAATCCAGGTAATGATAATTGTTGTTTACGTGTTATTTTTATAAATTTGCTGTTTTATTATGCTGTTGTGGCCGATGTGTCGCATTGTGTTATCTCTGTAAATATCAGACCTGGTTATTAAGGCATCGTTATGCCTATTTATGGCACGACATGTTTGATGTTTGAACAAGGGCCTAGAGGCTAATATATATATATATATATATATATATATATATATATATGCCAGGTGTCTGCAACTGGAGATCGGCAAGACAAAGATGCTCTCATCCAGACTCCTACCACATCATGATCTAGTACCAGCATCGCCAATAACCGATAAATGATTATACTAGTAAGTGTATGTGCTAATCCGCATCCGTTCCTTATCTGGAATATCACTCCAATGTCAATCTGCTGCTACTATTACTGCTAATAGTAGGATTGCTATTGCTACTACCGCTACTATTGCCTTTCCTTCTGTTTCTGTTGTGACTGTGGTTACTGCTACTGCTACTATTATTAGTACTACTACTACTACTATTATCACTATTATTATTACTAATACTACTATTACTACTACTACTGTGATTACTGATGTAGTGACTGTTGTGATTACTGATGTAGTGACTGTTGTGATTACTGATGTAGTGACTGTTGTGATTACTGATGTAGTGACTGTTGTGATTACTGATGTAGTGACTGTTGTGATTACTGATGTAGTGACTGTTGTTATTACTGATGTAGTGACTGTTGTGATTACTGATGTAGTGACTGTTGTGATTACTGATGTAGTGACTGTTGTGATTACTGATGTAGTGACTGTTGTGATTACTGATTTAATCACTGTTGTAGTTACTTATGTAGTCACTATTAAGGTTGCTGATGTAGCCACTAATGTGATTACTGATGTAGTGACTGTTGTGATTACTGATGTAGTGACTGTTGTGATTACTGATGTTGTGACTGTTGTGATTACTGATGTAGTGACTGTTGTGATTACTGATTTAATCACTGTTGTAGTTACTTATGTAGTCACTGCTGTGGTTACTGATTATATTGAAGTCATGTTTACTAAAATTGCTAACGTTATGACAACAGACGTTATTACTGCAATAATTAAAAAAAATAATAATAAAAATAATAAAAATAATAATAATAATAATAATATTGTCAGTAGTAGTACTAGAAGTAGTAGTTGTAGTAGTAATTTTTGTATTATATTAGTACTATAATATATATATATATATAATATATATATATATATATATAGTGACTTATATATCATTATATTAAGCTCGATGGAGGACATCTAACATTAGTACAAACTCTGAGTACAAGTTTCTTGTTGATGTTACTGTTTTCCAGTTGTTACTGTTTTTATCTGTATTGCCACGACAATGATGTACTGACACTTATATTCAGGTATATACACTAACACTACAGATATATATATATATATATATATATATATATATATATATATATATATATTTTGAGGATGTAGGGTAAGAGTCTGCGTACGTGGGTGGGTGCATGAGTCATGTGTAATAACTACACCTATATACGCATGGGCATGCAGGCACGCACGCACGCTCGCACACACACAACACACACACAGACACACACACGAGCATAACCATAATATAATATATTTGTTGTTTCGCGTACTTGTGACTATATAATAGCTAGTATGCGGATACGTACCGACTGACTGACTCACTAACTGACTTACTGACTGACTCACTTACTAACTCACTGACTAACTCGATGCGTTAAGTTGGACGCCCGATGAATGTTGTAGATCATTCGTCTATAGTTAGTGGCTAGAACGAGTATACTGACTGGGGTGTTGATGATACGTCGAATTTTACAGGCGTATCTGAAGGAAACGAACAAATGATTAGGCTCTGACCAATATATCATCCCTTCGTACAGTGAGATAATAACAATATAATGGGTAATAATAATAATAATAATAATAATAATAATAATAATAATAATAATAATAATAATAATGATAATGATGATGATGATGATAATGATGATGATGATGATAATCATAATAATAAGTGTATATTAAAAGAATAGCATTGACAGATTAGGACTATAATATCAATAATGTTAGATGTTTACATATAGGCATCAAAATCACCCTATACTATTATTATTATTATTATTATAAAACCCGATATAAGGCAAGGTTATCAGGCAACCCTTACTACGACAATTAAATAATAAATTGTGTGTAAGAATAACGAAGTGTCTTCCTAATTCCACATCATCCTTGATTACGTTGACGTCTTCACTGTAAGCCGATTCATTAAAAATCTTGAGCTAATATAATTATTCGGCTTTCAGACGGGCGGATAATCCCTCCCAACAGCAACACGTCAGCCAGCGACATCTAGCGGACGGTGTTGCTAAATACGGAGCAAAATAGCCCGTGTTCTAAACTGGCTTGGCTTTAATGGAATGCTGCGATAATTTTTAAATAGCTTCGTCAAGCGCTTAGAGCATGTACTTATTGGCAGATGAGGAGCGGGTGAGTTAATTAGTAAACACAACGTTTGGTGAACAACGCCTAAACACTCGCCTCACGGGTGTAAATTACCTTAATGGACGTTTAGGTGGGATACGGTGGCTTATGAAATATATCATATTCGGCGTCATGATGTAAATGTTAAAATTCATTGGGGAAGGAAATGAATGTTTAAAGGTCACAGGGAAAGGTTTTCCAAATTAGTCAAAAGGTTAGTGTTATATATTAAAATCCATTTTAATAAGAGATTTTTTGTCTTCATGGAAATAAAGTTACAGTGGCTAGCATCTCACATGGCATGGCCTAAAATGTAATCGAGAATCTTCGGAAAACTTCGGGATGTGACGTCACCTTTGCCAAACAAAAACCTCGAACACTCCACGTGGCCTTATTTAACCTGTGTTACGTGTTCCATGTTGTCTTTATTAAACATATACAATGGTGTATTGTGTCGCACACAATTGTACAAAGAAACATATATCAAATACCAATGATTATATCCGACGTTTAAGTGCCGTCAAAACCCGGCCAAAAACAACAACAACAACAACCTGAAAATTACAACAAAACAAAATGGCTAAAAAGACACACCGAGGGTGGCACATCCCTGTATAGACTAGTGTAGGCCACATATGGAGCGCTCCATGTATCCACCCGAGCTCCCGTATACAGACAAATACCGCTTTATTTTAAATGCAGTTATACGATAGGAGGAGGGAAAAACTCGGATTCGGGCTCAGTGTGTTGACTTATCAATTAGACTTATACCAACACAAGCAAATACACACCAAACCAACTCTTGTTGTAGACCGGGACCGGGTGTCGGCGGCAAAGATGGCTGGTCTGAGTCCACGTCTGCACTTGCTGCAGCTAATTCCTCACAATTAATACTGTCTGTGACCTTTTTCGTGTGTGGTTCAAAGCTGTAGGACTTGATATTCTTGAGAATGCAAAAATTTGTAGCAGTACGTGATGTTTGGCAAACATGACGTCACACAAGAATCCCTAGCGAATGTAGTACACACTAAAAATGGCTAGTGAAAACGATGGATTGATGGATCTGAATACCGAAAATAGACAGGTAAATAAATGTGTTTTTATATTTTTATATTTTAAAAATATTTTATTGGCATGTGTGTGAACATATAATTATATATATATATATATATTTATATATATATATATAATAAGAGAGAGAGAGAGAGAGAGAAGAGAGAGAGAGAGAGAGAGAGAGAGAGAGAGAGAGAGAGAGAGAGAGAGAGAGATAAATGGATGGACGTATAGATTGATGAATCGGATGGATGGATCTGAATACAGAAAATGGACAGGTAAATAAATGTTTTTTGTTGTTTTATTTTATTTATTGCATATGACTATGAACAAATATATATATATATATATATATATATATATATATATATATATATAAAGAGAGAGAGGGGGGCTTTACACCACCTACCTGTAACAATGATTTACACGATGAGCATAACACTTTAGATCACTATATTAACTTGGTTTGACTTCACAAGGTTGGTGTCAAGACTAAAACCCTATTATATTTCAGACAATATCACTTCAACATCATGATGACACTTCACCATATCTACTCCAGATAGACAAAAACACCAATTATCACTCTTTACTCACCTCAATCCGAAATGTGACAGTTGTGAAGGTTACTCGGTACAATTGCCGAAATGTCAGCAGGAGAAGACGTGTAAATGACGTCATAATTTGTCTCGTATAATGTTGATTAAAGCTAGTAACACGTTCAGTAGATATTAAGTAGATGCCGAGTAGATGTTCGGTAGACTATATATATATATATATATATATATATAGAAAAGAGAGAGAGAGAGAGAGAGGGGGGAAAGAGAGAGAGAGTAAACGTTCAACGCCAATGTTCCATATACGTTCATGTCCGACAAATGTTTAGATTATGTTCAGTAGATGTTCGATAGATGTTCAGTAGATATTCAGTAGACGTTCGACAGATGTATTGTATATTTAAAGTAGATGTGTAGGGGTAGAGTAGCTCTTCATTAGATTTAAGCCAGGGATATACAGTGTTCATCAAATGTCGAATAGACGCACAATATATTTGCAGTGTATTATCGGCAGATATATAGTAGTTCAGATATACAGGTGTTCAAGAGATATTCAATAGAAGTAGAGTTGGTGTCCAGAAATTTCTAGCAGATGTTCAGTCTGTGTACAGTAGATGTACAGGTGTTCAGAAGATCAGTTGGTATACCTGTGTACATCTATCATATGTTCATCTTACTAACATCATCTCTATCATTCTAACTTCGCTAATCATCACGTCATTAAATTAATCATCACTGTCATCAGCTCTGTCATCATCCCGGAGCGCGTTGAACCACAGATCACTACCACCCGTGTTCGAATCTCGGCGTGGCTATATCTAAAGGCTGTTTCATCTTTGACTTCATCACCGTTGGAGGTCGTTACGTCCATTAACCTACCATGTGCACAAAAGTGGGCGTAATACATCAATCATCATCATCATCATCTGTCATCTTACTGATTGCATCATCATTGTATCAGCAGTATGTATATAAAAATACTAAAGTAACAAAATCTAAACACGCAGTAACATGAAGGTCTCTACCAGAATTGGTAGAACTGGGCGTAAAATGGGCAACTTCTCTAAATATGTATGCCTCCGTAGATGTATGCGTTTATATGTATAAATCCGTGTGTGCATTTGTATGTGTGTGGATCGGTATTAGAGTATGTATATTTAGCTTACCTAACAACTCCACCACCATTAGCCACGGCCATTCTCCGAACCCTTTCATTTAATCCCTACAGTGTCGACTCTGCCAGGCGTAAGACGAAGTTTCCCAGTACTCTTGTCTCAGGCATATTTCAGGATGACGCTCTGATAATCTTAAAATACATAAAAATATAAATTAAAAAGTGTTGATGATACTGTGTATTATTATACGAAAATTAATATTCTTGGGGGACCTGATTATCATTATTATTATTATTATTATTATTATTATTAGTATTATTATATTTTGCTATTTTGACGGATTTGGTGACTGTCAATAAGTATTCATTCCTAAATTCCTGGACAGACATTTCGTACCCTTAATTGGTCAAGATTCTATTTCTTCGTCCCATCGTCAGGTTTTGCTAACTGAGTCGATCTATGCCATATATATATATATATAATATATATATATATATATATATATATATATATATATATATATATATAGATAGATAGATAGATAGATAGATAGATAGATAGATAGATAGATATAAAAAATTGCTATTTATCTGGCCACCAAACCACACAAACACGATCTAGTGTCATCTATAAAGACGATGGTCTTGGTTAGTAGATCCTCTGGGGCTGGGGTCTACCTTTCTACAGGGGTTAGATTATATTAGGAGATAGTGCTGGGGCTCGAGGAGGGATGTGGGCGTAGCCTGTGGGATCAAGGTAAAGCAGAGGTCATATCGGCTCATCAGTACAATGGATGAGTCGTCCGAATCTTGGGTCAATGATAAGTAGCCAATTATTATGGCCATCAAATGTGAAGACACTCGGGGATATATTGGCCCTTTGTTGCTGTGTCGGTGTTTCGGTGTGTGTGTGTGTGTGTGTGTCGTGTGCGCGCGCGCGTGAGTGTGTCGCTCTCTCTCTCTCTCTCTCTCTCTTCTATCTATCTATCTATCTATCTATCTCTCAATCTATCTCTGTGTGTCTCTCTCCTTCTCTCCTTCTCATCTCTCTCTCCCTTCTCTCTCTCAACACACACACTCATCTCTCTCTCTCATCTCTCCTCTCTCTCATCTCTCTCTCTCTCTCTCTCTCTCTCTCACACACATACATACAACCACACACACACAACACACACACACACACACACACACACACACTCAATTTCCCTCTCTCTGTCTCTCTCTCTCTCTCTCTCTCACTCACTCAATCTCTCTCTCTCTCTCTCTCTCTCTCTCTCTCTGTGTGTGTGTTGTGTGTGTGTGTGTGTGTGTGTGTGTGTGTGTGCATGCGCGTGCGTGCGTGCTAGTGCGTTCTTATAGGAAGGTATAGATCGAAAACATAATTTTTATTATAGATGTAATCATTATTTCTCACTCGTGAATATACATTCATGGTAACTCAGCATAAAATAAATCGGCAAGATTTTCGTGTCCCGATCAATCACCAGGATGATGCAACAAGCCGTCTAATTCTCACATAAAATCCCACAAATACGGAGCATCGACACAGAGTTATTAGTTGTTGCTGTTCTCGTGTTCCCAAGTCGAGGCTTTAGTCGAACGACGGAAAAACTCCGTTAGTCGACATGGGATGATTCCGTGAAATGTATCCACTGTTAGCTAATACCATGGAATCAAGGTATGCCTCTCTCTCTCTCTCTCTCTCTCTCTCTCTTAATATATATATATATATATATATATATATATATATATCCTCATATTTTGCTTATATATTGCCATACAAGTCTAGTGTTCAATTTATCTCGTATCTCGCTGTATGTTTTAACAGGGCATTATATAAAGAATAGAAGCTAAATGACTATCTTGTACAAACTTGTTGTTAGCATCCTCACTCACTCACTACACACACACACACACACACACACACACACACACACACACACATATATATATATATATATATATATATATATATATATGCCAGCCTCTTGGCCTGTGGCTGGTCTCCTCCTAAACCGTGTAGCCCTACCCAGACAATAGACAGATCGTTTAGTCGTCAACTAACGCCACCAGTAGACTGTCCACGGCAGGCCGTAACAGTAGCTACAGCACTGGGCTTCAACACTACGAGGCCTGGCGAACCCGCTAGCCTGACACACAGACCGCGTGGTGCCGCCACCGCCTCCTGCCGCTGCTGCTGATGGTGGTAGAGAGACAGCTTCGGAGAGCGAGGGAATCGAAGTTCGGCCTCCACAGATGTAGGACAAACCAGGACCGGGACAACCGACTAGCGCTAATGACACGCGCGCGCGCGCGGCATCGAACGGCCTGACCAGACAAACCGGCAATAAAGGGCTTTTGTTCGCTTCATTCCGGCAGCATCTTCTCGCCATCTCCGGTAACCGGATTCCGGATCGTTCCGGATAATCGTCGGCGGAACGAAGTGAACAGGATAAAGTACGAGAACAGCAGTAGATGGCGCCACCGGTCGTGACGGTACGCCAGAGGACCGGACTGTTATTGGTGGCGTTTGATTCTCTCGGGCAATAAACGTTACGTCAGGCAGGTGTCGCTCAGTTTAAATTGACGGACAGAGATCCAGATGACGACTGATCACGTGTTTTTTCCATCCGGACGCTTGACGTAGCAGATATCGCCGGGGACGGATTTCTTTCGATTAGAGACAGAGACGACCGGACAAAGAAAATGTCGGGTTCTTTCCCTTTGGACGAATTCGAGGACTACAAACAGCGAGCCTTTCACAACGGACGCTATCACGCGACATCACGTGACGACGGCGCCGGACTTTCCGACAGTCAGCGTCTTCAGGCTCGCATGCGCATGCGCGCGTCCTTCCGCGGCGAGAGCGCATACCGGCCGGCGCGGCGACATCACCAGGAACCGGAAGTGCTCGGCCAGCGGCTGGCAGCGATCGAGGTCGGCAGCCGGAAGTCAGTGATCGGCGATAGCGTGATCAGCGTGTTCGGCAGTCGGGACGAGATCGACTGCGATTTCCCGAGTCCCGAAGATAAGACCACTTCATCAGGAGCCGAAGACGATGATGTTGACGTCATTGCGCCGACGTACGGCGGCACGTCACGTGCCGTGCTGTCGCCTATCAGACATCGTCCGATCAGCCCTCCCCCTCCTTCTCACCGACATCATCTGCCGCTCAGCCCATCACCGCCGACTCATCACCGCTCTAACTCCTGCCGCGTGCGAACGCGCCGCCCGCGCGAGCTCCAGCAGCGAACGCCGAACGGTACGCGGCGCCGCACGTACAGCATGCCATCGCGCACGCGCCACCGGCGTCCGAGGTACGGGCAGCAGGTCGATGACGTCATGGACGACATCAGCGACGCGCCGGACTCGCCTACCAATGGCAGCACCGAGTTTTACCGCGTGCGCACGTTCTCCACGTCATCGAAGGGTATCGTGAACCGCGGCGACTCGTATAAGCGGAAGCCGCTGTCGGCGCAGTCCTCCGTCGACACCACCAACGTCAGAACGAACTCGTGCCGATCCCGAACTCTGAGCGCCACGTCACAGGACAGCAGCGTCGGGTCATCATCCGCCGATGTACAGCCGTACAGGGTACTGGTGATGGGGGGTGGCGGCGTCGGCAAGACTTCGCTGCTGCGCCAGTTCATGACGTCAGAATATATGGGCAACGTCGACACCGTGCTAGGTAAGTGATCGCTTCCGGTCCACGAGCCCGGATAACGAGTCGGGTTTGGTGCGTCGGGCGTTTCCGTTTTGTTGTAGTTTGTTTTTGTTTTTTTTGGGGGGGGCCCTATCTCCGTACAACTTGTACGGAAGAGGAGCCGAGAGGAACTCCTCCATTGGTTGACATATCGCCCAATTAGATGATGACTCGGGAAAGCAGGTGCCTGGATGTAGGCCCGATATAGCCGACGGATGACGTGGATTAATCGGCTATGCACCGAGCCAAACTGCTTCGCGTGTATGACGCGTCGACGTAATAGTATCCCGAACACGAGTTGGCCGTACCGAGTTACCTGTGTCCGTTCTGACAATCCTTGACAGCTTCCGCCCTAACCGGCCTTTTAACCATCTCCCAGTCAGATTCCTTGATGGGTTCATTCTCTTTGATATCATCCGCCACGCCCTTTCCACGTATTCTAGAAGACAATTCTACCGTAATTTATCGTTTTATTGGTTCCAATAGCCACCTTTTCCCAGGTTCCATTAAATCGGCGGCGTTCTCGCGTTCAATCAATTTTTCATTTCGTTCTCGCGGTTCCTTCTGTTACAGCTCTCTGGTTCTTTGTCGTCCGACCTGTCGCTTAGCCGAGACCCGCGTTAACCGTCTTAATGACACCACGTGACGGGCCGCCAGCGGTCGCGTGGGTCATACCGAGGTGGGGCCGCCCTCCGGCTAGTGGCGCAGCCTCTGATGTCAAAACGGCGTAGTAGCCATTACGGTATAACGAATTGATTGATTCCCGGTGTGTTGTTGACATTGTCGTACATCCGACAATGTCTCGCCGTCAACACGCGGCGACCTTCGCTTGATTGGCAAACCAACACGAAGGTCGATCGGTGGACTGGGAAGGCCGTCGATGACTCGCCTCCGTGGTCTAGCGGTAGCGAGTTGAACCATAGATCACTACCACTGGTGTTCGAATCTCGGCGTGGGCATATCTGAAGGTTGTTTCGTCTTTGACTTCGCCTCGTTACCTCTATGGGTCGCTCGGCCCATTTAGCCCACCTTGTGCACAAAAGTGGCCGTAAAACAACAATCATCATCATCATCTTCATCACCATCGATCACTCGTGAAGGTCGCCCGTGGACTCGCGACGTCTGCGTAAAAAATAGCCGAGCTTTTATTTTAAGACGATGTACTTCGTCAACGGCAAGGAGATGATTTTGGTTCCGCGATCCGTGACGTTTTCATTCCAGGCTTTCAAGCGTCAACAATTCGTTGGCACTCGAGTTGAGTGTTCCTTATAAGTCACGTTAAATACAAGTCATTTATATAATCGGGGCTAGGAAGGGAAGCAGGAAGGGAGGAAGGGAAGGAGGCAGGTAGACAGGGGGAGATGATTTCTGTATCGTAGTCACTTTTCACTATTTATTCTTAAGAGCTCGCGTTGAAAGGATTCCCGCGTAGGTACTTCATCAATCTGACGTTCGGAGGAATTCCATCTTTGACGCCTTTTTGGCTCGGGAATCCTTTCGGCAATTTTCATCCGGAATCGGCCGAGATTGTTCTCCCAGCGATCCGGAGTCTTTCCTTCCGGCCGCTCGTTACGGCTATTGTTTTCGTCGTAAAGAAGCTCGGATCCGGACGGGGAACGATCGTAGACGTTGTTCTCCGGGTATGTCTTAGCACTAAGCCACTTGACGTACAATCGGCATCTCGGCAGAACTCCGTCTGGATAAGGTCAACGCAATCGGACGTTCGCCATAAAAATCGTCGACCTGCCAGTTGGAGGAGAACGGATCACGATGAAATAATTGACAACGGGGCGAAACGCTTCTTTAGACGCGGTAGCTCTCCGTCGTCTAGACGCGGTAGCTCTCCGTTTTTATCTCTGGTGATGAGCTATATGGCGAGCATCGAAAGCGTTCTCGCCGAGTTCCCCTCCCGTCGGGTATAGACAACACGCCATCGGGCAACTCTTCTGGATCTTATAGGTATTGGCACCTGAGGAAAAACGGCACCAGGTATCCATCAGCTATAGCAGGCCGTGCCAAGGGGAGCGAGGAAGATGTTTTAATTTGCCATCATATTTATTCTTAAATTCAAAATATACTTGCCAAGACAAGAGAAACATTGTCAAACTTATGAATATGATTGAATAAATATAATTGACTGATTGACTGACTGACTGATTCGTTGATTGATTGATTGATTGATTGTTAGAATGAATGAATGAATGAATGAATGCAATTCAATGCAACGCAATGCAATGTTCTGTTCACGCTTCGATCGTGTCCAAAATCGTTTCGATAATAATCTCTTTCTGAGACATTATACTAAACATTTGTCTCGTTTGCGACTTGGCCTTGACCTGGAGATGTACAATCCATCACCAATATCAGCTTCCCGAGTAGTACACTTCTAAGTACACATAATCCGTCGCCATCCAACACCAAGCATCCCTTTTCGCTAAACCAGTCAGTTAGCCCGTGAAGGATCAATGGGCGGTTAAT
This sequence comes from Paralvinella palmiformis, assembly GCA_025642065.1. Classification (NCBI taxonomy): domain Eukaryota; kingdom Metazoa; phylum Annelida; class Polychaeta; order Terebellida; family Alvinellidae; genus Paralvinella; species Paralvinella palmiformis. Next base: position 27,172 of record JAODUP010000232.1, read on the forward strand.
GGATCCGAGCCGAGAACCTGATTGTTTCTTATGCACCACACTAATAACCCCAGGCGAAAACGACGCACGATTTCCTGGCATTCGTGGAGAGAGTGGTAGACAATGTAATGGCTTTGTGCCAAATATGTTATCGTTCTCTGTTTGGGGCGTTGTGGGGGGGGGGGAACAAAAATAAAATCGGGAAACCTTATCGAAGATGACATGTTTCTGGCGCTGCCCGACCGGATGCTGGTCTCTCGATGCTTGTATGCTCTCTCTCTCTCTTTCTCTCTCTCTCTCTCTCTCTCTCTCCTCAGACACCTTGTCTTTTATAGGCTCTAGACAATGAGGTTTATCATGTTAAACATGCCAGCGAGAGGTGCACGTTGCGATATGTCTATGGGGCGATAAAGCCCGGTACGAGCCGATGGAAAATCGTTCCATCAGTTTCCGGACACAGACAGAAGTGGCTAAGGAGATTTGCGCTTATCCTGATAGAGGTGTATGTGCAGTAATGTAAATGATGTAATATATATATATATATATATATATATATATATATATATATATATATATATATATATATATATATATATTATTCATCACTCCCGGTTGGACGAATATTTACCATTCACTGTATCATTTTTATTTCAAAATGTTCCCTAATGATGGCAATATCTTAGACATGAAAATCTGTTATAGAATATTATTTCTATGTATCGAATATTTAATAGCAATAATATATATATCGAAAATACTGATGTGTGTGTTAATCAATGATACAAGGTAGCGAGTCAGATATGGCTACCTGTCCATTCGATCCAGAAGGATCATCATCATCATCATCATCATCATCATCATCATCATGACTTTCATCACATATCTGATGATCCGTTGATTGTGAACGATATTATTTAGCAGATTCAGTTTTCGTTTTCACTTTTTGCCGACTTCGTCAAGAGCCTGCCTCCGTTTGTCAATAGATCACACAGAGTCTATTATTTAACGATTGCCAGCCATTGTGGTAGCTCATTCCGGATAGAAAATAACATCTATTTAAATAGTTTAATAAGGCAATGCGACGTTCGCAGTTCGCACTCATGGCAAATAGTTTGTTTTACTGGCGATTACCTTCCAATAAGAGTCGGCCATCCTCGGTAATCTCTGTTTTCGACATTTAATTAGTGGATCAGTTAGTTGTGACTGAAAACGTTATCAAGAGTGAACTACGTTGTGAGAAAATAATGGCTCCCGTTTGAGTGTGCAGTCCCGGGCAGGATGCACTATTCACTGACATAATCGTTCCTCCACGGTCGCTTCGCTGCAAACTTATAGGGGAATGTTCACGGTGTATTTATGTTTATAATATAACACTATTGGACTCATGCCTAACAAATTAAACAGGCTACGATGACCTCTGAGATGAAGAAGAAGAAAAAAAACACGTTTGAAATAAACACCGCTATTTCGTATTATCAAAATGACACTGATTTCACGGTCAAATATAACGTTATCTCAGTGATAACGTATTTATGGCTGACACCAGGATATTCTATTAAAGAAGCTGTATCGTGGGATTGGAATATGGAAAATATACTGCTAATAACTTTATCTGATTTAATCACTGGAAAATGATTGCGGCTATATCTATAGTCGGCGTTTTCTGGCCTAGATGAAAATAGTTCAGTCGGTTTCTCGTCGCGGGTGCCGAAAGCTAGCCACTCTCTGATTGGCCAGTTTAAATTAGATTTAATCTTACTTCGGCAATCTTCGGAATGAAAAGGTTCATTATCGAACGATCGCTGAAGTGAAACTTGAAAATACAACGAAGATATTTCGGTATATCCGGTGCTATTTATGTTGACTTTAAATTACTTTAAAATAACCCATCTTTTCTTCGGTGTCACCTGTTACGGCATCATTTTACTGTCAGTTTGTGTATAAACGATGGATCGTGAAATTCAATCGACAAATTTGCAAATTGTAATTAAAGGTATATTTTTCACCTCGAATCATTTCCATCGCTTCCTTCAGCCGGAGAAGGTCGAATTCCGTTGTTATTCGTTCGTGGTACGATTTATCCGTCAATTTCCGGTCGGAGCCAAAGAATCGTCGGGCACACATTACCAAATAGTGTCATTCAAACCTAACAGTAATAGTTGATGAACCGCATCCGGATCATAGACATAGCGAGCCGTGATAGCGCAGTTAGTTAGAGCGTATAGGACTCGTAGCCGACGGGTCGCGGGTTCGAAGCTCCCGGAGCTGCAATGCCGTCATGTGGCGACTGGTTCACTCATCCATAAAAATGAGAACCTGACAGGGCGTGATGGCTATGTGTTTGAGTAACGCTTTGTGCCTTTAATGGCATCATGCGTTGTATGCTTCCTTCGGGATTGAGATGTGTGCTGGGTTGAAACGGGTCTGGATCAGGCATAACAATACTGTAAATCGCCTCAGAACAGGGTTACCTGGTTCTGGCGCTATATAAAACGCGTTAGTAATATTTTTGTATTATTGTTATATATCGTGAAAACAATATTATGACTATTTAAAGTATCTCTCTGAGGAAACTACTATTTTATCAGCTTATTGCAACAGCTGATAATCACTGTTCCGGTTCATTCGCTCATCCAGTTTCCGGTTAATACCAAACCACTTGAAACTTTTATTCATGGAGCTGTCTAATCATTTCTTTATTCGATGTTAAACATTTTGAACGAAGTAACATACACAACAGCCAGCTGTTGTTGTGGAAATACCAAAAACCCGGTCACCAGTCACGGTTCGGTAAAGATGATCGATGATTGGTGTTTTACGGCCACGTTTGTGTACATGGTAAGCTGAATGGGCCGAGCGACCTCCGAAGGTAATAAGGCTAAGTCAAAGATTAAACGGCCCTCAGATATGCCCACGCCGAGATTCGAACTCAGGTAGTAGTGACCTGTGGTTGAACGCGCTAACAACTAGACCACGGAGGATCCCTTTAAACACTATGAACGTTATATCACATTCTGTCAGAGTGTTTCTCGTTCAGCGTTTAGTTTAGCTTAGCACAATCCAATTAAACAGCGGAACAGCTGGAGGTAAAGCACAGCACAGGAGGCGTGTCGATGTTCCGATGTGCTGTTCTCGGTGGATCGATGCGCTTGCGCACAAACGTACGTAATTGAGCGCGGGTGAAACGTCCACGGCCAAAACCGCCCCATTGGTCCATTGATCGCAGGTGGGTCGTGTCAGCGATCTTTCTTTGTCACTGCTCCTGCTCGTTCGTCATAGATGTGACACAAAGACAGGGCGCGGTCCGTTACCGGAAACACGTCATCGCCCATCCTGGCTAACCGGAACAGACGTCACCAGCCCGGTCAGCATCGGCTGGCCGGAGGATGCGAACAAAGCGGACGAAAGGGCAAACCGTCCCAACCGACAATACACGACCCATCGTCCGGTCACACAAGGCCGAGATACAGTCTAAACCCGACTACTGGGCGACGATCGCGAACCAAGGAGACGGTCCGCTTCTCAATTACCGCTCGCCGGAACATCGTCCCCACGGTGCCGGAAAACCCCCTGGGAACAGCGGATAACGGGCCAAATCTGGCCGAGCCATCTCTAAATCTATCCAACTGAAGATCGGTTAGTTGTTGATGACTTCCTAATGGCTGTCGCCGCTCTCATGACGATAGTTTCGGCCGCTTAATAGCACTATTATTCCCGGAAGTGTATTAACATGCCGCCGAGGTATATATATATATATATATATTTGGGCCGATTCCAGGTCTAACCATTATAGCCTATTGTGATCAGTTTAGATTGGTGGATCATAGACACAGACACTGACAAAGTACTTAGTTATCGATACTGGCATAGGAATTAGGTACGCGAGTCGGGTACGCGACGTGGGTATACCAGTTCGGTAGGTGAGAGAGAGTTCGGTATGCGAACCGATGCAACTAGTTCTGAAGGAGGAAGAGGCGAATTGACGACGGTCGACGGTAACTGGATCTCTCCTTTATTAAGCCGGTGTTCTATGTGGGAGAGTTTCGTCTGCTAATATCGCTCTTTGGCAATAATCAATCGACGAAATTAAAGATGGCCACTCTACCTCGAGGAGGCGGGCAATTGGTCGCGTGACTATCTATGACGTCAAAAGGCTGGCGTGCATCGATCAGACTGGCGGAATTGAAACACTTCAGCAAATACGACACTTCAGCTTGGGAGGGAGGGCGTTGGGAGCACCAGCTCCTTCTACTCAACCTGGTATCGATCGTGCACGTCGAAGTAGCCGCGCGTCCTACCGGCTCGGCGAACGAAATGTTTTCATTAAACGGAGTGTTTATTTACCTGGCCATAAATTCGGCCATTCTCTGAGGCGAAATCTGGCGATTAATGTTCCCGGGGGTGGGGGGTATGTTGTGCGTGTGTGGGGGGGGGGTTACCCGCGTCCAGGTGAAAAAAGAAAGACAGTACCTCGGAGATGAATATCTCTCACGGTCAATCGACATCGAATGTTGAAGATGGTCTTTGTTCTGTGACGAGTGGATGTTCTCAGTCCTAACTGAACACACTCCCAATAGACCAGTACTGACCACACGATACCGTCTGTGTGTGTGTGTGGTGACAGTATGTGTGTGTGTGTGTGTTGTGTATGTGTGTGTGTCTGTGTGTCCCCGTGTGTATATGTGTCCATGTGTGTGTGTCTGTGTGTCCCCGTGTCTACGTGTGTCCCCGTGTGTGTGTGTGACCGTGTGTCTGTGTGTGTCCCCGTGTGTGGTGTCCGTGTGTTAGTGTCTGTGTGTGTGTGTGTGTCCGGTGACTGTCCCCGTTTGGTTTATCTGTTCCTTTGTTGTGGTATATAGTCCGGATGGCATCGTTTACATCAAAACAAGTCTTTCCAGATCCTTGTCACGGATCTGGATCACGAATGGAGTGACCTTGGTTGTTTTTTTAACATCCGTTTGTTTGTTTGTTTTTCTTTAGCACACCTTCGAATAATAATACTTCGGAGTCGACCTTGAGACACCTTGAGTACGCGCGTGTTTATTTCCGTTTGATTAGCCATGGATTCGTTCGAACGTTAAACATCAGATGGGTGGGTCGACTACAGAGCAATGTGGGCACCTAACCTGTATAGTTTGTTGACATTTGTTATGCGTTCAAACTCGGACACTGATGTTTCAAGATGTGACCATTGATCTACGGTAACAGACTCTGTCTGTAGGAATAGAGCTCTCTCTCTCTCTCTCTCTCTGTGTGTGTGTGTGTGTGTGTATGTGTCTCCCCCCCTCTCTCTGTGTGTGTGTGTGTGTATGTGTACCCCCTCTCTTTCTCTCTGTGTGTGTGTGTGTGTATGTGTCCCCCCCTCTCTCTCTCTGCTGTGTGTGTGTGTGTGTGTGTGTGTGTGTGTATGTGTCCCCCTCCTCTCCCTCTCCCTCTCTGCTGTGTGTGTGTGTGTGTGTATGTGTCTCCCCCTCTCCCTCTCTCTCTCTCTGTGTGTGTGTGTGTGTGTGTGTGTGTATATATATGTGTCTCCCCCCTCTCTCTCTCTATGTGTGTGTGTGTGTGTGTGTGTGTGTGTGTGTGTGTGTGTGTGTGTGTGTGTGTGTGTGTGTGTGTCTCCCCACCTCTCTCTCTCTCTCTCTCTCTCTGTGTGTTTGTGTGTTGTGTGTGTGTGTGTCTCCCCCCCTCTCTCTCTCTCTCTTTGTGTGTGTGTGTGTGTGTGTGTGTCTCCCCTTTCTCTGTGTGTGTTTGTGTGTGTGTGTGTGTGTGTGTGTTTTGTGTGTGTGTGTGTGTATGTTGGGGTGCGTACCTGCGGGTGTGTGTAGGTGTATTTAAAACGCCACCGCCGGAGATAGGAAACAATAAATAAGGCAAATAACGATCGCTGCAGAGTGAAATAAGGTGAAACATACCTGATGATGATGATGATGATGATGATGATATGTAAATCGTTATGTGGCTCTGACACGTAGATAGATAGATAAAGATAGAGAGAGTCGTTACAAACACACGAAGAGATGAACGCCAAAGTGGCGAGACATTACACATGAAAAGTCGCCACTCTGAAATCAATCCCCTGAAGAATCGTCCAGAGTTTGAATCCACGGTTCGAGATGATCTGTGCAAATCTCTTATTCCACACGGCTAATACACACACATACACACACACATATATATATATATATATATATATATATATATAGGTGGTTAATAAAGAGGGCGGAGATTTGTTGTTGAAAACTTTAGACTTTAATACATGAGGTCTAAGCATCTTATTGATGGCTGAAACATCTCACATAGATTAGACAGGATTAGCGAGAAGTGTGTGGGGGGGGGGGGGTGCTTCAGACAGCCAGGTAGAGATATCCAGAAGACAACCACTAAATTACAAACAATCCATGATGAGAAGAAAGAAAAATACTAAATAATGACATAGTTATCTGTATTACGTCACTGGCCGAGTCTGTCCGCTAGACGTCTCTCTAACGTTCGGATATCTAATAGCGGCATCGCGAGTGGCTCCTCGTACGTCCGTGTCTGTAGCCGTGCCGAGACAAACTACTCTTATAGTCGGTCGGTCGGTGAACGGCTTACCCGCAAACTTTGTTCACCTCTCTCGGCGAATCCGGAGCGTGCGTGCTGTAGCCATGGCAACGCTTCTCACCTAATTGCGTCGTACATGGGGATATTAATTAATTACCCGTCGCCGATAGAGGGCGCCCGTCGTTGGTGGGGGTTGGGGGGTTGGGGGTTGAATGTAGGGGTGGCGGTGTTTACGGCTAAACGGCACTTTAAACGTCTCCGTGCGTCACCTCGGTCTATGGCGTACCGATCCTGACAGCTGTCTGGATCCTTCATCGTCATCCGGTAATGGTACTATCCTGTTCTTGGCACGTCGTCACGGACGCTTTTAGTCTATTCGACGGGATCAGTCTCTTGTCTTAGGTGGATGGATGATGGATCATCGGCTGTCCGTGATGAGGGGGGGGTCGTCATTGTCTGATGCAGTGGTTGGGCTGGAGTGTCGTCGTCATTTCTTATTATCCGAAATGAGGTCATCGGTATCTTCTGGAATTATTATTGTCCGATGATGCGCCGGGTCATCATTCTCGGCTGACGTCATCATTGTCCCATAACCCGCGGATTGTGAATGTCCGATAAATTAAAATATCGTCATTTATTCATGACGTCAGGCATCGCCGTTATGTAATTAAATGGAGATCGTCATTTCTCGTCCGCTGATGTGGAGAGAGAGATGGAGGGAGGAGTGTCCGTTTTTCTCTGTTTACATCGCTGTTTGGCCTCATCAACAACATCATCATTGTCCTTTTGATGCGGGGATCGTAATTGTTTGCTGATGTACGCTGATCATCATTGTGTACCGAAGTAGGATCAGCGCTCTCGGCACACAAAGGGGTCATCGCTGTTCGACAACGTCGGGCGAGGGTCATCCCGCTTTGAGGAGATGAGGATCGCCATTGTCTAATGCTGTGGGAATCATCATTATCTCCTGCCATGGAAGTCAAATGTTTATAGATTGGACCCTCTCCCCCCCCGGGACCATAGCCGGTACTGAGCCACAGTAACGTCGCAACCGCAGAGGGTCAATATGTTACCGTTTGAAACGTCCCTCATGAGCCCTCATAAATAATGTTTTAGTGATATTACACTGCTTTAATGTATTTACACAAGAGAATAAAGCACCAAAAATATAAAACAGAAATATGACAATTAATTTCTCAAACGAATGCGAACCACCGAACAACGACGAATGTTGACGAACAACGACGAATGTTGACGAACAATGACGAATGTTGCCGAACAACGACGAATGTTGGCGAACAACGACGGATGTTGCCGAACAACGACGAAAGTCGCCGAAAAATGGCGAATTAGTAAATTGGCGAAGTAATAAATTGGCAAATCTCAGTTGGAGATAGTGCTACCGAACGCTAGCTAATGCCAGAAATGTTTGCCTTATGCTGAAAAATATTGGCTAATGCTGAATAAAAGTTTGCCATCGGTAAAAAATGTTCGATATTGCTGAAACTGTTGGCCAATGGCGTAGAGTGCTGGCTACAGCTGGAAGATTGTAGGGATAATAATAATAATAATAAAAGAACCTTGGCTAATGCTCTCAAAGGAATCACTAAATCCCGGTATCCTGGATTAAATCGAACACCTTTGTCTACGTCACTGTCTAGTCTATCTGATTACGTAGTGAAAACGTCTTCACTCCAGGTAATAATAATAAGCGCCATCTATAGAGCGGCATCGGAGAACCGACTTTGTTCTGTTCTGTTCCTCTGTTACCTGTGCTCTGATTACCGAAGCTGATGCTAACAGAGCTGGGGATGATGATGCTACAGGTGATAATTATCTCTATCCTGTAATAAAGTCAAGGTTTCTATTTTGGTTCTGGGGCCGGACACTGGACGGCGTCTTCTGATTTGTCCTCTCGCTCGGAATTGGTATTGAAGTGTGTGGAATGGGTGAAGTGAGTGAGTGAGTGAGTGAGTGAGTGAGTGAGTGAGTGAGTGAGTGGGTGAGTGAGTGAGTGAGTGAGTGAGTGAGTGAGTGAGTGAGTGAGTGAGTGAGTGAGTGAGTGAGAGTGAAGTGTAAGTATGAGTGGTGGTGAGTGAGTGAGTGAGTGAGTGAGTGAGTGAGTGAGTGAGTGAGTGAGTGAGTGAGTGAGTGAGTGAGTGAGTGAGTGAGTGAGTGAGTGAGTGAGTGAGTGAGTGAGTGAGTGAGTGAGTGAGTGAGTGAGTGAGTGAGTGAGAAAATGAGTGAGAAAGTGAGTGAGTGAGTGAAGTGGTGAGTGTGAGTGAGTGACAGCGAGTCAGTGACTGGCTGATTGATTGACTAAATGACTGACAGACTGACTGACTATCTGACTGACTGACTGGTTGAATAAGTTAATCTCTTCTTTCTCTTCTCTCTCTCTCTCTCTCTCTCTCTCTCTCTCTCTCTCACACACACACACATACACACACACACAGAGAGAGAGAGAGAGAGAGAGAGAGAAAGAGAGAAAGAGAGAGAGAGAGAGAGAGAGGGGAGGGAGACACACACATATACACACACACACACAAGAGAGAAGAGAGAGAGAGAGAGAGAGAGAGACACACACACATATATACACACACACACAAAGAGAGAGAGGGGGGGCGACACATACACAACACACACACACACACACAGAAAGAGAGAGAGAGAGATAATTTTCTGTGATGATACTAGCAGACAGTCGATATATAGACGACAATAACATGATATCAGCTCATCAAAGTAACGACACACGAATCACAATAAACGATATCATATTACCCACACAGTCTACCTACTGATGGTGTCTACTTACACCTGTTATAAAGATCAATTAATTGATGGTGGCAAGGAGAAGATGGTCTTAAGATACGACCATATTATACCAAGATGATTGGTATAGGAACCAAAAGGCTGTCCCGTGGTGCAATTGATAGAACGCTGCATAGCAGACCTCCTAGTCGTGGGATCGAATTCCAAAGCTGTCTGGACGTGTTGGATGCTTCATCCATCAATACGAGGCCTAATCTCATCGGCCCGGTATTTGAGATCAAGACCGACGCGGAAGTTAAACAAAACTCACACTCATTGAATCAGTCACTCACTCATAAGTGGCTGGCTGGCTGGCCTGGCTGGCTGGCTGGCTGGCTGGCTCGCTTGTTCACTCACTTGCTAGCTGACTCATTGGCTGGCTGGCTAAGCTCATTGACTGACTGACTCATTAACTCACTCACTTACACAGCCCATTATTGATTCATATACAATTTAGTCATTCACACATTCAGTCAGTCACCCAATCAGTCATTCACACATTCGGTCATTCACATATTCAGCCATTCACATATTCAGTCATTCACACATTCAGTCATTCACACATTCAGTCATTCACACATTCAGTCATTCACACATTCAGTCATTCACACATTCAGTCATTCAGTGAATCAGACGAATGCTGAAATGACGATGACCGTTCCCAACCAAAAACTACCTACAGCGGACATTTAAAACACATCCATGCCCTAACTGGTACTGCAGTTGGGCACATATCCATAGCACCTGGGTGCAAACCCCGGCCGGGATACGTCAGAATGGGCGTTTTGTCTTTCACTTCGCCTCGTGGCCTTTGTAGGTCGCTCGGCCTGTTTAGCCCGCATTGCGCACGCACAAAAGCGCCCGTAAAAACATTAACCTTATTTACCCCCCCCCCCCCCCCCAGCGTACATAATAAAGGCAAGATGCTGTATTATTATACTTTATACGTAAAATCATACCAAGACATCAGTTACGGTGAAGAATGAATACTGCATGAGTTCTGCATGTCGTAAACCGTACCATTATAACCGATAAGAGATCCTGGTTGGAGCACGCCATCTGGTGGTGTATGTTCCCGGTTTAGCGTACGTTGTGATATAACATAAGTGTTGTCATTCGTATAAATATTAATATTGTTCAGATATAAATAACAATTACCTCGCCGTGGGACTTAATGTACAGAAGGCTTCCGGCTGATATACTGTCATATTTATTTGTTTATTCGCTCGTTCGTTTGTTTTATTTTTTTTTATTTATTTATTTATTTTGGTCATTTGATAATTGGTTGTTTCGACAATTATTTTGGTTTGTTTACAAAAATATACTTAGTTCTTATGTTTGCTTATTTGTTTTATTGATAGTTTGTATTCGTTTTTTTTTCTTTTTTCCTTTCTTGTTACGTTTGGCCTATTTTATAGTTTGTGTTACTTAATTCTCTCTCTTTTTCCCTCTCTCTCTCTCTCTCTACCTCTCCCCCCTCTCTCTCTCTATGTGTTGTGTGTGTGTGTATGTATGTGTGTGTCTTATGTCAGTCTGTTCTCTCTCTATCTCTCTCTCTCTCTCATCTCTGTCTGTATGTCTGTCTCTCTCTATCTTTCTGTCTCTCTCTCTCTCTCTCTCTCTCTCTCCTATTTTGTGTGTGTGTGTGTGTGTGTATGTGTGTGTGTGTGTGTGTCTGTGTGTGTGTGTGTGTCTGTGTCTGTGTGTGTGTGTTTTTTTTTGAATAAGGTACTGGCACAAATTATCTCGAATCGTGAATTCAAACTCTGAACGATTCATCAGTGATCGGAATGAAGGATGCGTTGATGTATCGTTGTGTTTGGGGGTGGGGGTGGATGGAAACGTGTGTGAAGGTGCGTTTATTTGTGTGGGCGCGTGCGCGCGCGCGCGCGGCGTGCGTGCGTGGGTATTTCTTTGTTTGACGAGACTGATAAAAAGATTCAGTTCGAAAACATCCTAACGCTGTTAAGCCATCACCTAATTCACGTCATAAAAACGCGCCACCGATGACGTCATTAGCACGTCAAATGTCAAAATCAGGTGCCCTTGCCAACGACAGATAATCAGTAAACGACGACGTGACTCCGACAAAGGAATAAAACAGGACACTAAATGACATCTCTTTGTCTAGAAACTTCTATCAAAGCTCGGGATAAAAGCTAATTGTATTAATACATCTTCTTCTCTTGTTCTGAGGCTATTTGAGAATTGGGCTCGATTTTTTCGCGTTATTCATCGGAAACAAACGCCAGAGTTTTGTGTCTTTCCCTTACGACGTTTGCTCTTTGATCTTTTCGTATGTAACTCTTTGAATCCGGGTTAGCGTCTTTGTGACGTTAGACGCTGATGTATTCGGGCGTGAGAGGCGGGGAAGTTAGTGGGCGAGTGGTCGACCACGCACGCACGTACACACACGTTTATAAACATATATATATATATATATATATATATATATATATATATAAACGCTCACACACACACACACACACACACAAACACAACCATGCATGCACATATATATATATATATATATATATATATATGCACGCACCCACGCACACACACGCGCACACATAAATCCACTCATGCAGATACTCATATTTACCTGATACCTGAATGACTAAGCACTTAGCCAGGTTCTAAATACTTCAAAGTGTACAGATCCAACTTGTACGGCGCCCAGATAGCAGAGTGATTAGAGTACTTCCCAACCAAATCTAAAGGTTGTGGGTTTAAATCCAACTTATACCTGTGTTTGAGGGATTCGTTATCTTAGGGAGTGACCGCCTCGACCACAAGTAAATAACTCAAACCGACAGCGACAACTGAAGAACCCCGAAATTCTAACGTTTTAATCTGCTTACACTTTACAGCATGTTTCATCCAAAATAGTTTATTCTACGCCAGTTTATTCCACAAACTAGACTTAGTCAAGTTTGGATGCTAAAAACACCTCGTTCAGGGTTTTGATAGTAGAGTGGGAGATGATATATATATATATATATATATAGTATATATATATATATATGGTATATATATATATATATATATATATTGTGTGTGTGTGTTTTGTGTGTGTTGTGTGTGTGTGTGTGTGTGTGTGTGTGTGTGTGTGTGTGTGTGTGTGTGTGTGTGTGTGTGTGTGTCATTACTGTCGGTAATTAGTATGTTCCTAATTTACATAATTCTGTATGGCCACGTCACGTGCCACCAGTCAACTTATTAGCATATGTTGAGATAATGGCGTGCACATACTGATCTCTTGTTGACTGACACCAAATAGGAAAACAAATGGAATAGTGACGTCTATTGTCCATAAGACGGGATGAATGGCTGGTGTCTAATATACTGTCTGGTTAACAACTTCCTAGCTTTGTGTGGGGCGCATCGGTGGTCTAACGGTAGCGTGTTGGACCACAGATCGCTACCATCCGTGTTCGAATCTAGCCGTGGGCATATCTGAAGGTGTTTCATATTTGACTTCGTTTCATTACCTTTGTAGGTCGCTTGGCCCATTTAGCCTACCATGTGCACAAAAGTGGCCGTAAAACATCAATCATCATCATTCAGATACAACAATAAAAAAGTGTCAAGTTTGTTATGCTAAGATCGTAGGCTTCAAATAAATCAAATAAAATGATATAAAAAGATAGAAATGTGTCAGTAAGTGTGTCATCATCGTGTTGTCACAATTACAGTTATCGGCATAAGAGATAATATCAAGGTCGAGTTGTTTGGGGCATTTTATGGATTTGTATACGATATACGTTACTCGTAGTTTAAATTTGTGAAATATTTCCATTTGTGTTACTTAATTTATTTCCTTTTTAGTATTTTACATCCTTTTGAAATATTATATTTTAGTTACTGGATATTTTACTGGCCGTAAAACAACAATCATTAATGCTAGCTTTGTTGACACTGTGTACATATATTTTTATTTATATATATATATATATATATATATATATATATATATATATATATATATATATATATAAACAGGTATGTATACATACAAAGATACGCTATCGTTAGTATAGTTAGTATCGTAAATAAGTATCCAGAGATTGTGTTCAGGAATCTTCATCCTTTGTGCCAGTGCCATCCGATACCGCTACAACACACGTACACGCACGTACACACACATACTTACATAAACACATACACATAAGCGCACAAGTTCCCCAAGAAATATTTACCCCCCGTTACAGAATTGGGCAAGTCAGTGATACTTACATTAGCTTAAATTCAATGAGAAACCTTATCGGCGTACCGTGTCTCTTACAAGCCTCTTTCTAGCAGAGAGAGGGAGGGGTGCATGGTATAGAGGAGGCGAAAGAGGGAGGGGGTGGATGGAGCGAGGCATGATGCAGAGAGAGAGAGAGAGAGAGAGAGAGCCTGTGTGTGGCGGGGAGGAGTGAAAGTGAGATTCATTTAATTATAGACGCTCCTCAATTAGAACCATTTAGGGTTAAACGTATCCGCAGTTTTCAGACAGGGATCCAGATTGTAATTTCCTGTCGACTGACGTCCGGGGATGTTAAGCTCCGGAATATCGGAAATGACCCTAATCTTCGACATACGTAAATGATGAACGAGCCAAAACGGTTCTAGAGGGGACGAATTGTTTATCGTAATCTTGAAAGGATCATTTCAGGAAAGAGTCATTTTACAAAATGACCATTTCACGAAAGGATCATTTCAATTGTCAAAATTGATTGATTAATTAGTCTTAAAATCTTTAGGTTGGCGTATAGAATGAGGAGCATCCTGTATTAGCCAATTAGCGGGGGTCGAAATTAATTACACAGGTAATGCTATTTACCACTGGATCCCGACTATCCGCTACTGATCTCAGGAATTAGTATCGACAAACCTTCTACCAGCGAAATTATCCAAAGTTTGTTTGTAAAGATGATAATACGATATATCCCAAGTATTGTTCTGTGTCAGAATTTCGCAGAACGATAGATAATCATCCGGGTTTGGCACTTCGGGGGAGAAAAACAGCAACATTTGGCAGTATTTTTAGAACTTCCCAACATAGTCAGATATCCGCTCCTTTTGGTTGCTCGTCTACGTTCGGGTAATTGTTTTCAGTGGCGTGGTTAATAATCAAACCAAACGTCGTATCTTCAATGGATTTTCTGTGCGATCTAAAAGCCGAACGAAGATTTCGACCATCGAGTGAAAGATGAACGAAAAGACGACGAATAGAACCCGACACAAACGTGTCAAAACAAACATCATCCTACAGACAGCGAAAGTATAAACATTATTGTGTATAGATAGAAACCTTTGATATCTAATATCAGGCATTTTTAAATCTCTCCCATGATCACTAAAGTCACACAAGCATTATTTTAATGTCATGATATATGTGTGTGTGTGTGTGTTTATGTATATATATATATATATATATATATATATTATATATATATATATATATATATATATATATATATATATATACTAGTATGTAGCGCAATAAATTTTCTGGTTAGCTGAAGTATTTGATGTGGCGAGTACTGTAAAAAGTCCCAAATTTTATTTTTTCTCTCTAAGAAAACTATTTTAAAAAGTAGACGACAGCATAAAGAGGTCTTTTTCAAACCATTTTGTTTTCGTTTATAATCCATGACTGAACACACCCATTCATTGTACTACTTACTGCCTTAATATAGGAATAAGCCAAAATTAATAAAAACAGATAAGTGTTGTACTATTTGAGATGAGTAAATTCTACCAAGTGATCGATGCCGTTACACAGTCACCGTCTTCTAGATGTGGCTATTAATTAAAGACACTTGGACGTTTTCGTTTGGGATGTTTCCGTTTTCGAAAAATGTACAACAGTGACCCTAGGTCCCTATGGAGACATCAAATAGTCCGACAGTGACGGCGTATCACGGTATTTCGTCTTCATCTTTCCGTCCTGTTTACCAATTTGTGGTGGGAGACGGGCGTATTGCAGCTGCTTACTACAAACGTTTACGTTTTCGTGTGTATTGGACTAAGAATGTTTACGTCTTGGTGTGCAATGAACGTACGCGAAAAACCGAAATGAACAAAACGCGTCTTCAGCATGAAACGTCACCCAGAACTACCGAATAACAACACATTTATGGTTTGTTTAGCAGCGGAGTGTGTCGCCTGTGGTATTTCCGTGCTGCACCAGTACATACATACCGGATATACGCGGTACGCGGATACGGTAAAAATGGAACAGCAAGTAAACAGACGAGCGCGATTCCATATGTCCGGATGCGGCATGCGATTTGTCCTGCGGCTACGTATCGATGCGGATGCGGCAAACCGAATCGCTCCATGTAGCGATTCGTACAGCAAAAAATAAAAACCGGACGGGGGAATCCAGAATATGACGTCAGGGGCAGGTGTTTCCCGAACAATTTGGCTGAATTTTATATTATCTGGTCAACCTGAAGTATTGTTCGAATTTCTCCACATCAAATTGTAGTTCAAATATTCGACATATTGCTGAATAAGCATTCTAAGGTTGTAACAACCGGATATCGTTTTAATAATAATGTTGTAAGTATTTTGGGGAATTTAGATCTATAATGTATAAATCTGTTTTGGGGGAGTAACTGACCCCCCTCTACACAAACACACACACTCGTTGTTGTTTTTCTTTGCTATCTGTATTTCTATTGTATTGCCATGTTTTTCGCATGAGAGACTGAAAACGCATGGGAACGCACGTACATATCGAATCACACAAATCGCATGCCGGATACCGCATGCCGCACACCGCATCACGCAAGCCGCATATATGGAATCTAAGCCTTCCACGGGCTGGTTACAACTTGAACTCAGATTTTCTTAAATCCTAGAACATTTAACCAGGTGTACTGCTTGGGTTAGTCAATTTCCCGCCACAGAAATGTGAATCTTAAACGCACATGACCACGTGAAATAACCAGACAAAACAATAACACTGCGCTCAACCAATCAGGAGGCAGAAAAGTGACCTTGACCTCAGTGCCATTTAAAATCGGTAGAACGTCTCGCCCACAATGAACAGACGTAAACAAACGATCACAAACCAAGAGTGAGAGTTGATGCTGTTGGGAGAATGGATGGTGCTACCGTAAATAAGCTTGCGATTTCGGATTAGACTTTTTCCAGCAATAACGCCAGTCGGCCATTTCGAAGGAGAAATTATTAACCAGTCAGTCGACAGAATCATCGATTAAATATTGAATGGAAAGGTGGCGCATCGAGATTAAGTGCGTTCCTATTAATATCGGTATTCCACCTGAGAAAAGTGGCTAATAAATACCAGAAGACGGTTAGGATTTACTTAAGACTGATTTAACTGAATCCCCCTATCCATCATCGACTCTCAGGGGAATATGACGTTTTTCATCCAGGAGTTTATTCCGCTTACGAAAAGCAAAAAACCTCACGTTTTTCGCGGCTCATCGTCCGTGTCTTAGCCCGACGATTGTCAATATATAGTTGAAGAGTTCGCCATCCTTATATATTACAGAGATTGTCTTCATTTTGTTGTTAAGAGAGACATAGTACGTGTGCATCTCTTTCTGTATGTGTGTTTGTGTGTGCTACAATGTGTGTGTGTGTGCGCGCATGCGCGTGTATTACAGTGTGTGGATGTGTGTGTTACAATGTGTGTGTGTCTCTCTCTCTCTCTCTCTCTCTCTCTGTGCGTGTGTGTGTGCGTGTGTCTGCGCGTGTTTATTCCTCTGGGAATGATATTTCATGCAGAGCCTTTTGCACTTTTCCATCTGCCGCGTCGTCCGACATGCTGGAAGGAAATGTGGTTTACTACGCAATTTAGTTGTTTATCCTAAACGAAATGATGACAGATAGCGAGTTGATCAGCCATAATTAAAAAAACTCGTCTATGTAAATGACAGACTGAGTCTTCTTCTTTGGAAACATCGTCTAGTCATATCTGTGGAGAATAAATTGCGACTAACACGCGTCGTTTTTGATATTATAATTAGCCACTTAATGATTTCCAACCATTATTCTGCAAATGCCACTAGAACAATGGTTTCGTGATATTTGTGAATATGTGTGCATGTATATATATATATATAAATATATATATATATATATATGTACATGTGTGTGTGTGTGTTTGTTTGTGTGTGTGTGTGTGTGTATATATATATATATATATATATATATGCGTGTGTGCGTAGGTGTGTGCGTGCGTGTAACCATGTGTGTGTGTGTGTGTGTGTGTGTGTGTGTGCGTGTGTTGCGGGTATGTATGTATGTATGTATGTATGTATGTTCATACGTAAGTTCTAAGCTGTATTCACTTGGATACTATCTTGCCGTTTTCCTAATAAACGAAATTCTCTCACTCGAATCGTTTCATGCAAAATTCAGATAAGTAGCATATATTGCGACATGACTCCGGGTTATGTAATCCAGAGATATATTAATGTCGCCGATTGGATGATATTTGCAATGTTATGTTGAATCCATTTTCAATTACATTCCTGAAATTGAGCTCGACACACGTCATTCCCCGGCATCAGGTAACCCACCAGAGGGAGCCACGGCAGACAATTTATACAGCGATGGACAGCGTTAATAACGATTGATCATATACTCCAAATGTTATGATGTCTTCAGGGTTATTCAGTTCGTTGGAAAGCGAGCTATAATGCCGCGGTGAATCAGCTGAGTCGGTCAGTCGGTTCTTATCGGGTGATAAACGGTTGTTAGATCTTGAATGTGATTTAATGCTAGAATCGGCGTTCTTCTCCACGATAAAAAGCTTAATTTGTGTAATGTAGTAAACAGGAAAAATATGTTGGAAGAACACAAACCTATGGTGTATTCAAATAACCCTGTGGCAGAGTTTCTCTGTGTGTGTGTGTGTGTGTGTGCATGGGCGCCGCGTCATATATCGCGTCATAGCAGCCATACATGGTGTTGATGATTTCGCAAATAAGCCCCTACCTTGAAGAGACATGTACAATCTAACAGTCTTTAGTAAAGCTTGTAGGAGCTTGTTTATTTATCATTATAATTAAATGTCGTTTAATCCTCATATCTATGTTACAGTCATTTAAAAAAAGATTTTATTTAAATGTTCTTAGCTTCTTTGCCATTTTCGGAAATCATGTTGTTCAGTAAAACCCTTCTTATGATACCACCCTTCGGACCACCGTAGGTTGTCTTTAAAAACGGGTGGTCTTTAAGACAGGGTTTGAACTGTGACCAAAATGGACTAGTGTTTTTATTAGATAATGACACAAAACGCAAGAGAAATTTACATCTATTTAGCTTTAAAACAATTATGGTTAACATATTTTAACAATGAACTATAATCAAATCCCATTCGTTCATCAACTATACATTCAATGTACATTGTACGTTTAGTGGTTGTTCACTTTTAAAAATGGTCTATTTCTTTGTTTTGTTTGGCTCTACATTTTATGGAAATTTGACACTGCATCGTCTTATCACCAACTGCCAACTAGTGACATGTCAACATACAGGTCTCCCAGGCCAGTGTGTGGAGAATATGTTTGCTCTGCCATGATGCGTTGCATTGCCATGATGTGTTGTATTGCCACGGTGTGTTGTATTGCCATGGTGTGTTGTGTTGCCATGGTGTGTTTTATTGCCATGGTGTGTTGTATTGTCATGGTGTGTTGTATTACCATGGTGTATTTTATTGCTATGGTGTGTTGTGTTGCCATGGTGTGTTGTATTGCCATGGTGTGTTGTATTAGCATGGTGTGTTGCATTACCATCGTGTGTTGCATTGCCATGGTGTGTTGTATTGCCATGGTGTATTGTATTGCCATGGTGTGTTATATTTCCATGGTGTGTTGTATTGCCATGGTGTATTTTATTGCTATGGTATGTTGTGTTGCCATGGTGTGTGGTATTGCCATGGTGTATTGTATTGCCATGGTGTCTTATACTTCCATGGTGTGTTATATTGCCATGGCGTGTTGTATTATCGTGGTATCTGATATGAGAGGATCAGGTGTGGATTCTGGATCAGGATCATCGTCGACTGAGTTGATTAGAGTTTCCTCTTCCCTGTTGACCATCAAATCGTCGAAGAGCTAACTCTCCCAATATAAGTCACGCTCTTCAATTATTCGTACGTTATTGTCCAACTCGAGAACGTCATCAACTGGCATCGGATCTGTGATGTTCAGTCTTTCAGCACAATTCTAGCACAACCTTAGCACAATTCGAAGACAGTGAAGACACATCAACCACGCTGATTGTAATTACGAAACACTCTTTTGTTTCCCAATTGGGATGTGGGAGAAGCCATTGTCATATGATCAGTATTGTGTTGTACTTTGAAAAAGCAACTCATCGGCCAAGGACGTTTGGTCAGGGGTTAAGATTGGCTGACTTGTGATTGGTCAATGAATGTCACATCGATGAAGATATACACGACTGTGAAAAGATCACGATCGCTTAAGACAAGTTAATTTCCATTAGAAAGGGACCACTGGGTAAAAACAGGTGGTCGTTTAAGATAGCATTGCTAAACCAGCATTACCATGGTGATAACGGTCCTGTTACTCTAAACCAGCATTACCATGGTGGTAACTGTCCTGTTACTCTAAACCAGCATTACCATGGTGATAACTGTCCTGTTACTCTAAACCAGCATTACCATGGTGATAACTGTCCTGTTACTCTAAACCAGCATTACCATGGTGATAACTGTCCTGTTACTCTAAACCAGCATTACCATGGTGATAACTGTCCTGTTACTCTAAACCAGCATTACCATGGTGATAACTGTCCTGTTACTCTAAACCAGCATTACCATGGTGATAACTGTCCTGTTACTCTAAACCAGCATTACCATGGTGATAACTGTCCTGTTACTCTAAACCAGCATTACCATGGTGATAACTGTCCTGTTACTCTAAACCAGCATTACCATGGTGATAACTGTCCTGTTACTCTAAACCAGCATTACCATGGTGATAACTGTCCTGTTACTCTAAAACAACCATTATCATAGTGATAACTGTCCCGTTACTCTAAAATATGTTGTCTCGATCTTTCCATATTTCTTATCTGACTTTGTTTTCTGATATTGGACGTTGCATTACAGAGAGTATCCGAATGGCTTCTCCTGGGACGCTTTTTCGAATAATAATAATATTAATAATAATAATAATACAAATAATAACAACAACAATAATAATAATAACAGTAATAATTAATAATTATTAAATTATTAAATTATTATTATTATTATTATTATTATGTTGATGTTGGTTTTGTCCGTGTTTCTTTTGCTGTTGATGTTATTTTAAAGACAAGGATCATAAGATTATAAGTTTATGAAATAATCCAAAGGTTATTAGGAAAAATCCGCGAAAAACTGATGACCTAAGTTAGACTTCAAACTGATCTGTAACTTTCAGACTCAAATGATCACAAGTCAAATGCCGGATGATCTCAGACTCTCTCTCTCTCTCTCTCTCTCTCTCTCTCTCTCTCTCTCTCTCTCTCTCTCTCTCTATCTATCCATCTCAGCTCTCTCTCTCTCTCTCTCTCTATATATATATATATATATATATATATATATATATATATATATATATATATATATATATATATATATATATCCCTCTCCTCTCTCTCTCTCTCTCTCTCTCTCTCTCTCTCTCTCTCTCTCTCTCTCTCTCTCTCTCTTCTATCACACACTTATCTTAATATTACTACTATACCTGGCTGCTGACATCCATCTACGTTAGTATAGATTCATCTGTCTTAATAATCATACATGTTATCACCATGACGTAGGTTGTTTCAGTGGCAACGAACCAATGCTTGCTTCACCTAATTAGGAACCTAATTTACAGGTATTTCAGATCGCTTTGGTTTTGATATTTTTTCACCTTACAATTACAGTTGACAGGATTTTACTCTCGCAAAAGCCTTTTCATCGTCCGTATTTCTAAAGCGTAATCAAAAATGGGTCGACTTGCCATTGTGGTATATCTTTGGTTGATAGCCGACATTAAATACACTTTGCATGGCAGGTAGAACCTGGGAGCCATATTACCCGACCTAATTACCGGCTGGCCTCTGTCACAATGCATGTGATGTCAGACCAGATTTAGTTAAACCTATCAGATATATAAACTTGATCTAATTATTGCTTTATGCGAAATACAATCTCCGGAGCAGCCTAATCTTATCACATGCTAACCAAAATGGGGTTAATTATGAAACTTTACACGTTCGGCTGGAGTTAATATACACCGAGTAATGGACGATTCAACGTTTTGTTTATAAATATGCGAGGTAAGAAAGAGAAATGACGTCACCGCATAATGCGACGCTATTGGCCAATCTTATTTTAAGCTGAACGAATCATTAAACGCGAGAGAAACTGGATCTTCTGACTAACTAGGATACGACTGATCTGGTCCGTTGGTCTGCCGACGAAGTCAGGGATTCTGAATGGTTTGTGTCGCAGGATGGAAGAGACGTGTACATAAAGACTACGTACGCACGCACGCACGCACGCACACAAACACACAAACACTTAAGTACGAGCACATAAAGAGATAGAGATAAAGATGGTGGTGGTTTGTTTATTAGCCTCGACACGGTTTACACCAAAGAAGTAAGATCATGGGCCGACAACCTAGGGTCGGATTCAAATCCACAACACGGAGACTTGCAATACAACGCTCTATCCATTGTACTCTCGAAGTGACAGTCTCTCTCTGTGTGTGTGTGTGTGTCCTTATGTGTGTGTCTGTGTATGCGCGCGTGCGTTCGTGTGCGTGCGTGCGTAAGTGTGTAACATATAGTACACGTATTCCTAAATACAGTCCTGTCTGTTCCTTATCTTTCGGGAGCGTCCATTGTACGACATTACTTCCAACTTATCGTCAAATAATCGATGTATCTAACTATCCTAGATCGGATAAAATCAAACCGGATGTTCGCCATTATAGAGACATGTGACCATTGACGACCCCCACCCCCTCTCTAGAATCTAACGATCTGTCTAAAATGCCTATGTCCCCGTTTTCAAATTGATTTCGGAGTTCGCTGAGGATGGCAGATTGGAAGAATTGATCCCGACTTCTTTGTAAATACTTGATCCTCGGGCATCTAAAGATCCTCGACAAGAGGACGTTTCCTGAGGAAATCCAATTAATGGAGGCATGTGATTCTTGGAATAAACAAGACATCACGTGACGTGGTGACATTGAGCGAAATCAAGTATGTATGTCGTGGATTGTTTGTTTGTGTTTATGCGCGAGCGAGCTAGTGTGTGTGTGTGTGTGTGTGTGTGCTTGCGCGCGCGTGTGTGTGTGTGTGCAGGACATATATGTTCGTTGTGGGGAAAAAGTCATGGATATTCTGATTCAGTGATATATATATATATATATATATATATATATATATATATATATATATATATATATATTCCGAAGTACCCACACACACACACAAAAGGAGATAGAAAGAGA
>JAODUP010000232.1:55000-75000 GCA_025642065.1 Paralvinella palmiformis
AACATATTTCCAAGACAAACGATCCAGTGGAATTCCCCCGGCAAATAAAACGCCACATTTTACCAGAAGCCAATTGCCAGCGCGTCCCTAACCAGATCTACTCGTGATGCCAATATGGCGTCGTTCATCATATTTCATACACCGAACGACATTAAGTATAGAATTCGCCAGCGACACGTGTCAATTACAGTCCGCAGCGGCACTCCATCACGGCGTACCCTCGGAGATGGCCCGGGCCAGATCGTACCCTTCGTAGTAACGGTCACTATAGTAAGCAAAAATAATAAATGGCACCCGGAGGACAAGTGGATCGCCGAGCTCGTGGTACGACCATGCCTTCATTATTCATCGGCTTGTGTACAAACTCTCGAACGCACTTCGCGATAAACACATTTCGCCACAAAGATACTGCGGCTGACGAACGCGCTTCCTGACGAATCAGTGGGAAGTGCGTTTCGGCGGCGGCAGTGGTGGTGATGGGGGGAAGGGGGGAGCGTTGAGTCAAGTTTTCTGCCAGTGATAGGAGCTTTGCTAATGCACTCTGATCCAGTATGGCTGAGTGTAAACAGAACTAATATTGGATAACATCGGCAGTGGTTTTGTTTCACGAATGTTTCGTTTCGGTGACCCGAGGGCATTTCGTCGATTTCGGTCGACGCTATCGCTAATTTGAAGGACAATTAGAGGTCACTGGCAGCGAAAAGCGTCGAGCGATGCCAATTGATATAACGATGAATGGCTCGTCTTTACATCTATATCCGGTATTGTGGCCGTCTCTCAATCGTATAACACAGCTGGTAAAATGCTGCTCCTCAAACGCCCGGGTTGTTGATTCGAATCCGGTTTATGGCGGAGTTTGTAGAATGTGGTCCCAGGTGTGACCAGCGATGGGGCTGAATATCTCAACAACAACAACAACAACAATAATAACAAAAACAACAACGACTCATGATTTTCGATGCCATTTTCGATGAGGCTGTTTTAATTCGGACTGTCGCGCTCATCGATTATAAACATTTCCCATCCGGTTAGCTCAATAAAATTAATATGATCAGATGAAACATCCCGGAGAGATGTTGGGCAGGGACTCGAACCCACAGATTACCTAATCACTCACTCGGAACGAACAGGTGTTCGATCAAAAGGCAAAATCAATCCGTAAACACGGCTACCCGCAGAAAACCCGCAATCCAATCAAATGGTAATCCAAAACACGCCGCGTACGGCGTTGTTTATACGGACGCGATCCAAAATCCAACACGCCAATTTCCCTTTTCTTCGCACTCAAACCCACCTCACTGAGGCAGAATTACCCGTCCCTCAGTAGGGTTTCCGGAGATTTGCCACAGAAAAGAATCCATGTTGCTTAATTGCATTATAGGCGGAGTGGGCAAATCGTGGGGCCACCGGGGAAGTTGTCTCGAGACCCCTGTAAACCCCCTGATGCTGTCACTGACCCCCGGGATACCTGATTATCAGATATCGGCTCTCGTTCCTGGTCGTTGTTCAGCTCGTTCGTTGTCAGTTATATAACTGGCCAACTGGATCACGTGGCTAACGTAAAGAAGCTTATCAGATTAATTGACGTCTGGAGTAGCGTCATCAATCAAAAACAATCCGGAGATGTTCAATTTGCGACTCGACAACAGTAAGAGTTTTGTTTTAAAATCCAGACTCACTTCGAGTGAGTGAGTGAGTGAGTGAGTGAATCAGTGAGTGGGTGTCTCCGTGGCTTGGTTGATAGCGCGGTTGACCACAGATTTCTAACACCTAGATTCAAACCCTGACGGGTCTGTACGTGAAGGATGTTTTATCATATGATTTGCCTAATTCGTTTTGCAGGTCATGCACACAGAAGCGGCAGTAAAACGACAAAATTTACATTTATAATTGATGCCGACTCGCCATTGGCTAACAACAAAGATGACGTCAAAAGAAATCCACCACAAACGTTTTTCCCATCGCTGGAACGAGGCTCCACCTTCGCGTACACCCCCCCCCCCCCACACACACACAAAGATAGAGAGGTTGTCTCCTGCCGGATTTGGTATTCAGTATTCGGATCGCCGCTTTACTAAACCGAGGCTAACAGCGTGTGACGTCATGGCATCTTAATTTAGACATATCTAAGTACATTTGCCATGGTCGTAATTTCGTTCCCTAAACATTTCGTCCCCTTTCCCGTTTGAGTATCGCCGCCGCGTGTTTCCTCGCCAAACGACCCAATATGTCAGAGGCCGAAAACTGAACGGCACAGTCGACGATTGACGTGCGGTAGAAACATTAAAATATTTCAGATATCAATCCAGACGCGCAAGCCAGTCATTTACCGGGATGCCGTATGGATATCGGGAAAGATCGATGGCGCGTTATCGCAAATGGCGGCGAAGTGTTGCTAATGGCGGCGCGTGTAAACATTCCCGGTAGACGACTGAAGAGTTCCAAACCGGACCGCTAAATCACGTGACAGCGTGCGTAATACGTAGTCGTCGTTCGGCCGGAAGTGGAAAGTGAGTCAAGGTCATAAATATGGAGATAGCGCCGATGGTGAAAGAAGTCGATAAAGGGAGACTTTCAATGGACGTCGTCGGCGATTCCGGATCTCTGGAGCTAATTAGCTTAGTAATAAGAATAGTTGAGTGACGGGGCAGGTGAGGGGGGTGCTTCTTTGAGGGTGGTTCTTGTTCGTCGATTCATGGTTTATATATTGAACGTAATTCGTCCTTCGGGCGATTTGATTGTAAGTGTGTGTGTGTGTGTGTGCGTGTGTGTGTGTGTGTGTGTGTGTGTGTGTTTATTCGGTGTAAAGTTACCATGCGCAATATTAGTTCATTTCTTGAAAATAATCTATACGCATAAAGTAATATATATATATATATATATATATATATATGTGTGTGTGTGTGTGTAATGTGTCATGCATGCTAATACGAACGTAATGGAATTTTATCAGTAAAAAATCCCCTAAAATCAACCCCCTTGTAAACACGCTCTAACAGCGTGTTAACATATCCAGGCACGGACGCACGGACGTACACTTTTTTCTATCTAACCGTTAGTTACACAAACTGATTTGCGCCAGCACCACTTGTCCGTAAAGACCACAAGCGTCAATCCGGAGCGGGTTGGCCCTTCCTTTACATAACATCACGGATTTCCCATAATTCCCCACTCCGCCATCACTCTCGACCGGGCAATCCATTCCAGACGGCCCGACTAAATACCACATACAACTAACTAACCCCGATAGACCGTTATCGGAACACCCGACTAACTCGTCCCACCAGCTATCGGTCGGATAACGAACGCTGATTACGACATCCGGAACGGAACTTAGGCGCAAAATGTCACGTGTTACTCCGCCGACGAATGGGCGGAAGCTTTTCCGTTTCACCGACGAGCGCGGCACGTGATGGCTTCCGGAAAGCCGCGTCGTGGGCCGCTTCATCCGGGAATATTTTTGTAAATATTCCAAGCCGTTGATTTTCCAGTCACGTGGCCGATTATAAGCGAGGCGTGCTGCGTTCGTTATGTGACGCGAGGTGTGTGTGTTGTTTTTTTGGTACCAACACAAAACGTTACCTGGACAGTTCGTCATCTCCGTTGGTGATTGGCTGGTCACCTTGACAGACGCTCGCCTATTCTGACGAAACTAATTGGATTTTTGACAAACATCTACAGGTAAAAACACACACATACACACACACACAAGAAATGACATTTGGTTGAAGTACAGAAATGCAAATCGTTTTTTTTTTAGTCAAGATATAAATGAATGTCATCCACCCCCCCACCCCCACTTTCTGAAATAGGCTGCCAGCAGATATTAGACTCTTCAAAATTTGAAATCCGTTCTAAAAACGCACCTGTTCAAGGTCGCTTTCACAAATAAATAATAATACCTTTAAATCTCATAATTTTTTTTTACAGATATATTATTTGGGGTATTATTATATCACATATTATTTGTGCAGCCTGTGAATGGCTCCTGCTAGTAAGGGCACATTATTATTATTATTATTATTATTATTATTATTATTATTATTATTATTAATGTCTGTCTTTTCCCTAAAATAAGGGCACCTCATATCAAATCTAATCGTTATGGCTTAATCTAAATAGATAACCACGAAATAGATCAAATCTCTATGCGAAATGTTTAATGATGAGGTAAATTTCAGGTAGAGAAATCTGTGAAGTGGGGGGTTGTTGTTTTGAATTCACTTTAGCATTATGAATCGCCAGCTACTTTGAAGAGCCTCCCGCCCGCCGGGGAATCTCCCCCGAAAACGGATCCCTTTAGTCCATAAACTCAATTCGAATGTCACTCACCACCACCCCCACCCCCAGACTCTCTATAAAATACTCACCGGAACAGATGTTTATAAAACCAAGCAATGAACATAGCATCTTACGATATTCAAATAATGACTATCAATACTTTATTACTTTCATATTTTATTAATTTATCAACATCGACGAACTCGAACTATCTATGCCAACTTTCCAAAGTCTGATTTCCATCAAGATGATGATGATTGATGTTTTACGGCCACTTTTGTGCACTTGTTTGGCTAAATGAGCCGCTCGACCTACAAAGGTAATGAAACAACCGTCAGATATGCCCACGCCGAGATTCGAACTCAGGTGGTAGTGATCTGTGGTCCAGCGCGCTACCGCTAGACCACCGAGGTGCCCCGATATACATCAAATAACGGAGTTAGACATCTCATTTACGAATTACTTCACGGCGGCTTAGTAAATATGTAATGCGATAGATGTGCCCTTCTAGATGAGTATTGATACCCTTTCTTACTCGTTAACTAGCATATCTAATCTCGTATAATCTCTTATCACAATGGAATCCTCCGACCCCCCACCCCCACCCACCCGGTAGGCCAATTATTGCGAGTCAGATATTTATCTAGATCTGAGTGCACCGACCTAGATACAGATCTAAGATTGAGTGTAGGCTGAATTTGATACTGAGTTGATCTGAGTTGACTGAGCCGGTTACTGATTCACAGCTCAGTAGACTGTGACGTATAGTGCTCGTCAGCTGAGTGCACTAATAATAAACACCACTAATAATATATAATTATTAAAACGCCATTACTAACAGGGGTCATTGAAATGTACTCTACCGTAATACCCCAAATATAAGATATATTTAATGCTGTTGTTCTACGTCCAATTTTGCGCACAAGGTACACGTAATGGGCCGAGCGGCCTCCAAAGGTAATGAGGCGAAATGACAGATGAAAACACTTTTTCTGGGATAGTCCGCTGATGTTTGAACCCAGCTGTTATAGACCTGCGGTCAACCGGCGCGCTTTAATCAGGTGTATGTAAAATAGATTAGGCTAGATAGTAATTCAAAGCTGGGGATCCTGAACCATATACTCCTATAATCTCTACCAATCCCTGGCTTACCTAATATGAGATTTACGTCACCAAAAATTATAGCTTTTGACTTCTTGGAAAGGAATAACGTTTTCACCTTCAAATCTCTTAGACAAGACACAGATGCTAAGCCGTGAATATGTCACGATGAGAGTTTTATAATTCTAAAGAAACAATAAATCCTCCCTCAGAATTAGAGTCGCTGAGTTTATTTTAGAGGAAAAAAGACGACAAGAAACGAATTATTAAAAATTATTCAATCTTCAACGCCCCATGACGTCAAGATTACAATCCATTTCGCCATAACTGATGCGAATATGGTAAACAAGAATTTATTCTTATGTTTTTACCAGTTGATTTTTCTCAACACCCCCCCCCGCCCACAATCACTCCCCCCGCACATCTTCAGTATGATTAATGAGGTAAAAACCTCTTTGAGAAAGACATCTCTATTTGTTCACCGTTTTTTTTATGTGTAATCAGGTAACGATGGCTGAACCTCGTGTTATGGAATATTGTCGACTAATTGTCTGTCTGTAACTTCAAACACATCTACAACCATCATATACTACTGTCTGGTGTAGAGAACTGTCACGTACTCTAGCACTAATTGCATAGATACCTGCACATGCACAACCGCGCCGCGCATACACGCATACACATAAACAAGCACACACAAAGAGAGAGAGAGAGAGAGAGAGAGAGAGAGAGAGAGAGAGAGAGAGAGAAAGGAGGAGTCTGTGGCGCAAGTTTTCACGTGCTCAGTCGTTGAGGGTCAAACACACACACACACACACACACACACACACACACACACACACACACGCACGCACACACACACACACACACACACACACACATATATATATATATATATATATATATATATATATACATGCACATATATGCACATACTCCTAAACTCTGTGGAATAACTACAGATTATTAAACAAAAACGTGCGAGGTCTAGTACAGATATGGACATTCATTCAGATAAATGAATCCTTTCTTTCTCATATCAATATATATATATATATATATATATATATATAGAGAGAGAGAGAGAGAGAGAGAGAGAGAGAGAGAGAGAGAGAGGGCGGGGAAATGAAAGAGAGAAAGATAGAAAGAGACATAGAAAGAGACGAGAGAGAGAGAAGTGGATGGAGCATTCGGATAGACAAACAAACATATAGCCATATAGATAAATAGACATAAGGACGGACAGGATGGCGGACAAACAGGTATGATTGCTAAAAAAAAGACAGTTTTCATTGAGTAGAAAAAATCTTGGTGACAGGTTAATGGAACAGAACCTGATATCGGGATGATATCGTGATATGGCCGTGATATTCCTATATTGCAGTCATGTGATATCACCAGTCGTACCCTGGCAGCCATCCGTGATTATCAAAACCTTTAAATCTCGTAATTAACACCGGGAAGTGGGTGTCTAGTCGAAGACTAATCTTTTGACTTAATGGGTATTATCTGTTAATAAAGAGCGATCCCAGCAATGACCTTGTCCTCCAGATCCTTCTTTTAATCCCTTCTCAATTTCTCCCCTCTCTTTAGATCACGTGTTTTAGGCGGAGGGTTCCAGTTTCCTGCTGTGCAATGCACATTGCACGTGTCGCATCATAGCACCTTATAATCTGATGTCGGTTTTGTCTCATTAATGGATAATAATTGTTGGAAATGTGTGTGTGTGCGTGTGTGTGTGTGTGTGTGTGTGTGTGTGTGTGTGTGTGTGTGTGTGTGTGTTTTAGCTGTGTATAATAAGGCACAGGCACAGAGAATCTCGATCCGTGAATTCAAACTCTGGACGTTTCTTCAGGGGACTGAATCCAGAGTGGCGACTTTTCTTGCTGAGACATGTGTAATGTCTCACCAGACACAGGAAATCGACAATCACGATTACAACATCTGGAAGATTCAACAGAGTTCTGAATCGCGAGCTTTTCAATTGATGCATTTATCATCTCATCGCCGCACGTTGAATGATTTTTATTAAATTAATAGATAATAACAGATACTAAATAGACATCTAATTATAACGATGTCACTTGAGTCTATAGCCATTAGCCCCATTCCAAGTTCGATTAGGTTATTGCCTCCTCCCCCCAAGACTATATAATTAGATGTCAGCATCAAGCCAAGCCGTCATGACCTGACCTAGTGACCTTGAAGCTGGTAGACATATCATTGGCTGGTAGAGTGCGCAATGAACATAGGTGTGTATGTGTCCTCTGACGCGTATGCGTATATAGATAAGTAAATGTGATTAAAGATTGTATTTGCGAGGTTACTGTAATGGGAAATTGGACAACACACAACCAGTTAGTGATTTATTATTGGTTCAAGTAGTCGGCGCGTGAAAGAGAATTCGGTTGTCGTTGGTTTCGAACTGGGAACCTTTTATCGCATTCTTAGCAATCACTCGACTCACTGATGAAGATGTTTTGGCTTTTGTTTGCTTCACTTCTGTCCGTTTTGCCATTCTCCCTCCCCCGCTCTCTCTCTCTCTCTCTCTCTCTCTCTCTCTCTCTGTGTGTGTGTGTGTGTGTGTGTGTGTGTGTGTGTGTGTGTGTGTGTGTGTGTGTGTGTGTGTGTGTGTGTGTGTGTGTGTGTGTGTGTGTGTGTGAGAGAGAGAGAGAGGATTGTCTTCATAAACCGCTTTCCATCGTTGAATTATAAGAGAATCACCAATCCGGCAGCGATGGCGACAGTAACCACCTTATATTTCGAGTCTAATCTAAGAACTTTACAATTAAACTACGTCTGTCGGCTTTACGCCTTGCCCTCTGATTTGGGAACATGTGCAATTCGTGATTTGTAGGTTTCGAACCGAAGGCTCTAGTACTCTAACCCAGCACATAGACTTCGAGCCTTCGAGTTTTAAGCCGATCCTCTATATATCAGAAGGGGGCGGGAGGTCATATATGGGACACGTGACCGACGAGTTAAACCCTGAGGAAATGAGATCCACGAAGGAATGAATCATTCCGCATACACAAACAACACTCGATTTTGACCCCACGTCTAGACGTATTCGGAACACCACGCTACGAGATATACTATATCGGCACCCTACGTCATAACGTGAGCTTGTTGCTGTAAGACGAAATCGTATCATAATTAATATATAATCATATTCCGTCTGTATTAACGCTATATAGTTAACGCCTCGCCACATCCACCACCTGGTCCGTCTCTAGGCCCAACGGCGCCGCGACGGGAGCACGGATCGATCCGGGAACCGTCGTCTCCTAATATCCAGAATGGCAACGGGACAGGTCAGACGAGGTCATGGCAACATCCGGGCTGCTATTAACGGAGAACAAATTGAGGCAGCTGTTTGATGAGTGGTCCATATTTCGGTAGCCGCTCTCACCCTTCCCTCAATCCCCCCCTCTATCTCTCTCTGTTTGTTTACATCACAGCAGATGGTCGGCTGTCATCCTCACAGGACAAGGACAAAGCCGAGGGCAAGCCTCCATATAGTAGTAGCGATGACCAGCCACACTATTGGCTACCGGTCGACGCGGGTTCAGGTGGGGTCGGGGCTCTTAACGGCTAGTTTTCGCCGACTCCCAAGGGCGCCCGAAAATCACTTCAGAAACAGATTTATTTCCTCCAGTTCCTTCCGGTTACCTCGATAATTGGCTTTTCGTCGTACGCTCTTTAATACGACGATGTCTCGAACTCTCCGTTGAATTAGGGCACAACAGAACCGGGTAGCTTCGTTTAGTGTCTATATAATTGTTGTTGTTCAGCGTGCTAGGGAGATAGAAGTGTCTTCGGGATTTTCCAGAGAATCTGGACTCTGGTTCCGCGACTCGCCGCCAGCAATAAGATTTCGGCAGTAGGCTACCCTCATTTCCTGCGGTTGGAGGGAGGCGGCAGTTTCGGGGGTGATCCAGGGTTTTGGTGATTTGGCAACGATCCAAGTGAATGGCGTTTATTAAGACATACATATCTTAGATATATTCTGATTATTCTAAATCTCTCGGTTTTTGCTTTAAAGATGATCGTTGTATTGGCGGAATCTGAAATTGTTAAATTGTATTCAATTCTCAGGTACATAGCACGGTTTTTAACAAAATCTTAGTTCTTTTTTACAAAATAAGAAAAACTGGATTTGCTTGATTTAAATTGATAGTCCCTGCATTCCTTTGCTACATTTCTTGCACGTTGCCTGATATCGTGGTTTTCCCACCACTTCATTCTTATCTTTAGTACAACTATATACACTCCCGTTTTCTGCCAGACATTGTAAAGTTGACAAGTAACAACAGATATTGTTAAATTAAAATTACCAGCCGTCAATTGCGCAATACTTTAGCCTCAAAAGTTGTAGAGTCAGGTTTTGTTTCTGGTATGTATTCAGCGTGAGATAACTATCAATAATGAATATATGCGAATAAATACCCACTAAGTGCTTAATATAAACTCAGTGATCCCCGAAATGCATAGAAAAGATGTGTCAGATCATCCCCAAATTTACTCAATTCACCACATCGAAGCAGCATGGCTTCGCTTAACACCTATTGTGTTGATCTCCCAGGATCATCCCAATCATAGATTTCGGGGAATTGTCATTGATCAGTATGACTTGTTAAGACTACATGGTGTTGAAATATAATTGCAGCTCAATTATAAATATGTGCCAAAATAGTTATCTAGCAAAAGTATAGCAATTGATTTAAAGCAACATTTCATTTCTTGTACTGCAAACTAATTGATAAATATAATGGAAAAATAATGGAAACGCATGATTTTAATTTTTTTAGCAGATAATTAAATCAACGATTTAAATCAATGATTGAAATCAACTGATTTCAATCGAACAACTCTGATGCGTAGAGCATATAATTCACGGGGACAGCTCGTTCGTGACCTCTCAAAAACAACAAAATTTTCACAATTTAGGATAACTGTCCATTGAATCAGGCATAGAACAGTAAAACAAAAAACACGTGATTGCTTTCCTCTCCGAAACTGTCAATTGTCACTCTTTAATGGCACAAAATTATCACTACGCTTCTGTCCTGATTTAATCTTGGGGAATCTTTGGACGATCGATCACGTGTGAGATAACCGCAGCAAATAAAACCTTAAAGGGACGGTCCACCCTCAGAAAATACGTTTAAAATATGTAATGCTTAGATCAGTAACCCAACATTCCACAATAATAATCATGAAATATACCTGATATCATAGATATAAGGAAATAATCCAAATCACTGGAGGGGCGCCATTAAGGCTGCACCGGAAGCCAGATTCGAAGGCGGGAAGGATATGACTGAAATGCTCTGACGTCACATGGGCGCTATCTAGACCGAAGCGGATTATAGTTTCTCTTTGGCGTTAATTTCTGAGCCATTTTTTAATCATCTTCCTCTTGTCAGGATCCTTCTGGCTCAAACTGATATGGTTCTATGTCATTCATGACGTAATTGTGACAATATAATGCCGTTTAGTTCTGGAATAGTTCTTTGCTCACACTTGTTTACAATGTTTTTGTACGAGCTCTACAGACTTCAGACTATCCTTTTAAGCAGATGGTTAGGTAGATATTAGTGTGATATTTCCCCCGCAAGTTCAGGTTTTCGTGTGGCCTCGTAAGAACGCCAATCATCTAATATAAGTTTACACTAAGGGGGGTCAACAGGAAGACAGATGGCGGTAGGATGACCCGTAAAATGTGATAATCAACAGACAATGTTATGATTAATATATTCGATTTATGTCATCTAGGACATTTTTTTTATAAATCTATCTCTCTAACAACAACAAGTAACTCAGAGATAACAACATCACAACAACAACAACAACAACAACAACAATAATAATAATAATAATAATAATAATAATAATAATAATAATAATAATAACAATAATAATAATAATAATAATAATAATAATAATAATAATAATAATAACAATAACAATAATAATAATATAAAAATAATAATAATAATAATAACAACAACAATAACAATAATAAAAATTATTTATTTATTATTATACCATACTTATAAAGCGCTCTTTTCATACTTAAAGCCTGTTCAAAAGCGCTGTACATAAACTTATGGAGAAAAAAACATATATATATACAAATATAATACGATTATTTCATAACAATATATGTATAAAGCTAAATTGGAATATATAACAATAATAACAATAGCAACAACAACAACAACAACAGCAATAACGACAATAGTTTACGTAATACAAACATTTTAAACGAGGAATTGTATATGGAACGTAAAAGATGGAATTACTGGAAACTAATTTTATGATTTATTTTTAACAAAATCTTACAATATTTGTTAACTCGACAGAGACCTGATGACGTATTGTTGCCGGTCAGAATACTAGCACAACTCGGATACAATCCATCTCATTACCAAAAATCTTTCAAGGTATACACATTGTTCGTCTGAACAACAAAGAATGGACGACATGAATTATTCGGTGTGATTTGTTTATGATTGGCAGCCGAAAGAGTACGATGTCTTTCGAAATTTACGCGTCAAATTTGATGAGTTTTTATATTACTATGAGCTATTTATAGTTTATTCTGGATCGAATAATGTCAGGCCTCCGACGGTACAGGTAATGACTAATGGCTTGGTTAGTCACTGGCCACGTCAAAGGTCTGTAGCCACTCGGTGGATTCGAACCCACGACCTAATAATTTCTATCATGCAACCTTTTTTCGCCGTGTGGACGAGAGTTTTTTCTTTAAATAATCTTTTTATTTTAAAAATTCCAAAAATTATCAGATTTTCGAAACGCCGTTCATTGGTTCATTGTTCTATCATGCGACCGGAAATGAGAATTTTAAATGAGACGTAGACACTTCCAGTCAGGTGGCCTACTTATAGAAAGCATCATCATCATCATCACCCACCTCACATCACAGTCTATCCCGTAATCCACAACCGAAGGTCAGGTATAACGTCTCTGTGTCACTGTGTGTGTGTGTGTGTGTGTGTGTGTGTGCGAGAGAGAGAGAGAGAGAGTGAGGGAGGGGATCCCTTCGTGAGCACGCTAAGTATTTAGCTAATAAAATAGTTTGGTAAATAATTAATTAGCCGTTCATTGGTTCATTCGATCGACGAGTCAGTCAGTCAATTAGTCAATCAGTCAGTGAGTCAGTTAGTCGGACAGTCAATCAGTCAATTAGTCAACCGGTCAGGAAGACAGTTAGTCAGCCAGATGGTAATGTCGACTGTTAGTCAGATAGTTTAATATTCAAAGATATAGAAAGAATTCATTGTTAAACTGAAACAATTATTAGTAGATAGTTGAATAGGTAAATAAGCGGGCATATAGATAGATAGATAGATAGATAGATAGATAGATAGATAGATAGATAGATAGATAGATAGATAGATAGATAGATGGGGAAAGGCTAAGCATCTGAACAGACAAACTAACATCCATACAGACAGACTAACAGTCGTAAAGACAGACCTACACACACATTTAGTTACCTAGAGTGACAGATGGGTGCGTAAGTTGGCAGCTACCTGAAGAAAGAGAGATAGAGATGAATTACCAATAACATCATCATCATCATCATTATCATCATCACCGTAAATCGTTATGTGTTATACATCGAGCACAAACCTTCTCCCCCCCCCCTCCCCCGACCACTTCCGTCTCAGGGATCAGTTTCCGGGTCGGAGTCGTCCTCTAATCGGCCAATGGGAGGGAAGGATGTCTGAATCCGCCGCCCACCCCCCCCCCCATTAACTATCCCATTCCGGGAAAAACTGCTAAATATAGGTCACCATTTACAAATGGCTTCTTTTGTTTACACGACGGCATGCCACCGAGTCACGTGACATCAGGAAGTAATATCTTCCGATCGGTGGCCGATATTAGATCCGGGGCTGTGATGGATCAGTGAATAGTGCGGCGGGCCGAAATACGACAGTTCCTCGGTTCGTATCAATTCGCTACCTGCTAAACATGCATTTTAATATTGCTTGCTAAAAACTTCCTTACGGCTTCCCCCCTCTAGTAGATGAAGATCATCCTTTGATGTGCGGGGTCATCATGCACGGGAAATGTGTAAAGTGCTTAACGGAAAACTGGCGTTAATGAGATACTGTTTATCATAATAAGGTCAATGAGTGCATATAATAATGTTTCTATAAAACAAATCCAGAAACATTCATCCGTAAAAGAGTATCTATAGTAACACATTTAATTAATAGTATATTATCTGATGTAACAACCACGGATCAAGCTATGATGAAACATCGGAAACACACACACACACATGCACGCACAGAGAGAGAGAGAGAGAGAGAGAGAGAGAGAGAGGGAGAGAGAGAGAGAACACACACAGAGAGAGAGAGAGAGAGAGAGAGAGAGAGAGAGAAAACTCACAAACACTTGCGCACGCACACACACAGAGAGAGAGAGAGAGAGAGAGAGAGAGAGAGAGAGAGAAACTCACAAACACTTGCGCACGCACACACACACACAGAGAGAGAGAGAGAGAGAGAGAGAGATAACAACTGCAATGTCAAAGAGTCCTGTCTATATTAATATCCACATGTTACGTTATTACACCTGTACACTGTTTACCTGTGTTATTAATACGTTTATGGTTTCATCTTTATATAACATTCCCGTTATTTGATGCGTTTTCCTCTAATACCATTACTCCTCGGCATTTCGTTGTTCTGTTATTGGTTATCGATTGTGTCCTGTTATTGACACATTCTGTGTTATTTTGTGTAGTCTTGTGTCATTGTGTCCGTGTGATTGGTTGCCATTTCAATATCCTTCTGGTATAATGCCATTTGCTTGCGTTTCTTACGTGGCACCATTTCATTAGCCTTCTGGTACGACACCATTGGGCCATCTCCTCCACTCTCCCCAATCCCCGTATCAGTCCCATTTCGTTGTCCTCCCAGCACACTACCGCTCCGAGAAAGAAAGACAATCCCAGCACGACGTCGGCTGAACGTCGTGATGTTGGCGAATTTTCTAACGAACATAAAAGATCAGATAAAATAAACAGCCGACCGCAATTATCTGATTTCTGTTTTATTCGTTCGTTCGTTTGTTTGTTTGTTTGTTTGTTTGTTTGTTTGGATGGATAACAAATTATTGTCAGTCGTCCCCGAGAGTGGGGCATCCCTTTATAGGCCAGTAGAGGGGAATATTGAGGTTGAACACGCACGCTTCGAATATTGGTAAAGTAGTTTACATTCTCACCTGAGATTCTTATCTCGACCCATCAGGCTTCTCGCTGTAGTGATATCGGCCATTAATTTATTATCAGGTGAGCTCGTCGCGCAGGTCGTGTTTACCAGATTACCTCTGGTAGCTTTTATTATATTATTACGCTGTTGTTTACCATATTAACTTGCGTTCAATGCATTATACACAGCCCGTGTTAGCCGTGTTACGCCTTGTCGGTGTTTACAATATTACCAATCTAGTGTCAACTAGATTACCAAGAAAGTGTTTACCAAATTACTAGGCTATTCTTTACCAGTTTAATTGACTAATAGGTATAATATTATCGGGGTTTAACATGCCTGCCCCGTGTTTACCATATTCCTTCGTTTTTGTTTATCTTGGTACAAGTGTTTACCATATTACCAGACTAATGTTTACCGTATTACGTGACAAGCGATTACAATATTATTGGACTAGTGTTTTACCATGTTATCAAACTTGTTTTACCAGATTGCCTGGTAACAGCTTACCATATCATCTCCCCGCATGTTGTTTACCATATTACCTGCATATTATCTTGACACTTCCAGGGGTGACTAGTCTAGTCTAACTAGTAGCGTGGTTGCCCACAGATCTGTACCACCCGAGTTCAAATCTCGACGTGGATTTAGCTGAATGGTGTTTCATCCTTCACTTCACCTCGTTACGTTTTTGGAGGTCGCTCGCCCCAGTTAGTCTACCGTGTGCCCCCCCCCCAATGGCCGTAAAATATCAAACATCATCATCATCATTATCATCATCATCAGTTACAGCGTCTTAGACTTTTCTATAAGTCTATATTATAGAACATCAATAGATCTCAGCCAGGTGAGAGACATGTATCCCTATTACTCGGCGATGTGCTGGACTGACGTGTCACTGTCTTCTGACAAGCCAGTACTTCATCCTGATATATCGAGTCAAACTGAGAGAATCGCCAAATAATCTGATAAATTTAGGACCATCCCTTCAATTCATTAAATCATTCACGACTTTTCATTGGATTTCTTATTCCCATTCCCCCGCATCCACCCTCCCCAAGCCCCCCCCCCCCCCGTATCTCATTTTATTCCGACATTTCTACGATTTATTAGAGCCATTATTGTAGCAGAACCATCTGTGTGAAAGGAAGGCGTCCCTTAATAGCGATGCACCTTTGTTTACAATCGTCCCCGTTGACTGACACTGACTCGCAACACGCAAATTTTCCTTCGTTTTGAAATGTTTTTGAAATTGGTTATTGAGTCGAACGCAACCGATAAAAAATATACCGGTGAATTCGGAGTAGGAAGATATTTTTTATTGTCGATCCTTGCAATTTCGAAATTAGCTGCGAAAACAATTTATTGCAATTTTAATTTTAACCACCACCCCCTTTGAAGGTTGATGCATGCACGTGTGAATGTATGTGTTTGCGTGCGCGCGTGCATTCGTGCGTGTTGATGCTAGATACATCGGATGATGATGATGATTGGTGTGTTACGGCCACTTTTGTGCTAAATGGGACGGGCGACCTCCAAAGGTAATAAAGCGAAGTCAAAGATGAAACACCCTTCAGATATGCCCAATTTAGCCTTTGAGAATGTAGATTATTCTCACTTTTCCCCGCATTCTCTGGCCAGTCCACGTCCTATCCCCAGCCAGGTAAACATATACATAATACTAGAAAGGTTAACATATCACGAGATGATTGGCTATCTAAGCCGATGACAGATATGTTGTTGACCCATCTATCGGTGATCTACTGCTCATAATTCGGATGTCCTCCTTCCACTATCTTCCTCGGCTAACTGCAGCCAGTTGATGACATCTAACGGGTCCAGCCGCCCCGCTGGGAGACCTTTTCATTAGTGGCTGACACGGCCGGCCGCTATGGGAGGCAATATATCAGCACCGGTTCGACGTTATATTATCCTCGGGACAGTTTTCGGTAAACATCCTCAGCGAGCCTAGAGCTACCACCATCTCGGAGGAAGATGCGCTTCTTGGAGATTCTAGTCACGTGATTCTGAGTATATTCCTTGCCTTCTTTTATCTTGTTATCTGTCTCATCAAAGTCAGTGGTATGTCATTTTGGTTAACTGCCCCCCCCCCCAAAAAAAAAACCCGGCCAGTTAGCGTTTTTTTATATTTTGTTTCATTTTATTGCATTTTTGCTTTTAATCCCCCGACACCCCCGTGAAGGTCGATATATGCACGTGTAAATGTGTGCGTGCGTGTGTGTGTGTGTGTGTGTGTGTGTGTGTGTGTGATATACAGACAGACAGACAGACAGACAGACAGACAGACAGACAGACAGACAGACAGACAGACAGACAGACAGACAGACATACAGACATGACAGACAGACAGATAGATAGATAGATAGATATAGATATACAGACAGACATACAGACAGACAGACGTACACACAAGATGCTGACTTCATGGCTGACTCGCTCCATATGTCAGATATCCTTTACCCAAAAAATTGAAAAGTTTTGCTAATTAAGAAAGGGAACCGTTTCATAAAAAGTGAAAGAACAACGCCACATTCAATGGGTTTTTTCCCCTTTTGTAAAACCCTAATAGTAATAGTATTAGGAACAAAATATACAGTTTTCCCTCGATAGTACGCTTTTAATTTACGTCGGCGTTATGGCTCGGCCGACACAGTATCTAGAGAAACAAGTTTTTATTAAAAAAAAACGTCATTCAGCGAAAAGAAAATTACACGCTACAAATGAATTTTGTATTTTAGATACAATGTATTGAACTCCGGTTGTTTATTGCTGCCACCTGGTGGCGTTTAGGGCATTAATTTTCTTTTGCGCGAAGTACGACGAAATGACCTCGATACGGCGACGACAGAAGCTAATGTCAGAGGTGAAGCAACTAAAGGGAATTAATTTATGGCTGACAACGACATTAAAGACGTTCGACGGGTCATTAAAGACAACTAGTAAACAGGTCGTCGAGACCAGGCACGGTTTGAAACATCGTCTGAGGAAGTCTTCACCTTTCGTTTCCGTTTCGTGTTCGAAACCCATATTATCTACGTCATCACCACGTCATAAATGTCGTAAAAGTAAACATCAACCACACTCACCGAAGAACTTGTTTGGTGTCCCGATGGCTCGGTAGTAAGAGCGACTGAGCAGAAGATTGGAGTTTCTCGATTCGAAACGACCTTCCCCCCCCCCCTACAAGCCGCTTGGGTGCTCACTTACTGGCTTAAACATTTTATGAACGTGATTAAAACGAAACTTCCTATTTAAAATATGTTATTGATGATTCATGTTTTACGGCCACTTTTGTGCATATGGTAAGCTAAATGGGCCGAGCGAAGTCACAGATGAAACACCCTTCAGAAATGGCCACGCCGAGATTCGAACTCAGGTGATAGCGATATGTGGTCCAACCCGCTACCAATTAGACTACGGAGGCGCCCTAAAATATATTATTAAAAGCTCTCGAACAACCAATAACAACTATAATAATAAAAAAAACTACAGATGTTCAAAGATAATACGTAACATTGGTATTATATTTCCGTAATTATTTAGTAGAATTCGTACGACCAAATCAGTCGTTTCTTCTGTAATATGCGGCCTTAAGATAATGTTATGGATATGTTGTTTATTCGTTGTTATGTGGTGTTATTGTTTCGACGTAAACACGAAATATACTCCATAACAACGAACGGGAGAAATAGGTCACAACAAA
Source organism: Paralvinella palmiformis (assembly GCA_025642065.1). NCBI lineage: Eukaryota > Metazoa > Annelida > Polychaeta > Terebellida > Alvinellidae > Paralvinella > Paralvinella palmiformis. The sequence continues at coordinate 73,361 of JAODUP010000232.1, forward strand.
TATGGCTCCACGTTCTGATATTTAAATGAAAATTTCCCTTAATGGTGGATGTAAGGGCGAACAATTAACATTAAATTAATAAAGACAGTTTTGTGAAAATGATGTGTATATATATATATATATATATATATATATATATATATATGTTGTGTGTGTGTGTGTGTGTGTGTGTGTGTGCGCGCATGCGTGAGTGCGTATGTGTATAAAATACGAACGTCCATAACGAAGAGGAATCCTTTTCACGGATTCTTTGGTCGGAAGATCGGGTTGTCGGAACGTCGAAGCGGGGGACTATCGAGATTCCGGTTTATGTCTAATCACACCACACCAAAATCAACTTCCGTAATAACTACATGCCACGACCACGTCATGAACACCTGATAACCGTGACGTAATTACGTCGCAATTATGTCATCCGTCCCGTCACAGCTACGTCACCGGTATGCCCTAGTTAGCGGAACTTAAAAATGCCATAACTACGTCACATAAACGTTCCAGTAACATCATCAGTAGGTAATAACCGAGCTATCAGTGCGTCATAACCGCGTCAAAGCGACTCCATAAATACGTCACGGACAGGAAGCAAACACGTCATAACTACGTTGTTGGCGGAGCAGCCAATCAACATGAGTTATGCTAATGTCGTCACATTTACCGTTATTAGGAAATTCACGTGGTATCGAATCACGGCTTCTCTCGTATTATGTTAATCTAGCCTCGTTCAGATATCGATTTGTTGACGTTTTTCTGCTTTGCCGCCATTATAAAGCATCGCTCACAATAACTCCCGGATGTTGTCTTGTATCGGCAGCGAACCGGGCTATCTCGATGCCAACGGAACATGTTCCACATCACCTATCTCCGACGTGTTTTCCTAACGCCGAGAACACGTTTCCGGACGAACGCCGACCATGTTCCGACGAGCCCTCCCCCACCACCCATCTGGCGCCCGTGCCGCGGGGAGGTACGCGGAGAGGTACTCGCCGAGGTACTTGTTTGTGATGCCGACCGCATAAACCGGAAGTAATCAATCAAGGTGTGTCTGATGTATTAGCTCATTACCTGGTCACGTGACATTAGGCAAACACGAGTCATGGCCGTGATTGAGGGCACTTTGTGTGTTTGTATGTCGGTGAGGAAAATGAGGACCATCGTCGCCGGGTGATGATCTCACCGATATCCCGATCCCGATGGGGATTCCCCGCGGCTTAAATGGCGGGATTCGGCGCCTCTATCGATACCGGAAACGGTGCGCGCGCAACCCCTGGCGTAACAACGCTTATTGTCGATGAAGTTGTTTGTAAAACATTTACACATCACTGACACCCGATAGCAGCCATTTGCTGATGTCATGCCATCTTCATCTTTATCGACAGCACTTCAGCCGTCGTGTACTTCATCAGCAATGTTCACGTCACCTTCACCATTATCACTTTGCCATCCATCGACACAGCAGATGTCATCTTCCCCATTAACGTTTTCATCTGAAGCGGTGAGTTTACGCTCCATTGCACATCGGATGCCTTTCGTTTTTCAGAGGCGACTTTATCTAAATCGGCCACTTCGAATATGTTGATGTCTCGTAATGATCGACTCATCTTTTTACCTTAACGTGTCATTAAATATTCGACGGACATCTG